>MU400393.1:0-476848 GCA_022578955.1 Hypoxylon sp. FL1857
TTTTTTTTTTTTTTTTTTTTTTTTTTTTTTTTTTTTTTTTTTTTTTTTTTTGTTGTTTTTTTTTTTTTTTTTTTTTTTTTTTTTTTTTTTTTTTTGGGTGGGGGGGTGGTGGGGGGGGGGGGGGGGGGGGGCCCGCGCGCCCATAGAGTTGGGTATAAGTGAAATATATGCATAAAGGCATGTTGTATGTAACTAGCTCAAAATATCAACTATCCAACTCTCACGGGGTTGGGAAGGAGTTGGGGGTTGTTTACGTAATGCGATACATGGCCCGAGCTTCCCAGGCAAAAATCTCCGAGGTACGTCGAAGCAGGTACCCGACCTGCCGACTGAAGCTCTGCAAAAAGAAAATGTCATCGTCTACATTTTCGAGCTCCCAGTCACTCACTCCCCAACGACGTGACCCGTGACGTGGCCCTCAGCCTCTGCCCACCAATCACCATTTCAGCATTCCTACTGTGAAGAGTAACGGAAGCGCGTGTAACGGTACCAATTATGTCGCTGACCAGAGCTGAGAGGGTCGTCTCGTCGGCCTTGCGGCGAGGGGCTACCCAACGCGCATCTCGAGCATTGCTGGCGCCGACACTCACCCTCGGAGCCCTCCGAACCTTCCACAATACCTCGACATCTCCTGCCCCCCAGCCAGGCATCACCGGCCTCGGCACCGTTCCGCCCTCCTATTTCCAGCGTCCCTCTCTACCCGCCAACACCATCATCCGCTTCGTGCCCCAGCAAACAGCATGGATCGTCGAGCGCATGGGCAAGTTCAGCCGAATTCTCGAGCCCGGCTTGGCTATCCTCGTCCCCTTCCTCGACCGAATCGCCTACGTCAAGAACTTGAAGGAGGTGGCCATAGAAATACCCAGCCAGAGTGCCATCACAGCCGACAACGTAACGTTAGAGCTGGACGGCGTCTTGTACACGCGGGTATTTGACGCCTACAAGGCTAGGTACGTTTACCTATCTACCCTCTCTCGCATGCCTCTACATACACGAGATACATTCACCACCCCGCCAATATCACTACCCTAGACTTTGGACCCTCATACTAACCTACTATCCCCTCCAGCTACGGCGTAGAAGATGCCGAATACGCCATCTCGCAGCTCGCCCAGACAACAATGCGCAGCGAGATCGGACAGCTGACGCTCGACCACGTACTCAAGGAGCGAGCTGCCCTCAATACCAACATCACGGCAGCCATCAACGAGGCGGCGCAAGCGTGGGGCGTCACGTGCCTGCGGTACGAGATCCGGGACATCCACGCGCCGGCGGCCGTGGTGGAGGCCATGCACCGGCAGGTGACGGCCGAGCGGTCCAAACGCGCCGAGATCCTCGACTCGGAAGGTCAGCGGCAGAGCGCCATCAACATCGCCGAGGGAAAGAAGCAGAGCGTGATCCTGGCGTCCGAGGCCTTGCGCGCGGAGCAGATCAACCGCGCGTCTGGTGAGGCCGAGGCTATTCTTATGAAGGCGAAGGCTACGGCCCAGGGTATCGACGCTGTCGCCCGCAGCATTAGCGAAGGAGGTGCTGCAGCCCAGGGCGCGGTGAGCTTGAACGTGGCAGAGAAGTACGTCGACGCGTTCGGCAAGCTGGCGCGCGAGAGCACCGCTGTCGTTGTGCCGGGCAACGTGGGCGATATCGGAGGCATGATCGCCACGGGCCTGAGCGTGTACGGCAAGGTTGGTGAGGCGCAGAGCCGGACTATGGCCAAGCAACTCCTTGAGAAGGGCAACGTGCCCAAGCCTGAAGAGGAGGGCGAGACGAGTGTTGTCGACTCGATGGTAAGAGAGTTCGATAACACGACTGGGAAGAAGTGAAGGCAGTAGACCAGGATGCTTCACAGGATACTAGTCTAAAATGGCCCGTCATCAGTCCTGGGCGTGTTGAAATGGGAAGGAAGAAGGATGGGAGAGAAGGTAGGAGAGGAACAGAAGTGAATGAGCTAATGGTGATGGCAGAAAAAAGAGCTCACTGTAACACAAGATGAAGCTCTCGTATTTACTGGATGAAAAGGGGGTTTCGAGACTACTCGGCGAGGGACAAGTAAATACAAAAAAACCCGGCTGAGCATGGCGTCGGCGGGCATTGCATAGAGCATTGTCATCATCGGCATAATCTTCCTACTTGTTAGGTACGGATTGTATGTAATATTACGAGACCTCGTACAACTACGCAACTCACCTCACGGCAACGCATGATCCATGGACGAACTGGAGAGGGAATGGAGGATGGGACATGTTAAACAGCCAAAGCTCTCCCAGGAATGTCAATAACGATACTCTGATGGATAAATATAAGTCTGTCTAATGGGTTTGGCCTTATCTTCCAAGCCTAAAGTGATTCGGTCCCCTGGATTCATGTAAAGGAAATTTCATTTGCGCTCGTCTACCTAACTACCGTAGAATGGATAAGTTAAAAATCATCAACCTCAGAATTCAACCTAACTCTCTTCTAATTAGGATGCGCCGATTTTAAATCCCCAACTCCGAACCAATGACTTCTAGCGCCTTCGTCAGGAGCTTCAGCACGCCCTCATCTCCGCTTGTGCCAGCGACGCGAGTCGCGCTGACCAGCAGCGGATAGAGCCTGAGCAGATGTTTACGGCTCTCGCTCTCAACGTTGGGGGTATCCGGGATGGCTTCTGGTTCGCTCTTGAGCTCAACCAACCTTTCTAGCATCCGTGCCAACTCCTTCCGTTGACTAAGTGGTTGTGGCATATGACCGCGCAATGGTTGATCAGCAATATAGGCTCTTAGCGTTAGAGCCGCCCGTAGAATTAGGTACGGTGCTGCAGTTCTTGCTAACCGCACGTGTAGAGTGTGGGGAGCTTCAAACGGCAAGTTAGCCGCTGAAGCATTAGGTGGCGGGAACGCTGGCGTCGGTGGTTGAACTGTGATGTGAGGTGTTGATGCTTCATTGTGGTTAGTCACTAAGGCGAATAGCTCGTCGACGCAAATATAGCACATCCTCTCGCGCTTCGTGGGGGGCGGGTCGATAGTACGACCCCTTCGCGGTTTGTAAAGGTTTGACAGTCCAATTATGTCGCCTCCATTGTCCCCATAGATGAGTGAGGATTCCGCAGGAGCGGGTGTATGTATGATGGACATGCGGAACAGATTTTCTGCGAAGACTTTCCTGGTTTTATCTGCGACTACCTCAGCGCCTAAGGATGGAATGATAAGTTCACGGAGCTTTAGGAATGATGAGATGTCAAAATCCTGATCTTCTGCAATGTTAACCCGATCTGGTGGCGCATCGCAGTCTGCACTGATGACTCCATTAGCAATAGTCACAATCATCTCCCAGATGTCCTGCAGATTTGATCGGGAGATGTCGAGTTTATGGAGTTGCGGAAGAGTAGCTTCGAGGATGACTAAAGCCGACGTTGTTGATAATTTCCATGGCTGTTCTGTCTTGGTAATAATCGGGAACCGATATTTAAGCACGATCGGTTTCGATAAAGCCGTGAGAGCGGTCAGAAATGCACCGTCACTGTATATATTTACATCAGAGGCGTGTTCGACAATCAGACTTTGAAGAATCGACATGCTAGCTTTGGACATGGCTACGTATGTGCGTTTCTGCGAGTTGCGTTGATTTGACATGCCGTGTTCTTCGATGAAGGCTAGCGAAATGAATTCAGACGTTTGAGATATCAGAGCGGACGGTGCCCCTGGTAGGTCAGTTCGGAGTAATTTTATCACTTCCAGTACTTGTCCCTGTAAAGGCGTGACGTGATCGATATCAGCTACGTATGCACCAGGAGTAGCAAGCTGCATAACCTCTCGGAGCAACGTCAACATTCGGCGAATGTGATCAACGGTGAGGTTCACTTGTATGAGACGATACACATCGCGGAGAGCCGCGACATAGGCAAGGAGGCAGTTCTGGTTGTCCGTGATCTTGCCGGTATTTCCAGTCTTTGAAACAGGAACGCCGCGGGACCACAAATCCCAGGCCAGCTCGATTGTAGTCTTATTGAAGTTCTGTTTTGTGCCGGTCTGGCTCTGTGAAAGCATTTGCGTAAGCGCTTTAAATGTTGCTGTACTGATCTCGAGGACTTGGAAGTCCAGCAGAGACGCAAAGTGACCTAGCAGTTGCTGCCAGTAGGAGTTGAATGTTGGATGGACAGTTAATACATCGAGATAATTGGCAAGCAGAGTGGATATACCGTTGAGTACCACGACAGCTGTATCGTGCCAGTCATACCGAACTTTCTCGTCGACCCCCGATTTGCTTACATCTTCAAGTTCTTTCTCCATGGATGAAAGAAGTTTGAAAATAACGGATTTGATGCAGACAGACCACGCTTCAGGGCCAAGCTTATCTCCGTACGCATCGAATATTCGCAAGAGCGTGTGGATAGCACCTTGAGACGTTATTAGCGTAGAACGTATCGAAAATAGCAGGTGACATACTGTTCCTTAAATCAAGTCTTTGGTCGGTGGTCACGGTAGTTAATCTCAATAGGAGAAGCATCCATAACGCTGCATCCGATGATGCATCTTCAGCATTTGATGCCTTCTCGACCAAGGAGACGCCATCGGGATCATCAACGAGATTGTCTGTGATCGGAAGTGACTTGCTTCTTCCAGACAAGAAATCAGAAAGAACCCAGAAGAAAGTGACAGTCTAATGGCAAACGGTTAGCACGGTATATAAAGGAGATCCAACCATGGCTTACCGTCAGAGCGATGTTTAAATCGTCGTCCTGCGAACAAAACTTGTACAGGGTATCAACAAGAATTAAAAAGCATGATTTGGGTAGCGACCCGAGGAAGTCAGAACAGATCAACTGTAGAGAGTTGAAAGCGGATCTAATGAGCTTCCCAGATCGTGTTGTAAGGGCGAGGGACTGGCTGTCAGCATCTCGTGCGCCGTCGTTACCGAATCTCTTCGGGATGAAGATGCTGCCAATAATCTCGAACGTGATTTCCCAGCCGCTTAGAAGCACGTCGCCGGAATCATCGAGAAGGCTTTTCAGGCCCTCGAGTATAATCTTATGGATATCAATATCTGTCGAATGGGTAGCCACGGAAACCGCTCGGTCTTCCATTTGTAGTGGCAATAGTGAGTCTCGAAGAGCTTCTAACAGGCGAAGTTGAACTCTACCACGAGTCTCGTCGTCAAAGCCACCGACAGCTTTGGCCGCGTCTAAGATGAGATGAACGAGGATTTCAGCAGCGCGGGTGCGGATCTGCGTTGGAAAAGTTACGGAACTTAGAGCGCTGATAAGTTCAGTCGTGATACGTGTCCAGCCCGACACATCCGGAGGATAGCTTAAAAGTCTTTCGATATTGATGGTTGCAATTTCACCAATCTTCGCGAGAGCAAATTGATCCTCTTGACTGGGTCCCGTAGGCGCCATACCAGATACGCTAACTAGTCTTCGGTGCTGGCCACTTGGTGTCCGGAGGCCTTGCATTGGCGGTGTCAAGGAAGGCGAGGATTGTGGCCGGCTTGATGGTTCCGAAGGTGTCTCAGCCGGCTGATCTAACAGACCACAGATTGCATCGACGACCTCCACAAAAGGACCATTAGGAAAGTCCACGGTGCTTTCAAAGAGTCTAGACGCAGCAGTTTCGACAGCTCTTATCTCGGTACTGAAGTTAGCCAAAAGTGAAGCAGCTTCATGCTCTGCTTTCGGATCCGGACCCTTCCCAGCAATCGGGGTCCTTCCGGGAGATTTTCCAGTTGTGAACAAAACAAAGTCAGCCTGTTGTAAAGTTTCCAGCACGATAGACCAAGAGGAGCTAAGTGTTGGCCCTAAAGCTATGCCCAGATTCAAGAGTGCTCGCAAACATAACAAGTTTCGAGTATTCAGTGTTTGTGGCACTGTATTGGCGTCCATAGAAGCTTGCCTTTGTCTTTCGCCGGCAGCACCTACTGGAGTTACTAGAGTATCAACACTTAAAAGGCCCCTAGCATTACTCAAGATACTGTTCGGCGTTTCGGACACGGGACTAGACACAGGTGGTTTAGGTGCGCCGCTGTTAAGGCAGGCAGTGAATACATTTGGCGGCACAGCTGCTTTACCTAGAGTAGTAAGGAAAGCATCTCTTGGGGTTGCAAGGTGAAGTAATCCTGCAACATGGGCGAATTTTTGGAAAGCTCGAACAAGGCCGTGATAATACTCGGAATCCAGGGCAGCATTCAGAAAGGTTGAACATGTTGCGAGGATAGCCGGCCAGCACTCATCGATAATGGCGGCGCATATCTTGACCTCAGTATGTAAGGGATGGTCCTTGACAGCTAGAGGGTTGAGGGGAACCGGGTTTTTCTTGAATGATCCTGACCTCTCGATGGAATTCATCGTAGCAGCCCTCTCCACTGCTGTCTTCGGAGCATTGCTATCATCCTCGGTGGGAGCCGGGGACTCTCTCCCAGATTCAGACTGCTTAGCGCGCTTGCGAGCTCGATTGTCGGGAGGTACCGTAAGTGGCAAGATGAACTTAGCTAGCCCCTCAGACAAGGAAGTAATGCAAGATAACGTCAGTGCGTAGACGTACGACTCTGGAACTGACGGCGGTTCGGTTTTGTCAAGCTGATCGATGCAAGCAACTCTAACCGTACTCCATTGCGAGCTAATACCAGTGTTGTGACCCTCGCTTACGGAACCACTGATGATCCCAGTGACGCCGCTAGCTTCTAGCATTGCCTGGTCAGATGAGCCCCCCATATTAGCATAAGGATTGGCCACAGGAATGGTGGACTGATGGCCGAGTCCAATAACCGAAGGCTTTTCCGTGCTGACTCTGACGAACGTGGCAGTTAGATTTTTCAGGATAGGCTTCTCTCCTTCCTTAGAATCGTACAACGTGAAAATGCGCCTAAGAAGGGGAGGTTCCGAGAATATACCACGGAAGACCTCCATGCATAATGCCCTCTTCCAGGAGGCTGCGTCTTGGTCTAGTAACTGGGTAAGCGTATCGAGAGCCTCGCCGCCCTCTGATGGAAGAATCTCAAGATGCTTCCTCAGTAGTGTGTATAAAATGCGTACAAGACGGACGGAGGTTGCGAAATTCGGCTTTCCAGATAATGCCTTGATGACGAAAGGCATTACTCTTGTACGAAGTATATGCGCTTGTTCCGGGTGGCGCGAGTCCGCGAAAATAGGGGCATGCTGGCTCAAGACTGATTCTATCAACTCCAGGCCAAATGTCTGAGGAAGCCCAGTAAACCGGAGATACTCTGGCCGTTGGTTTTCGGTCATGAGACAAATATCTTGAAAGATGCGATAGGCATCCATGGCCGCCGCACGCAGCTGGACGTCGCCATCGCCGGTAGGGGCACTGCCGACAAAGTTCCCATCAGGTGCTGATTCTGTATAGTGTTAATTCCCGAATTTAGTCTAGGCCAAGGTCAAACTCACTGTCCTCAACTGCAACTTTCTCAAACACAGTCATAACAAGCTGCTGTAGTGTAGCAGCTGAGGTGTTGTTGACGATCCCATTCTTGGTTGTTTGCAGAATGAAGCAGATATTCAGTGCAGTAACTAGTAGATCACCTTGGATCTCCTTAGAATAATTCTGAAGCAAAGTGGGCAAAGCCTGTAGAATCTTGAGCTGGACGTCAAGCCCAGCAGAGGTAGCCTCCCGTAAAGCCTCTAAGACAGGGCTCAATTTGGAACGCGGGAGAGCAGTAACAAGGATAAGGCGCGATAAGCAGACAATAGCTATTCCAGTAAACTTGGCATTTCTTGTCCCGCATGCTATAACAAACGGGTTGACAAAGTTGACCCTTTGAGAGAGTTCTAGATGATGCTATGAGTAGGTGTGTGATATCATACGCGGGCTCAGTCTATACTTGGAACATACCGGCGGCAAGTTGTGCTTCATTTGCGGCACGTATTCCCTTGAGCTCCTCGAGAGATTTCTCTGCCGCCTGGACTATGAGTTAGCGTGAGTTTCTTATTATCATCACTCAGCCTATGAGCCTGTATAGGGAAGCTAGGGGGTGAGCTTAGGTGGCGCATGCCTGTCTGAGATCATTGTGCTTCCGCTTGCTCTCCTGTATGAGATTGGTTAGCTCCGAAGAAAGGAGCTGGGTGGTCATCTTGGCCAATCGGGTTGAGAAGAATCCATCTGGTGAGGGCTTCCTTAGTTTATTACTGAATGATAAGGGTGGTGACCGGTTTCATGAAGCGTCAAAGACGGGAGTTAATGAAATGAAAGTGGTGAGGCTCAGTCTCAGTAGTAAGCCTCGAAGCTTCTTGCCAGATTCGTCACAAGGAGCCTGCCACCTGTCGAGAAATTAAAGATGACTAAGCAACCTGCGCCACAAATCACGGCCTCAATTACCTAGGTAGGTACCGGGTACCTAACCTAACCTACCCACCTTGCGTCTCGACTGACCCCCGACCCCACCATCCCGCATCATCCGTCTTTATCCATCTTTATCATCATCGGCACAAGGCTGCGTGACCTTCCCTCCAGTCCGAGCAAACTACATCATTCGGGACAGGACAACCGCCTGCTACGAGACGAAGAAGCCGTGTATAATATCCTACACATTTGACATCGCCTTTCCCCCCAGGTCACCTACTTACCTCCTACCTACTTACTACGTTCATTACATCCAACATGGGCGCCAAAGTCCCCCGCAATTTCCGTCTCCTAGAGGAGTTGGAAAAGGGCGAGAAGGGTCTGGGAGCTGGTATATTTACCCTACACCGATGTTCTCGATGATCTATGTTTGTGCGACGGACTTCCACTGATCATATTATGCCATGTATAACAGAGGCTTGCTCCTACGGCTTAGACAACCCCGAAGACCTTCTGATGTCGGACTGGAACGGCACTATCTTGGGACCTCCTCACGTTAGTTACAACTCCTACGTACTTGGTGTTGGCTGAAGTACCTTGACTGACAACTACGGCCCAGAGCGTACATGAGAACCGAATCTACTCCGTCAAGATGCACTGCGGCGACCAATACCCCGACAAGCCTCCCACGATCCAGTTCGTCAGCCAAGTCAACCTCCCATGTGTCAACCAGAGGAACGGAATGGTAGACCCGAGCCAATTACCTTGCCTAGCGAACTGGAAGAGAGAGAATACCATGGAGACTATTCTGATCGAGCTTCGAAGGTCAGTACAATGGAGACTCTTAGGGGGGTGTATGGAGTGCGAGCTAGCTTTGAAGGAATACTGATTCTCTTGGATTCTAGGTACATGGCGTCAAGTCAATGCAAGAAGCTTCCTCAACCTCCCGAGGGATCGGTTTATCCCGGCCATTAGGATGGCGCCATGAATGAACCTAAGACCCGAGATTCGCATTAACACACTGCTTGCCACCTTCATCGCTTCCCATATGAATTTGGCTGGAGGTCGGCACGATAAATTTTGCTATTCGCCGCCAGGAGACTCGTTCTTGTTTTTGGTAAGCAAACTCGTTACATCATACCTAGGTAGGTAGCGAGAGCAGGGCTATCGTGTATGGAGGTCAGCGGGAAAGGGGAGTAGGGGAATAGGTCCAGGAGTTTAGGCACGAATAAACAATGAGTTGAGGCAGTCTTCTTTAGCATCTCAGGAGTACCTACCTATTAGCCTGCCACCGGAACGTGAGTAGGTGGTATGTTGTGAGTATGGCCGTATACATGCAGCTTCTCGCTGAGTACATCAAATGTCTATTAAATAAACGCGCACGTGACGGCGCGCATGTCTAACAACTCAGCGCGGAAAGTTTTCCGCAGTTTGATGGAATTTTTCAAACTTGCACCAATTCAATCCCCTTCCCTTACCAACTCGATGCCCATATGCCCTCATTTTTCATACCAGCCCGCAATTCACGGCATCGAATAGCATGTAATCAAACCCCTCCCTCTTCCCCGATTCCGAGCCATCTCGGCGAGGCGTCCATCTTAACTATCAGTACGATGCTCACAAACCGCAACTAGGCATCGCACTCTACCGCGCGCTCCTGCAACAAGCTCCTCGCATCCCTCTCCCCGATGACCTAGCCACGGCCTGGGGGCCTGTGAACCCCATCAGACACCTCATCGGCCGGGCATTCCGCCGCAACCGCGCCGACACCTCCCCGCGCCTCGTCTACCCAGCTCTCAAGGCCGGGTACCAAATCCTGGCCCTCTTGCGATCCGCCGCTTCTTCTCCTTCCTCTACCTCGCCCAACGCCGACCATGCCTCCATAGTAGCCTTCCTGCGCGCCCGCTTGGCCGAGCGTAACCGCACCCTCACTGCCAAAGAAATCCACCCACCGCACAGCCGCAACCCGCCCAAGCCGTTCTCGGCACCCCGTCCGGGCACCATCCCCCTGCTCGTGAACGTAACGCCAGCGCCAACACCCGAGAACCCAAACCCCAAACCCGTGTACGCGACGCCCTCGCGACCACGTCCCGCCTCCGAGCTAGGCGGGACCGGGCGTCGCAAGATCCCGCACCTGGACCTCGCGTCCGACATGCCAATGCTGCGGATCACGAAGCCGCAGCCGGCGCTACTAAGCCGGGTTCTCACGCAGAAGATCCGGAAGCGGGTGGGGCGCATGGAGTCAATACTTGCGTTCAAGGAGGAGGACATCCCCGATGCCGAGCTTGAGGACGAGTGGGAGAAGGCGATTGGTGCCCTGCTTGCGCGAGAGGGCCAAGAGAAAGCGCGTCTGAACGGGTACAGTACGGGCAACGGCAATGTAAGCCCTGAGATTCGCGAGGCACGGGCGATATGGAACGAATATAAGAGCCAGAACACGTTCCAGCAGACGATACACCTACACGGCATCGTGCACCTACAAAACGTGTTGACGAACCAGCGGGAGCACGAGATTGCGCGGGCGGACGCCATGCGCAGGCTGATTGAGGAAGAAACCAAGCTCGCTGAGCAGGAGAATGTGCAGAGAGCCGTGGAGAAGCGGAAGCGTTGGGAGGCTAAGATGCTGGAGTTGCATGGCGAAGGATGGAGGAAGCTCTTCCCAAACCTGAAAGACTAAATCTCGCTCCATCACAAACAAGAGATGATAGATTAGTCCAAAGTGTAAATTGTGCTTTGGTATGGGAATTGCCAAACACATACATATGGTCCCTTTGCCCATCAAATATATACAATAGGTACCAGTCCCCAAGTCTATATTCTGAAATAAATGTCCAGAAACCATCCATAAATCCTCTATTTCCAGGTATAAGTAAATGAATGAATATAACGCCAAGTTCTTTCATAAACTCGTTACATATAACCATACACAATACACCAATTCGCCTTTCCCTTGTATATGAGATATACACTATTCAGAAATCACGGCGCCCCAGAAAGTTTTCACGATGTCTTTCGGCCTAAATGCCGGGGCGCGGCCGAGGCAAGTGGCGTGGGATATCAAATCTGTTACGAGGTCATCAGCCAAGGCCATAACATAGGAACATGTGTAGTCTCACCTCCGATGAATTTATTTACATCCAGCACGACTCTTCTCGCTGGCGGTGGGGGTGCTGCTGGTACCGTCGGTTCCTGATGTGGATATAGATATGACGATTGGTTAGGGAAGACGTTGGCCGCCATGTTATCGAAGCCAGTGAAGGACGGAACACTGCTGTCCGTGGTAGGTGTAGCTCCGTAGAGGTTAGAGGTAACCGAAACAGGCGGCCAGGAGTCATCATGCGCTGATGGAGGACCCTGGCCTGTGTTAGTAGCATTCGATCCAGCGGAGAAGATAGGACCTCCAGATGCTGGAGGAACATTTGATGACATTCCAGGAGCGAAGGGTTGGTTCCCGTGCGGCATAGACATAGCATTCGAAGGAACGGACTGCATGAGCTGGATCTGGGGTTGCGTCTCTACGTCGGAGAACGCGCCAGATGGTACGTCAAGAGTGTGTATGTCAGCTGCTGTCGGAATAACTATTCCATTCTGTGCAAGATAGGTCTCTACTTCGCCGGAATCGAACCAAGTGCCCTCCCAGCCACTCATGTTGATATACTGTGACACTCCTAGTAGGGTATCGCGCACCCTCGTCGCCCGCTCGTTGAAAGGCCCATTACCAAAGCCGGAGCTTTGGTAGCTTGACGATCCCGAAAGACTAGAGGGCCCGGCTTCAGGGAAATGGGTGCCGGAGCCGCCGAGCCTATGGAAAGGGTGTTCCCAATAACTCAGGGCGTCATCCCTAGTCCGACTAAGGGCTGCCATTGTTCGAGCTCTGATCTCATCGACGGTTTCGAACAACATGACAAAGCCAAAAACTCGCGACATCCTCGCCGGAGGTGGATTGGGCATTGAAATGAGGATCCATGCCCTTTCCATAGCGTGACGGTGCAGCCGCCGAGCGAATGCCCATTCGTTGAAAGACATCGTCCGGGGGCCTGTGAGTCGGTTGTAAGGATGCTGTGCCCAGGATGAATAAGCTGGGCTTGTGAAATTCACGTCGATTGAAAGATTGGGTCCGAAGCTAGCATTCTCCGGGGTTGGCGCGGTCACAATCTCATACTGGTGCAGTTGGGAATTACTCAACGCAGGATCCAAGTTAGACGAGCCTGTCGGTAAATCCTGTTGAATAACGGGTTCATGTGTCACTGTTAGCCCAGCCCATAGGTGTGTCGTCTGAGCTTCTGGCAGTGTAGGGACTGGTTCCTCATTTGGAATAGTAGCTGGAGCATCTTCAATCCTCTGTGAATCCTGAGCACCATCGTCAGAGTCCCTTTCCGGGCTATCCTCTTCACCAGCCTTCGGGCTGTCCTCTTTCTGAGTCTGCTTGATAAGAGTCTGAAGCCTCTGAAGCTGTTGTCCAAATTCGGGAGCTTGGGCCAAGAGTCCGCGTTGTGAGGCATAATCAAATAAATTCTGATATGCATTATTAATCTCGTTGTTCACTTCCTTGAGATCATTGATTTTTGCTTGGAGGTCTGTAATGGCATTCTCCTTTCGGTTACGGTACGCCCGCTGCGCAAGCCGGATTTGGGTTCGTCGGCGCTATGCTAGCTGTGAGCATGCATACACACATTGATTTGTGATCTACGAGTTTCTAATCATGAAAGGCTACCTAACCTAGGTAGTCCACCATGTTTCATACCACGTGACTCCATATAAATACAAGCCACAGTAGGACTCCTTGCGAAAGAGAAAAAGATAATTAAAAGACTTCACTAACCTCAGTGGGGGTCTGATCTTTGGTTTCAAGCCTTGGACGGCCCCTCGTCCTCTTCGGTTCCTCGGCTGATTCCCTTTGCTCATGGTCTACTGGTTTTCTCCCCCTCTTCCTTGGATTGGGAGCGTTGTCAACAGGAACAGTTGTAGCATTCGGCCTCACATTAGATTTCGCCGTAGGCCGTGGCCGCGTTGAATAGCGCCCATCGTCATATTGCTCAGCACTAAGCACGGGCAGGTCATCATGAAGGTACCGCATTGATGGAGCTTCCGGCAGCGATATTGGCGTCCCACCAGCAGCTGATTGAATACCGACACGCTGGGGAAGCGATTGCACCCCACCACTCCAAGACGCGTGTTGGGGCAGTGACGTTACAGCAGGCCAGCTAGGGTCTTCACCCACGCGATTAGGAGGATCTATATATCCAGACGGTGCAAGTGGATAAATATTAGACGAAAATGGGTGTATTGGCGTTGTCAAGAGGGGCTGTAGAGATAAGTCATTCTGACCAGAATACGGCTGGTTGGGCTGGTTGAGCTGTCCACTATGACCTTGTAAAGCGTCACCAATATATTGCGACTGGATGTCGGTGCTGGGTTGGGACGTTGAGGACATAGGGCAGTATTGAAAGGGGTCGGGACCCCATATTGTGCACCGATGCAGAAGCCGAGACGCTCCCCAGGTACTCCGTACCAGCCACAGGAGCTAACAGTAGCAGGCTCGAATGCGGTTAACAGGGCGCGCCTTTTCCGCGGATCGTCCGGTAGTAGCGTGCGATGAGTGCTCAATCGGCTCTCACACCAAGAACGGCGTCAAGATACTTCGGTTGCCGCAGGCCAATGTAAGTGCAGGTAAGTACCAAGCAAGCAGTTCGCTTGTGAAACACGCGAAAGGCGTTTGTCGATCTACGGCAGACCGTACAGATGGGTCGATGGTAACCAAGACCCGAGGTGGGATTTGATGATTACTGAACATTCAAACTCGAACCAACAAGCCTCGCGACGAGTTCGCGTCGACGCTTTGATTCGACGCATGTCGTGTAACCATGGAGAGAATCACGTGAAGATGAATAATTTGGATTTGCCCCATCAGTAACAAGGACTTGAACATGGCGGGAGCTGAAATGATGATGATAACATTTAAGGACAGCTACAGGGGAAACCCGACAGGTACGTACCTAAGGTACCTAACCCTAGCGAGAGCTTGGATCGCCAATTGACAATGTTGACGTTGTCAAATTAGGTACATACCTGATACCTACAAGGTATATATCAAGTCCGTAATCTTCGAAGCTGTTGTATTGAAAATCTAGGGAAATTCATCCAAGCCTAATAGATGGCACGGATACAAACTAGGAGAAGGTATAGGTAAGTTTATCACCAACACGTTACCCCTCTATCGTCAGTGAGAACCTACTGAATGCATCTACGCCAATGACAAAACCAAGTTCGACGAGTTTCTCCATCTGCGCTGTAAACTCGACGAAGCTGTACCGGCGGCTTACATTTACGTATGAGAGTTTCTTCAAGCATAATTGATGAATTGTAAACATAAAATCCCCATTATATAACACACCATATAATTATATCACTTCAAGGCAATCAGCTTTAATTTCCGCTCACAACAATGTTATTAGCTGGTTGGAAGAGTCCTCCCTTATTTTTCTCACACACACACACACACACACACACACACACACACACACAAGCCCCAGATGCGATCACAATTCGCAATCTCGCACAGCACTTTACGCTCGATCTACCCGTTTCTCGGCGTCATTTGAAAAAAAAAAAAAAAAAAAAAAAAAAAAAAAAAAGGAGCTGGTTCATCCATAACCACATGCCAATTGAAGGCCGAGTAGATGGCCACGAATAAGCGCGAACCAAGGGGAGACTGCCTTCCCAGACTATTCTCCCGACGGGCGGTTCCGAGGGCACCGGGCTCAGCTCCGCCGAAATGTCCCGAGCCATAATGCGTGCCTAGCTCCTGCCTAGCCAGGGAAAGAAGCAGCTCCCGGCCCAGGAACCCCTTCCCGCCGCTAAACACATCATCTTCACCGGCCCCGTCCTCTCCACCTTCTCCCTGGCCGGCCACGGCAACTACGCTCGCCTAAGCTCGCCCTCCGCGCCCCCGCCGACGCCGCTATCGAGATGCACATCATCCTGCCCGACTCCATCACCACTGCCAGCTACGAACGTAAGAGTAAGACCAAGCCATAAATCACACTCCAGCTCGAGGAAGCCGAGGCGTTTTAGAACACTGAAGACGTCGCCCGCCTAGCCATCGCCGTCGTCGAAAAAGGCCTTTACTCTGCTATAACGACTTTCCTGGACGGCCGGAAACAGTAGGGCGTCATGGGCAACTCGCTAAGGAACAACTGGTTCATCGACACGCTAATGGGTTGGATCATGCCCTTCATCCCGGCATTGGCCATGTGGGACATGAACAGTCAAGCCTGATCATGAGGTAATAAAAAGAAGGTAAAATCATAGAATTACCCAAGTTTTACTACGGAGGGCTATTCTATCGATTTAAAGATTCTTATGTGTATCCGTTCGAGAGTTCAAAAGAAATGAGCACGGACCATCCGACCTATTGCTACTGATGTGGCTTTTGAAGTCGACCCGACTCGACTGGCCGAATCAGACCTGTTGTGAGCCTTGTTGACTGGTCTATGGCCAGTTCATTTGCTAATTGAGTCATTATAATAAATACAGGCGGACGCGGTGGGCGTCACCGGCGTAGACAGCTCTGAAACGATATAAGTGAAGATGTTCAGCAAATAAAACTAAAGTACTGACTCATTTAAGACTGCAGATTCTCCAGTTCACGGACGCGGCATAGTACAGTACGTGATCCCCCAATTTCTGAAATGTGACATCTTAAATCCACTGCATATGGTGGCTTGCAGGAAGGATTTTGGACGCAGCGTACCAATACATCCCATGCGAGCGGCGTATTCCTATATTCGAAGGATTATGGGTCTCATGCAAGCCCCCTACCATCGATTGGTCATTTGCTCGAGCGCGGCTCTGCATGTCTTATGTACACTCGATCTTCATGAACGTCAATCTTTCCGCATCATCGGGGACTGTGCACCTGGGGGAATTTCAGAGAAGGGCACATCTAGCATAACCTACCTACCTAGGTGCGGTAGCACGAAAACCGACCGCGGTGTGTTCGTAGAAATTTATCTTCGCTCAACATGTATCCCATTAACAGATAGTGAGTGCTCTAGGGAAACTCCGCTCCGGAGTTCATATATAGGTATGTTAAGTATAAAGTGCACAAATCCAACTTGCGATGTAATAATCGCCACTCGTTACACTGCCGTGAGCTTCTAGGCCACGATAGGCCAATCTCACACAGTCCCCTCAACACCTCAGTGGCCCTTCAGAGCCTCGAAGATCCCATTGTAGGTACAGTTATCATCCATAACTCTGTATCTCTCCCTTCCGCTAACGCCACGGCTTGTCAGTCTCGTGTTAGCGAGGACACGAGTTGCGCGGGGTTTCTTCACATCCTCTATCCGCTTCAGGATGGCGGGGACGTCGTCACGCGTCACTCCTGGCTGCATCAAGAGTCGGAATGCTTCAGCATCCTCAATACCAATGTTGGCACCTTGGCCCTGCATCGGTGTCATCGCGTGCGCAGCGTCCCCAATGAGGATTGCACGGCCCGCAGTCCATCTTTCAAGAGGCTCCAAGTCTTGGAGCTCCCAGAGCTTTACTTCGGTCGCCACACTTTACGTCAGTTAGCGTTGATCGGCTTCTTGGGGGAGCAGACAACATTCCTGCTTACCTTATGAGCTTTTTCACATCAGGGTCAAAGTCCTCAAAGATTTCTACCATTTCCTTGTTATCTCCTTCGGCCATCCACGAGGTGGTAGTGGTTTCTTTCTCCTCCTTGGTTGGAAAAATGCAGGATATATTCATGTAAGTCATATTACGGAGGCCATATACAACCATAATGCGGTCAGACCCGTCTCGAGCCTCGAAAATTATGATGCGGCTGTCGCCAGCCAGCTGTTCCTGCCACCAGTTTGGAAGGTGTCCAAGAGCCTCGATGGTTTGGTTAGCGCTAATGGCTATGCGGCAACACGTGAGGCCACTCTTCTGGGGCTTAGGGCAGTCTGGGCCAGCGATTATAGGTCTTAAGCGCGAGTGGATACCGTCCGCAACTATAATCTCGTCGTTAGCTGGCTATACAGCACCAACATCCGAGTAGAATAGGCACCTACCTATAACCACGTCTGCTTTAGCCTTCGTACCGTCTTCCAAGGTGATTTCCCCTGCGTCGGGGTTGATGTCTTTCGCGCCGTTGTTGAATACGACCTTAGCGGGCTCACCGCTAATACCCAGTTCCTTAGAAGGGGCCGTAGCGAGACGGAGCAACTCGGCACGGAAGTCGACCCTCATGTGGGACAGAGCCGGAGCGCCATACTTCTCCTCAAACCGGAACACGGTGTCATAAATCAGGTTACCGAGCTTGTCCACGGTTCTGAACCCCTGGATGGACACGGAGCCGGCGTTTTGGGGGCTGAAGCCCATCTGGCGCATGATCTTGATAGCATTGGGAAAATTGCAAATTCCCTGACCTCCCGTGGCGACGGAAGGCACACCACGCTCATAAACGGTAACCTGATGCTTCTCTCGCAAGATACGGGCGGCGGCCAGACCGGCGAGTCCCGACCCGACTACAATAACGCTAAGTTGTTGGTCGTCCAAAGCCATGATCTTGTAGTATGTCTGACGAGACTGCTGCTAGGTTAGTGCAACCCGAGATGAAATAGGCTGGAGATGAGAAAGTCTCTCAAGTTATCTTGAAGGTGAAAGTTGAATTATGTAGGATCAGATGGTAAGCAGATGATTTTACTCTTCCACGACTGAAGAAAATGAAGCAGACCAAACGATTGCGCAAGAAACGCGGTTGTTTTTATATGTGACGACGCCTTGCCATACCTAAAGTCCATGAAGATCGCGCATATAGTGACAGTTGCTGTGACTGGGCACATCATCGTGTTGTTTTTTATGAGACAAATCCGAGCCATCTCGAATCTCCGGGCTCGAGGTCTCGGATTTCGGTTTATAAAAGTGTGTCAGTCGTTGTGTTTCTAGAGAGTTGTGGGTCACGCCTCTATCCACTTCAAAGACACAAGGTTACGTCAAGCATGGGGGCAAAACTCACCAAGGTTAAAGAGAAATCACTCCACAGGCTGGCTAACCTGAGGTAAAGAGCTTCAATGTTTCGACATAATGCAATTGTCTACATGTTATGTTAGGTACCTACTCCCAAAGGCCCTCGAAGTCTTCAATCTATGGTTACGTCATGGAAGGAGATAGGAGTTGAGATTCGTGGCCTCGATATGTACTGCGCAATATCTGGTTTCGCAGCTCAAATGCCTCCTACCTGTCCCGTTTTTAAAGAACAAAATGGTTGGGAGATCTACCGGCGTCTTACATGCATACCTGGGATACGTGTGTATACAGGACTTTACTACTTCAGGTATAGACAAGTACTCTCTCATTGAAAAGCCACTCGCCAATAGTCGCAGATTTGAGTGCGTCGTTACGAATCGCTGCAACCTACTACATCCTAGAGTCTGACGCAAGTCTGCACTTATAAAGCAACCTATGTCGGCATTTCTAAGTACCTCAACATACTAAAATATATATATATATATATATATATACTTCCGAAAATTACAGCTACCTTTCTCCGCAAAGTGTTTCCTTACGCACGGAATACCTTGTTTGCATTTATGAACAGGTATTCCCGGCCGCCGTCCTCCCACCGAATATTCCCAAAAAGGATAGCCGAAAACTCCGAGATTCATCGCAATATGTACGTACATCGCAGCCATGTGGGGATGACTCTCTCGTCCACGAAAAGTGCCTCAGTGGCGTCCTGTCAACCTGGCAGAAGCGAATTTGGCTTCTTGTGAACCAAAGAGCCGGGACGCATTATTGACGTAATGGTCCGACCTTTGGAAAAAGCATGATGCCGAGCTTGCAGTTCGCTCTTTGTCCTCAGCACTGCAGCTGCCAGGTACGTATGCGTTAGGTATGCAGACCGCCGTTTGCCGTGTCCAGCGAAACTTCGATTGGCTCCGTGCTCTTTCTATGTGGCATGACACATTCCACCTACTATTACGTGTTTGTTTTCGACCACAAATAGAAGATTATTGGCCGTGCGTTGGTTGGAGCAGTTGATTGCAATGTCGGCGATAAGACCCACTAAGCGGCGACCGACTCCGAGCTGCGATCCCGGAAACGCCGTCATTCGAGGATATTACCCCTTCTTGCCAGGTTATTCACGTATCTCCCGATTCATAATACTTTTATAGATGTATCCATACCTAAATAACTATTCTCACTATTCTCCCTATATATTAGATAGCTGAGAATAGACGTTTCATGCATCTGTGTTTCACATGTAGATAGCTACCGAACGTAAGGGGTACTTACATGTGTCTTGAACCACAGGGGCTTTCTAACCTGATTTTAACATGGATATGCCGCCTTGCCTTTAGAACCATCTAGGTATAGTTGATTCATATCGTGGTTTCATACGATTTCAACGTGGCAATAGTGCTTCGAGACACAGCATGCATGATTAAGAAGACCCTTACTACTTGAAACTATCCAATTTCAAATATATGTGAGTCTTATATTATAATTTGTCCTTAAATGTTGTTTGCGAACCAGCTTGTTGCTGTATAGAATTCTAGATCCATACCATAGAAGTAGCCCGGTACCTAAATAATCTTGGCTGGTGAGCGGATTCTCTTGGCCAGGGGACAAAGTGGTTTGATCGTTGCAAGTCCCAAGGCAAGCATAGAGATTCAGTCCCGATTTCACATCTGAATTCTGTTGCGAGTGATTCACGATCCGCAGATAGACCTATATGATTCAACCTATAGACATGCGCTGAAAAGGGCACAATGTCAGAGCACCTGGATGTCAACATCATAAAAGCCCTCTATGGCTCTCGACATTTCGAAGACATCTCTAATTTTACCATCATTTAACTCCCAGAGCCAATATCTCCCGTTAGACACTCCGCCGCAGACTTTTATCCACCATGAATGCGACAATAATCGCCACCAATGGCCTCAAATCGGTAGGGCCCTACATACTGCCAGCTCTCCGATCGCCACCCTACGCACTAAGGTGGATTGACATTACCACATTAGCTTTGTGCGCTTTCTATGTGTTCGTAGCCGGCACCACAGCATTTAATATCCTTACAACCCATAGGAGGATTCGACCGCGTTGGCGAAGGAATTTGATCTAGTGGCGATGGAGGATACATTCAACTGAGGCTCAACGGGGATAGCGCATAGGGGGTTCATACGTCGAATGGCAGGATCTTCTAGGTGGTTGGGAGCTTAAGAATATAACGAACAACTCTAGAATAATGTACCAGATATTCCTATATCTGTAAAGGTCCATGTGCCGTTAGGAGCGGAGATGGAGACGGAATGCTAGTCGTAGCAGCCTCCAGCGAAGCCCACATGTACTACGGGTTGTTCCGTGCATCAATACAATTACACTCTCCAATCGACCTTTTCTGTTGTTAGGCCGTACCGTCTATCGATTCTCCGCTATATTTCTGCTATTGGAAATACGTTCTTCTCGCGTATGTTCAGGCGGAGCCGCTATTCGGCCTCGGCCAACGTTACTTCGGGGCCGACCGACAAAAGGGGTGATTCTCAGAAGTCGGGCAACACGGTTCAGAAACCATGAGGACAATCTTACAAATGCCATAGCCACGAATTATTAGTGACACTGTTGGTTGACGTAATCTAGGCATACCTCTTAACCTCTCAGACTCATGATTCGCAGCCACAACCCATCGTCATATGGTAGAAGATAGTTTAGGTACCTCCTAACGTTATCGCATCACACAAGACGGCAAAGGGACAATTCGCTTCCGCACGGAAATATGCAGAAAATATCTTCATGATCTAGTGACCTAGCACGTTCGTAATTCGACTTGATTGAGCCTTCCACGGAGCCAGGCTCCATACCCAGCGAATAGGCCAACGTGGTTCCACGAATCACAAAACTTCTCGAGCGATCTATACCTCTCTACTATGTAATGCTCTTTGCCGATCTCATTCCGCCCTTCCAATTCATAAGCAATCGCATGAGATACCTTGCTCAGACACACAGGGCATAAATATGGTGGCTGCCGAACGTCTTCCGCCATGCATGACGTACTCTGCATGACGCAGGCGTAGTAAATGCAGTGATCTAGACCCAGGCAGTGCCCAAGTTCGTGTACTATCGTCCTTGCGAGTCTTGAGAACCACAAGCCTCTTTTAGCTCCCGGTGATAAGGATTCTCTCATGCGTTTTACTGCTTCCACGGCAGATAATAACGGGCCGGGGTTGGCCACTGTCCGGGGACTGGCTGCTGAATCAGGTTTGAGACCTTCCGCGGCGCAGACATCGTTAACGTAGGATTTGCAGTGAGAAGCCGGCCACATGTGTGCCAAGTCGATTCCAGCGTAAGCATCCAGGGCAGGATGGTATCTTGCAGTAGAGACCACCGCCACGCGATTACCACCGTATGCTCTCCCACAACAGAAGTCGTCTTCTTCATCTTCGTACATATCATGGTCGAAGAGCAGAATAATTGAATATGCGTCTGAAGGCAACATCTCAATAGCAGCATCAAGGAGATCTTCAAGATTCAGCTGACGCTTAAAGATACCATCAGGGCATGGTCTAGCACGGATGCGTGTGCAGCCATTGCCCGCCAGAAGGCCGATGTAGTTGGTGTCGCTTCCCGGCTTGCCTGATTTCTTCGATTCCGTCCAGGGCACGAACTGTAGATGATGTGGGAAAGGTTTGACAGGCATACCATGGTAAAATGCGGCTGTGTATTTGATGATATCCTCCACTGGCGGCGAAGTCAATACCGTACTGGCCGAAGACTTCCCACCCTTTCCCGCGTCTGGCTGTAGCCATCCCTTCATGAAGTACATGCTGGACGTAATTTCAGGTACGCTCGCGACATATAGGGTCTTGCGGTTCTTGTTTAGTTTTCTATTCTTGCGCAACCCCTCATTGAGCCAAGACCGGAATGACTGTGGCGGATACTTGGGATCATGAGCTAATTCATCGCCTGGCAGAATGAGAGGTCCCGGGAATGCATCAGCCAACTCCCTGGCGGCATGCTCAGTCAAATCCTCGAGGACTCCGGGTCCTTGCCCCTTCGCAGCCAGTGGATTGCGACCCGATTTCGTCGTCGCAGCTAGTCTGCGGTCAGAACTGGGCCGATTGTATCCAGCTCGTTTTGCATACGCTGAAGGGTCTAGCTGCAACGCTTCAGAGGGACAGGACTCGGTAGCTTTAGACATGGTGTGCGATAGTGCGGGGAAACATATGAATCCATGGAAGAAGAATATTTGACGAAATTCAAATTCTCATCTTTGATAATAAATGGGAGCTAACAGCGCGCTGCTGCCTAACGAGGCTCGCAAAGGGGGAGACGCGTTATAAGCATTTTATTCAATTATGGAGCAACAATCCTATTCAATCAACCATGGCTTTCTGCTCGCCCCACCTTAACCGGTTTAACGCATCACCTTTAAACCCCTTATAATGTAATTTTCTCCATTAAATTAATGGTAACGATATCACCTTAAATATTATTATATAAAATTAAAGAAAAAATAAAGCCGAAAATAAATAAAAATAAAATTTAATAATATTATATTAAGAAATATTTTATAATATAAAAAGTTTTTAAATAAGTAAAATTAAATATTTTTTATAATATTTTATATTTTTTTTATAATATCTTTTTTAAATTTTTTTTTTTTATTATAATAATTTTATTTTTATATTTTTTAAAACTTTATTTTTATTATATTTTTTTATAAATAATTTTTATATTATATATTATTATAAATTAAAGATTAATAAATTAAATATAATATAAAAATATATATTTATATAAAAATGTTAAATGATAAAGTTTATTTATACGATAAGGTTAAATATTTAAATGTGTGTGTCATTAATTAAATTAATGATTATGTAAGGGAAAATTTAAGATATAATCGATAAGGGAGCATTTAAATAATAAATGTTCCATAGCCCGTGCGTTAAAGCTTACGTAACCCACCACGTAATTATCGTCCCAATAAAAAATAAGGTTATTATAATTTAAAAATTAAAGTTATTTTAAATATAATTAAAGTTATAACTTTTTTTAAAGTTATTATAATTTTAATTTTTTATATTTATTTTTTTATTAATGAATTTTTTAAAGAATTATTATTATCATTATTATTATTATTAATATAATTATTAATATAATTATTATAATTAATTAAACCGTTAATTATTAATTAATAAAGTTATTAATTAATAAATATATTATAATTAATTATATTATAAATTAATAAATTTTTTAATTATATATTATAAATAAATATTTTATTTATAACCTTTTAATATAATATTTTTTTCCATTATATATTAATAACTTAATGTTATATAATCATTATATGGTGTTAAATTTCTTATATTAAAAAGTGTAATTATTTTTTAAGAAAAAAGCTTCGTTTTTTTCGCCGTAAACTCCTTAAATATTTAAGTATAATTAATTAATTAACGTGGTTTATCCATTTAATTTTAGTTATACATTTTATAACTCATATTTCACTTAATTTATAATTAAATAATCTATATGTTACATTACGTTATAACTTTATAATATTTAATAATTAATTAATATAATTAATAAAATTATTTTTTATTTAATAATTAATTATATATCGATTAATATATTATAAAATAATTAATAAAGTTTCATAAAAATATTATAATTAATATAATAAATAATTAAAAAGTTTAATAAAAAAGTCGGTTATTATATATTAAATTAATTTAAAAAGAAAAGTTATTAATTATATATATAAATTTATATAAAATTATCATACTTTTAAATATAATCATCATATATTTATATATTTTAATTTAAATATAATTTAATATAATAAGTATTTAATTTAAGGTATAACTTTAATAAAAATTTTTATACCTTTTATATATGTTAATATTAAAGCTTTTTATTATTAACTTTACCATTATTTTTATTATTATTATGGATAATATTTCCCTTTTCATCGGTAAAGCTTTACATAATAAATGCCTTAAAACTTTTTATATATATTAATTTGAGAAATAATATAATTTCCTTTATTAACACGTTATATTATCTTTAAAAAAGGTTAACGAGAAGATTTAACTTAATTAAATATATATATATCATATAATTAAATATAAAGAGTAATAATTATTTAATAAAACCATGGTTAATTATAAAGAATTAAATTTAAAGATAATCTTTTATTAAATATATAACCACTTTAATAAATTATTTCCTTTATTAATTAATATATATAATACTTTAAAACCCGAAATAATGATATTTACTTAAAAACTTTAATTATCATAATAACTATAAAACTCATAATAAGCTTTAAAGGATATATAAAGCCGGCATAATATTAATATTAAAAAGTTACCTTTTTATAATAAACCTTTTAAAATATAAAAACATTTAAAAAAGCCGTTAATAATTATATAAAAAAGGAGGATTATTAATAAATTAAAGCTTTTATTTATGGCTTTAAAAATAATAATAATAATTAAGTTAAGAAAGGTTATAAAAAGGCGATAATAATTATTATATACTTATATTTATTAAACTTATTATAATATAATAATATAAATACCTAATTTAAGATATTATTTTAATAGAAATTTTATATATTTTTACTTTTAATATTAAAATAAGCTTCTTATTATTATTCTTATTATTATTATAAATAATACTTCGTTTTTTATTAATAATGATCTTAAATATAATCATTTCTTTAATAACTTTAATAATAAGTTTAATAACTTTATCCTTAAGCTTCTTTAAAAACCCTTAAATAAACCTTTTATAACCTTAAAAAGTTAGGTTTAAAATAACTTAAATAAGGCTTAATAAAACCTTATAAAAATTATAAAAACTAATAATAAAGTTAAGAATAACTCCACTTAAACATGTCGAAAAAATATATACCTTAATTATTATAAACTTTATACCTTAAATTAAATATCCATATAAATAATTTATATTAAATTAATATATAATGATTTTATTTAATATTATAATGATTTTATTTAATCCCTTCGAGAATAATTCTTATTAATTATTTAGGTAATTATATAATTACGATATATAAGTCATAAAACATAACCATAAATAAGATAATATATAATATATTTAATCCCAAATTTATATCCAATTTTTCTTATATAATTTAATTTAAGTATTTACGTTAAGAAGCTTATTATTTAACGCTCCTTTTTATTATATATAAATCTTTAATTATCTTCTATTATACTTTATATAAATAAAGATTATAAATTATAATATTTATAAAAGTAATTCCTTAAACAAATAATTATATAATTTAAATAATAAAAGTAATAATAAACGTAATAATAAAGATAAGAAATAAATTAATAAATTACTTAAATAATCATTAATAAATATCTTAATTTTAATATTATACATTTATTACATAATTATGCCATACTTAATTAACCTTATAATTAAGACTTTTTATTTTTAAGCTATTATTTATTAAATAAAAATAACGTCAATAATAATTATAACTTATAATAACTTCATTTTTAACTTTTCCTTTTATATAATTATTATAAAAGTTCTTTTTAATATTAAATAAAAAATATAAAATTTAAAGAACTTTTAAAGTTAACGGTTTAACCCTTTTACCTATTTTACATAATAAATCTCATGTTATAATAAAATGTCGACCTTATTATTAAAATTTTATACCTTAAATATCCATTTAAATATAAGTTATTAATAAAGTTCTTTATTTTAAATAATAAAGGTATTAATTATAATTTCGCTTATTATAATTATTACATTTTAATCAAAAATATTTAAATTAAGCCGGAAATTAATCAACTTTATTTCTTACTTACGTTTAATTTTTAAAGTATGGCAGATTATATTATATATCGTAATAATGGCATTTTTCCTTTAAATATTTATTACTTTATTAATCTTATATTCCTCGATATTAATGATTAACATTTTTTAATTTAAATATTATTAATCTCTTTTTAACATTTATTTTTTATAAAGTTATATTTAATTATTTTAAGCTTTATTCATTAAGCATTCTTATATAATAACTTATTATCGTTATGATATAATCTTAATATTACCTTAGTTTTAAGTTATAAAATTCTCTCTTTATAAAATAAAAACCATAAGGTAATATTAATATATAATAAATATTATTACATAACATAAGTTATTATTAACGTTAATAAGACGTATATTATTCCAAAGGTTAAAGCGGTTTAATTTATTAATAATAATATAAACTAGTACATTTAAGTAATAAATGTTTTTAAGAAAATATATAATATCAATAATTTTTTCTTTTTTCGTTATGACATATATAAAATATTTAATAATAAGGAAATTATAATCTTCCTTAAGTTATGTGATAATTAATAAATATTAATACTTCATATATTTTATAAATTACCGGAAATAATATATGAAATTAAAGAATTATATTATAACCATTTCTTATATTAATTATATAATGTTTTTCTTAAATATTTCTTCGCTTATTTTACATAAAACATATTAATAAATAATACGATATAACTCCTTAAGATTAATAACTTAAACATATTAATTATTCATATTTATAAAAATATAAAAGGTAATAAATCTTTAACTTTTCAAGTTATAAATATAACTTTTATTAATAATATACTTTTCATAATGTTTACCAAATCTTTTTTTAAAAAACATCCCTTATTTAACGATAAAAATCTTAATAATGATACCCTTATTAAGGATAACCTCGGTAATGATAATTTTAATTCCGATTTTAATTTTAATGATTTAAATTATAACATTTAATAAAATTCTTATATCGGCAAAAAATATAACCTAAATAATAATGATAAAAATAATATTAATTCGGAGTTTAAAGATTTTAATTATTACTTAATTAAGAAAGGCCGCTTTTTAACTTAAATTACTATATCTTTTTTACTTATTTTTATAATTAAATTATTAATAACCTTTCCATATAATTCATAAAATAATAATAACATAAAAATTAAAGTTAATATAATCATTAACTTAAAGGTTTTAAAGTTTAATCTTAAAATTAAGAAGATTATTCTTTTAAAGCTTTTATTTTAAGTTAGTTTTATATATATTTTATATATATAAATTATTATATTTTAAGAATATTAAAAAATCCTTAAATATTACATTATTTTTACTTTAATATTTAAGATATGATAATATTAAAATATTATTATTATTATTATATTAACTTAAATATTTCAGATTAAGTAATATTAAATATTATTCTTTTATTAATATATTATTTAAAGATAAACATATTATTATTATAATATATTATCATTACTTATATATATAATTTAATTCGGATAAAATATTACCTTTTTTACTTTTTTTTTCTTATATATTTAAATATCTTTAATTATAAATAACATTTATATTTTATAAAACTTATTTTCTATAAAGAAATTTTCTTAAACCTTTTTTATTTTTCTTTACTCCTTTATAAAATAAAAATCCATAATAATATTTTAATTAACCTTTATTTCAGAAATAATTTCCTTATAATGTTATATATTTAAATATAAGAATATTTTTCTTTTATATATTTAATAAGGTTATAATATTAATGATTAAATCAATAACTTAATTATCTTTAATATTAAAGAAAAGGAAATTATCTTAAATAAGTAAATAATATATTCATAAAATAATTATATTAAACATAATGGTAAATAATAAAGTAATAATTTTTCTTAAACTTTTCAATTAATAATATAAATATATGTTTAATGATATAATATTTAAAGGATAAAATAAACATTTCTTCATAAACATATATATTTTATAATAAAATAAACATATTAATATTTATTTATATTAATGATTATTAATTACTTTATTAAGTATTTATTATAATGGTTTAATTAACTTATAAAATATAAAAATGATTTTATTTATATATTTGAACTTAACTTAAAACTTATTTATAAATATTAAACCTCCCCATAATATTTAATAACTTTAATTAATAAAAAGGATTAAAATGAGTGGAAATTAACTTATATTTTTATTTATAAATAACCTTTTATTCTTCAAAATATATCGTATAAGTCCGATTAATAAAATTAAATATAATATTTGAATTATCTTTAATTAATTTAATAATAAGTATAAATATACTTTAATTAATTTTCGAAACGTTACATATATTTATACTTATATTATTACTTTTAATATTAACGATAAATATAAATAAAGAAGGTTTTCTTTAATTACCTTAATTTAAACTTATAAAATTATAAAGCGATATTATCTTTATATATTTAATGGTATAAATAATGTTTAAAATATCATAACCATAAAAGCATTTCGGTAAGAGTTTATATTTAACATTATTATTATAAACCTTATCATAATTAATATTATCATTAAGATTATATAATTATATTTAATTATAAAGTTAATTAATAATATTATCAAAATTATATATTTATATTTAATTAAAGGGCTAGTTTAATTCGTTAAATTTAAAATATGAATCATTATATATTTCGTTATTATTTACTTCCGGATTATTTATTTCAATATTATTATCGGTTATAACTTTTAATATATTATTATCAAATTAAAATTTATTAAAAATTAACCTATATTTATTGTCATTATACCTATAATTACCATTTATTAAATGGAGATTTATTTATAACTTAAAGTTATCTATATGTATACCCTTTTTTTCATAATCTTTATAATCATTTTTATCTTTATTAAGAATAATATAAACATATTTCTAATATATAATAAAATTAAAAAGTGGTATATACATGGTATAAAAGATGGATCATGTAAAATAAGCGAAGATGAAATCATAAAGGATGTTATAAAGTAAATTAAATTAAAAGTTTTGAAAATTTTAAATTAATTCATATATAATTATATTAAATATTAATGGTATTATTACGATATAAATAAATAAGTTAAATTTCATAAAAAATAACGTTATAAACTTAAGAAATAAGATAAGAATATTATTATTATATATGTTATAAATATCTTACTATAAAAATATAAAATTTATTTTATTTTAGATTATATTAATAATATTTAAGTAATATAATATATAAGGTTATAATTAAACTTTTACCTAAATGATATATATTTTTAAAATAACATAAGCTATTTTAAAACTGGTATAATTCTTAATAAAGAAATATCTTAATGGGTTTAACTTAAGTATACCATTAAAATCTGGAAGATATATCCATAATTTTAATATATTTTTAAGAAAATACCACTCTTTAAAAAATGGAGTAATAAAGTATTTATATTCGTCATAAATTATTAAAAAAAGATTATTAAAAGTTAAACATAATAATAATATATATACTTATATTTCATCTTTTATTTTTTTAGTATATGAAAATATAATTTTCGAAAACCGTTACTTTAAAAACCGTAAACGATAAAAATGCCATTTAATAATAACTTAATAAAGTAAACGGTTTATAAATCTCTCTCCTTAAATAAAAAAAGACTTATAAATTTTTTATGCCTTTAATTATTAAGGATTACTATTTTATCGGGGTGATAAAATAAATATCTTTTATTTTTATCTTAATAATTTTTAACGATAACATATATAATATAATATATTAAAAGGTATTAAATATTATACTTAAGTTTTATAACAATAAAAATAATTAAGGCAGAATAATGGTTTAAATATAAATAAAAAATATTAAGATATTTAATTCTTTATATAAAGTTTATTATTATATTTATTTTCCCTTTATTAAAGGTTATAATATTTACGGTCCGAGTTAAATAATTATCTTAAATTAGATATTAATTAATTATTATAAATTAACCTATTAATAAAATAAGTCCTGAAAGTTAATTATTAAAAACCATAACATATCGAAATATTATATATACCAAATTAATAAATAAATAAGCTTAAGAAAATCGACGTATAAAAAAAGAAGAATACTTTAAAATATATATATAATATATAAAAGTAAAAAGAATTAAAGTAAAAAGTTATTAACTTTCTTTAAAATAATGGTAATAATAAGTAACGAGATAAATAACTTAATTAATAAAAGGTAATAATAATAAAAGAACAGGGAATAATTATGTATAAATTTAATAAATAAATTAATAACATAATTTAACTTAATTCTTTTATTTTTACCGATATTAATATTAATAAAAGATAATTAAATTATTCTTTTTTTAAACATTTATAAGATTATAAATTTAATTATAATCAATAATATTATAATCTTTATATAAATATTAAGCTTATAATGAGTTTTATCACAATTAATTTTAATAGTTATAAAATGTAAAATAATATAATATTTAAAGTTATTCTTTAAATATAAGGTATTATTAATATATAAGATATAATTATAAAAACTTAATTAAGTAATTTATAAATTATTAACATTTTATATATATTTACATTTATATATTTACATCATTTCATTTTATATTTTATACTTACTTATATAATAATTAACCATAAACATATTTATGATATAATTAACGTAAGTAATGGAAAAGAAAAATAAAACTTATTTTATTAATTACGACCGCTTTATTTTTCTTTACCATTAAATTTTTAAAAAATAGTAAATATTAAAATTATTTACTTAATATTAACGGCTTAAATTATATATAATTTATATCATTTCTTTATTACATTATTATATGGAAATTTTTCAACATTTTATCTTTTACATATTATATATTAACGTGGAATATATTAATCATTATTATTAAAATTTATTATATAATAATTAAACTTTAATTTTAACCTTATTATTATAAAAATGAAGCTTAAAGATTTTCTTTATTATATTTAACTTCTTAATAATTTTTAACGTTAATAATTTTAATTATTAATTGAAATTTATTACCTTAATTATATTTTACCGACTTTATTAATTCTCTTTTAAACTTATGATAATAATACATTCTTATATAATATAATATACGTTATTTATTATATAATCCTTAATAATTAATAAGCGGATAATAAAAGATATAATATTAATAATAAAATTAAATCATTTTTATTTACTTTTTTTAAAATAAAAGTTATATATTTTACTCTTAAAGATTATATAATTCCCGTTAAATATTATTATCTTTATTATTTAAGTTATAAGAAAAGTTAAACCTTTAATTATATCTTTCTTTATTTTAATATTAACATTTATTATAAAAAAGCCATATTTTATCATCCTTCATTTTAACCATTAGAAATTCCTTAATATTTTATTTATATCTTAAAAAGTTTTACGCTTTAATATTTTTACATTTATACCTTTTATATTAAGTATTAATATATTATATCCTTAAATTCTTTCAATATATAACTTTAATTACATTTTATATCCTTTTATTAACTAAGTTATAACTCTTAAATTTAATCATATTTTATCTTAAACTATTAAAACTTTCATCAAAAATAATAATATATATAAGTTCCTTAATTCCGATAAAAATAAAGTTATATATTTTAATCCTTTAAATAAGATTTATTTTTATAAAAATATTTATATATTTTAAGATATAAATATTCTTATTTTTATCTTTAAACTTAACTTAAGTAATGAAAACCATTTATAATTAATATATTATATATTAAACCTTTTAAAGAAATTTATTAATTCCGATTTAAAAATTCATATATTATATTATAACATTTTTATCTTATAAATTTAAAACTTTCTCAAATTTCTTTTCACTTAATTTACTTAATCTTTATTTATTAATTTTATTATCATGCTTTTTATAAATAATAACAGAAAAACCAAATATTTTATTTTCCTTTATAATGGAAAGAAAAATAAGTTAAATAAAGTAATATAACCGGTTATTTTTCTTCCCTAATTATTCTTTAAAATTATTAATATTAATATGAAAATGGTTGTTAATAAAAAACATAAGTTTGATAAAGTAAATAATATTTATAATAATAACGATAATAATAATAATACCTTTGATATTAATAAACTTAATATTAATAATATTAATGTTAATAATTATGATATAAATAACTTTATTTATTTAATATATATGGGGTAAATGGAATATAATAATGATGATATTAAGTCTAAAAATTATAATCTTAATTTACATTCTTTATATAATCCTTTTAATAATCTTTCAGATAATTCGGAACTTCTTTATAAGAAATCTCGGTTTTTTTTACTAAATAAAGATAACGTTAAAGAATATTATTTTTCACATTTACAATTTAAGTTAAAAAAAAGTAAACCTTCTTTTATTAAAAACTTATCTTTTATTAATTTAAATTCTAATATATAAAATAAAGTACTTAATAAATGAAACATTTAATTTAAATCTAAATTTAAGGTTTTATATAGTTTTATTTTAAATTAGGAAAAAGATAAGTTTTATTTTTTTTATCATATATTAAAATGGAAATTTAATAATTATTTACTTTAGAAATAAGCTTATATTTCTAATTTTATAAGTGATATAAATGTTAATATTAACTTAGAATTTAAAGGTTTTAACCATTCGGTAAATAAAAGTTATCCCCTTTTTTCTTAACTTAAAATACCTCTTTTACCTAACTTTATTATTAATATTTAAGATTAAGTTAACCTTTTTAATAAAGTTAAAGGTTTTTTTAATAAAGTTATTATGGCGGTATTTAATGTTAACATAAAAATATAAAGAATAACCCTTAATATAACATTTAATATAATATTTTATTTAATTATTATTAATATTATATTTTAATATAAACCTTTCTTTAATAATAAGAATTTAAACTTTTTAAGGCTTAATTAAAATAATAAACCTTTTTATTTAAAGTTAATTATTATTAATAATAAAACCTTAAATAAATGATAATATATTTCATATATATAATTAAATCTTATTTTCTTATATATATAAATAATTAAAACTTTAATTAAATCGCCATAAAATCATTATATAAAATAATATAATTTATTGGGAGTAAAGTTATATAACCGATTATGTAAGTATGGCTTATATTTTATATAACATTATATAAACTCTCATTTTTATATTTAAATTTTCTTTTTTAAAATATATATCCATAATAAATTAATAATCCATTATTATATATTATATAATAACTTAAATTTTATTATATTAATAAACCTTATTTATTTAATATTAATTAATGGTTAATTAATAACATTAATTATAAAGTAATAAAGAATTTATTATAAAGAATTAGGTAATTAATTAAGGTTATAACATTTAAATAAGAAAAAATAAATTATGATGAATTAATATGAATAATAGATCTAAAAGTTATATTAAATAAATTAAATTTATATATAATAATTATATCGGAGAATTAACATAATTATAAGTTAAGTTAAATTAAGGTTTAATCGAAAATAATAATAATAAATAAGATAATATCATCTCCCTTTTAAAATGATTAATGTTTTCGTTAATTTTTTTATTAAATTAATAATCTTTATATTATATTTTGTTAAACTAGTAATCTTTATATTATATTTTTATTATTTATTTGTTAATTTGATTAATTTTTCTGATTTATTAATCAAATATTAATTAAGTTATTTATTGTGTTAGATTAAATAATTGTTATTGTTAAGATTGATTCAACGTAAATTGGTTAAATTAATTTTGTTATTGTTATTAATTTAGATAAAAGTAATTAAGTATTAAGGGATTTTATATTTGTTGATTTTATATTAGTATATATATAGGTTGTTAAGGTTAATATGTTTATAATTAATTAAATAATAGGTTTATTTATATACCTTAAGGTTAAATTGGTTAGGTAAATTAAATTAATTAATTAACGTTTTTTTAATTTTGTATAGTATTTATAAATATTATAATTTTATTCTTAGGTATATTTTGGATATTTTGATAACTTTTCTTTAATTTTTTAGTTAAAGCTTTAATTAAAGTTTTTAAGTTTATATTTCTTCTTTTTATCTTTTTTATTAATTTCGTTAATTCTTTATTTTTCTTTTCTGTTTTTTTTAATAAGTTTGTTAAGTCTTCGACTTTCTTTTATAATTTCGTTAATATTTTATTACCTTTTTTTAAATCTTTAATTATTTTATCAATTATTTTAAACTTATTATTAATTAATTTTATTAAATTATTAATTATATCATTATGTATTTTCGTTAATATTTTGCTTAATTTCTTTTTTATGGTTTTAAAGCCATTTTTATAATTATTCTTAATCTTTTTCTTTAAGCTTATCGTTTAATTATTTACTTATTCTTTTATCTTATTTTTAATTAACTTTTTCGTAAAAAAGGAAAGATTATATCTTCGATTTTTTTTAAATAATAAAAACAAGAATTTATTATTCGTTAGTTTATTTTTGATTAATTTAATTAATTTCGTTAGCTTAATTAATTTTATAAAATTAGTTATTATTATTTTTGGTCGTTTACTTAATGTTAAGGTTTTGATAAGTTTTATAAGGTTTTTAGTATTAAGGATATTTATAATATTTATTTTAATTATTATCTTTTCTTTTTTTATTTAAGAATGTAATATAAATAATATAACTTATTAGAATTTTAATATTTATTATTTATCCTTTTTTTATATTAATTAAATTAATCTTAATTTATAAAATATTAACGTTAAACTTTATAATATATATTTTAATCCTTAACTTATATTTTTAATAATTTATAAAGCCTTAAATTATTCCGATATTAACAATTTAATTAATGCTTTTTTCACTTTAACCGGATTTTATTTAATATTATTCCTATATACTATAATATTTTCGAGTTTTTTTTTTAATTCCTTATATATATAATATATTAAAATGCCGTTGTTTAGATTATACTTTATTAATACCTTAATAATCATATTTTATTTAAATTAAAAACGTAACAAAATAATGTCAATAATTATTTTCCAAAAAATTATTCTTTTCATTTTTATCTTATTTAAATTTATTGTTAAAACGTTATTATTATAATTAAGTTAATTTTAACTATATTTACGTTTCTCCTTAATTTTATATTTCCTTATTTAATTGGTTTTATCGATTTTTTTTAAAATAGATTCCGTCGTTTTAATTTTCTCCCATTTTACGATTTCCTAAAATATAATATTTATATTTAAATCCTTCTATATAATATCTCTAAAAAAATTACTTTCTCTCCATTCCAAATCTTTTATTTTCTTCGTCTTAATAAATTTAATAAGTTAATTGCTTAATTATTCCTTCGATTAATTGGTTTTATTATTAATCGTTTTATTATTTTAATTTATTTTAATTAATAAAATTAGGTTATTTAATATTATATCCATAATAATTTAACCTTCATCATTACTTTCTTCAATATTTTCATTATTATTTTCAACCTTTTAACCTTTTATTACCAAATCTTTTACATTTTTAAACATAAAATTTTAATAATCCCACATTTTAAACATAATATCGTTAAATTTTATTTACGACATTTGATTTCCCATTAACTTTTCTATTAACTTTTAAAGAAAATAATATATAAATGGAAAAACTAACTAAAATAATTAATAAACTAGGTAATAAGTAAACCCAAATTTATCAAATAATCATAACTGAAAATTAAAATATAAATATTAATATAAAAATTATATTAATATAATCGGAATGATTAATAAGTTTCGAAAATGAATATTTCAATACGTTAAAATTAAAGCGTAAATGTTTAAAATATAAATTATAAAGGTTTTATTTAATTAAGTAAGTTAAGTAGGTTAAAATGATTAAAAGTAAAAAAGTAAAAAAGTTAAAATAATTAAGTTAAATTAAGAAAGAAAAGTAAAAAAAAAGTTAATATTTTAAGTAACTAACCAAATTTATAAATCGCTTCTTCCTTTAAATATAATTATATATAATATTTACGCTAAAAATGGTAACTATAATAGGCATTTATTTATCATCTAATGGTTTTCTAGGTAAGATAATTTTAATATTACTTTTTAAAATATGATTAACCATTTTACTTTCCATTAAATCCTTTTTTTTTTCGATAATAAGTTATTCATTAATAATTCGGCAAATTTTATTAGTTTTCGATTTTAATTCCTTTAATAAAAAAGGGAAATATTTATTAAAATTATCGATTAATTAAATAACGTTTTATATAAATAAAGATTTTATATATTATTAATTATATGTTTATAAATAATCTTTCCATTTTATAAAATATTTAAATATAAATCAACCTTTTTACTTATTAATATATTTCTTTATTAATTAAGATATCTTATATGAAAGTTATTTATTATTATTACCTTATATAATTATTTAACCGGTTTAAGGTATTTTCTTATTATAAAAATCTTTATTTTAAGGAATTTTATATAATTATACAATTAAAATAACTTTATATATACGTTAATAAAATAACATATTAATTTTATATATAAATTATCCGATTTTTTTAACGATAAATAATGGTTTAATTTATTATATTAACCATTTCTTTAAAGATTTTCCTAAAAAGATATATCTTTTATATAATTTAAAATATACTATTTTTTTAATTTTAAATAAGATTAATTAATATTTAATATTATATTATACTTTTATATTTATTATTATAAAATTTATAATCGTTTTTACTTCTTTTTGGTATAAGTTTTAAAAGATTAAATAATTAACGTTATTAATTAAAACTTTAAGTATTAAAATAATTAATTTTGGTTAAAATTTTCCGATTATTTTATTAAGTGATTTTTTAAATATAGAAAATTTTATATTATTTATATTATGTTATAAAGTTAATATAATATTTGATTATAAATATTTTAACATAAAATAGTAATATTAAATAATCGTTTTAATATTTTAATTTTTCTTTTTTATTTATTTATTTATTTATAAATAATAATTTATTGATATTATTAATAAGGTTCCCAATTTAATAAATATGGTTTATTAAAATTCCATAATAAACTTTAGATTTCGATTAAATATAGCTTTAAATAAAATTCTTTAATCGTAAAGTATAATTAATTTTAATATTATTAACGTTTAATAACGAATTTTATATTTAACATTTCTTAAGATTAATATGATTTTTTTATTAAATTTATAAATAATAATTATTATAACGTTATATTAAATAAAACCTTCGATTATTTATAAGATATTTTTAAATTAAATAAGAGGTAATTTAATGATAAAATCCTATTTTATAATATAATAAAAAATAGTTATTAAATTAATTAATAATAATTTATCATATAATTTTAATTAATTAATATAATTTTCTTAACATTAAAAATATTAATATATATATTCGCGGATTTTTCTTAATAAATTTTAAATTAAAACATTATTAAATTCTTACCTCATTTTATTTACGTTAAAATGATACTTATCATCATATGTTATTTTTAATAAATCTTAAATATATAATAATGAGATTATTAATTATCGTTATTTTATATTTATAATATAATATATAAAGTCATTTATTAATTTATGTTTATATCATTTTGTTATATCTTTTTTTTCGTTTTTTACCTTTTAAAAGATTTCTCTTATTCTCTTTAATTTCTTATCGAGATTATAACCTTTAATAATTCTTTTCCAGAATGTATTATTAATAGACACTTTTATAATAATATATCCATTACCTTTATAATAACTAAAATCATTTACCACATTTTTTAAAGTTAACTTTTCAACATTTTATCGCTTTTTTATATCGTCTTTCGAATTAAATATTAATAAATAAAATAAAGCATTAAAGATTAAATTTATCTTTCCAAAAATATAATACATATCTAAGTTAAATTAAAATAAATAAAGGGACGTTATCATTAACCTTTCGTTTATTTTATTAACGTCAATCATTTTTAAAAATATTTAAATAATTATACCTTTCATTACTCTATAATTTATAAATATTATAACTAATTTAATATAAAACTTTAATTATATTCGATTTTAATAAATAACCTATATTAAATATATCATTTTAAGTTTCATAACTTTATATTAGGTTTTCTCATTTTTAATTAACATCTTTAACTAAAATATTATTAACTTAATTAAGATAATAGGTATTAACTTACTATTCTATAACGAATCGAGATAAAAGATTATAATTCTAAAGTTTTTTTTTTTTAAAGCATTTATTTTAATAAATATTCGGTCATTATAATCTTAATAAATAAGAATTAATAAATTAAAAAGTTTATTTTATAATATCTTAAATAACTCTTTTTCTATATCTGTCGATTCGAAATAAATCTTTGATATATATTTTTATTTACTTATAATAATTACTAAAATCTCTTCTTTTTTCCGTTTTAATATAAATAAAATAATCTTTTAATTTTATAACGATTAAATCTTTTATTAATATTAAGGTATATATTTACGTAAAAAATTTATTATATTAATATAAATCTTAAAATCGGTTAAACTTTATAACATTTTTATTTTATATATTACTTTAATTTAATTTTTAAATATTATAATATTTTCTTTATTTATAATAAACCTAAATAATTTAATTAAATCATAACTTAAGAATAATTTCTTTAATAATAATATAAATTTAACCTCATTATATATATAAAAGATCTAATTTAAATAACGTCGATATTTTTTTATAATATTATTATAAATAATAATATCATTTATATAAGCTTTTATAAAATCGTTAAATAATTAAAAGCATTGATTTATAAAGTATTAACCATAAATAGGTAAATTTTTAAATCTTATTAACATAATATTAAATATTTTTAATTTTTAAAATAAAATAATTATTATTCGATTTTTATATTTATCTACAATAAATAATTAATAAAAAAAAATTAAGCCATTAACGACATTAAAATATTTCTTCTTTTTTATCTTAAATATAATCTTTTTTTACTAAAGGAATAAATAAATGTTTACTAATACATATTTATTAAATAATTATAAATCGATAATTATTCGCTTTTTACATTTATTATTAACGGTTTTCCAAATGACGAAATAAAGATATTTAAATAATATAAGCTTTTTTATTTATTTTAACTTATTAACGTCTTATATAACGTTAAAAATTTCATTAAAGAATTTCCTATTTTAAATATCGAAAAGGTATATTTAACTTAATTTATACTTATCTTATTAATTATTAATAAAATTTATTATTATCTTTTCTTATTCCAGTAATTTAATAATTCTTTGCTTTTTTTAAATATCTCATTTCTTTATTAAATCCTTTAATTTTCTACCAAAATTAAAACTAATATTATAATAATATATACCATCTTTAAATAATATTTTAAGGGTTTCGTTTAATTTTACCGCTTTAAATAATAGAGCCATTATTTCCTTAAAGTCTTTACTTTGGAACGTTTTTTATATATCTTTTAAAATTTTCTCGTTTAAATTTAAGGCGTTTTTAATATCGCCATTTATATTAAATTTAACATTAAGAAAATTATTTATCGATAATTCTTATTTTAATAAACTAGCCATTTAAATTATATTAACTTTTTCTTATATAATGGAAAAAAAGCCATCATTAATAATATCTTTAATAATACTTAACTTTATCTTTTTATAAATAATTATTTCATTACTTAATTAATTTAAATAAATTATTATTTTTAAAGTTAATATATTATAGATATTATATAATATTTTTGAAAAAGTAAAGTTAAACTAATAATTATTACCTTTAAATAGGTTAATATATTTGATTAAGATTATTATTATAATACGTATCGGAATAATGAATCAATACGTCGCCATAACTTTTCGATATATTACTTTACGCGTTTTAAAAAATATAATAAGTATAATAACGCTTAAATAAGATGTTATAATTATCGTTATTTTAAGGTAATTAATCATTATCTTATGTTATTTATAAAAATCGTTATTAAATAATAAATAAAATTTAAACATTCTTTCGTAAATTTATATTTCAACCGGAAAATAAATAATTATTTTTTTTTTATATTTTATAATAGTTAATATTTTAAGTAAAAATCTTACCTTTTTCGTTATTTTTAAACTTTTTATAATACCTTTGATAATTAATGATTTAAGTGTATTAAATATTTCGAAATTTTATATAAATTTCGTTAATTAATTTTAATTAACCAATTTATTTAATGTTTTTAAATCGACATAAATTATATTTTTATTCTTTTTATCGTTAAAAATTTCAACTTAAAGATATAAATATCGCTTTAACTTATTTTTTTATTTAAATTTAAGTTTGATATTAATTATATTTTTATTGATAATTTGATTTTCTTTAAAACCTTTTAATTGATTATTTTTATTATTTTTAATAACTGGAATAATAAAATTAAATTCCCCATTTTCTTATTATTTATTTATAAAATGTTCATTTATCTTTTTTTCGATAATTAATAAACAATATTTTAACTTTTTTAACTTATTAGATTCCAAATTTAATGAATTTATTAACTTTTTTAACTTATTAGATTTTAAGCTTAATGAATCTTTTAACTTTTTTGATTTATTAGATTTCGAGTTTAATAAATCCTTTGATAAATAATGGTGATTATCAAGTTTTAAATTTAATATTTTTAATTTGATATACTTATTCGCATATATATATTTAAAATAATTAGACTTAATATTAAAGAATTTGCCGCATTTATAACATATCTTCTTTTTTTTACTTATTTTATCATTTAAAGTTAATTATTTACGTTTATTATTATTATTAAAATTTATTAAGTAGTTATATTCATTATTTAATTCATTACTCCACTTTAAGAATTAATTAGTTAAAAAATAATTATCTTTTAAAAACTTTTACTTTATTTCCTCTTTATCATTATCTTAATCCTTAATATATACTTCATTAATTATATAATTATCATTATCGTGTTAACTTAATTTACCCCATCAACGCCATAAATATTTATAATAATTATAACTTTTAATTTATTTTCCTTTATAATGGCTTTTTTAACCATGATTATAAAAGAATTTACGTTAACCATAAATATTTTAATCATTATCTCGATAATAACAATTATACCCACGGTTATTATTACGACGATTATTATCATAATTACCATTATTACGATTATTATAACCATAATTATAATAACTATGATTTCTTTAACCACCACGATTATCATAACGATTATTATAATGATTAACTTATCAACCATTTCATCGGTTATATTATCGATAATTATTATATTACCTACCATAATATTTATTACCGCTTTAATAATTATTACTTTTATCATTATTATATTCACTTTAATAATTATCTTAACCGATAACATCATTATCTCAATTAAATAAATTAATTAATAATTTAAACATATTAAAAATATTTACGTTTAAGGGAATATTATAAATTAAACGTTTATTAATACCCATTTAAATAAGTTATTTAATTTAATCTTTTACCTTATATTATAATAATTAAAAACGCCATTAATATTATCGTTTATTAAAATATCGAAAATATTTATTATAAGAAATTCCTTTAATAAAAAATAAAATTAATATTTATAAGTTAACATTAAGAAAATTAAAGATTTAATTCATATATTAAATAAGCTTATTTATTTACGCCGATTAATAATAATAAATAATCTAAATAACTTAATCTTTTAAGAAAATATTTTTCAAATAATTATCTTTATTATATTATACCTTTCTTAATATCTCTAAAATATCAACGACATTAACCTTAAATCGTTCAAAAAAACGCTTTTAATAATATTTATTATTAATTTAATATTTCCTCTTTTCATCACTATTTAAAAATTAATATTAAGATAATACCATTCTGTAATAAAGTTCATATATATAGTTCCTAATTTTCTCTTTATAAATCTTATTAATTATTACGTTATTTATCACATTAATAAAGACATAAATATTTTTCTAATAAGTATAAGTATTAATTAATGTTACTTTATCGGTTAAAAGGTTATTATTTAACATAAAATATCCGATATTTAATAAAAATTATCCTTTAAAGTTTATTTTATGTTTAACTTAATTAAAATAATGTCGCTATAAATTATAATAATTAAAAACCACCTCGCTTAACTATATTTCTTTAAGTATTATCGCCATTATATCGTTAATTTAATACACGTGTCGACGAATATTATCATTATTAAGTGGGTATCCATTATATTTACCTCCTCATTTATTTCCTCATCCACGTTTACGTTTACCTTTACATTCGCGGCCGTTTCCATATCCGCTTTTTTAACCATTATAATTATTATCGCCATTACTTTAATCGTCATTATTATTATTATTTAAATCTCTAAGATTAAATTTAAGTGTTAATCTAAAACTTTAATTACTTTATCCATTAAAACGTTAACGATCTTTATTATAACGTTAAAACGTCTTATAATAAGCTTAATTTCCACCATAACAATTACCGCTTAAACTATTACCAGCTTAATTATCATATTAATCATTATTATAATAATTATTACCATTATTATCACGAAAGAAATTAATATGTTAACCGATATATTAACGCATTAAATTTTCTTAACGTTTACTTTTATTAAAACGTTATTTAAAGCTTGGATTATTTATATTATTTCCATTTTTTTTCCGAAATGATTAATTAAAATCTTCGGTTTTATAACGGTTTCGCTTACGGTTTAAATCGTTAAAACTTTTCGGATTATCCATATTATTCGGTTTTATTTACATTTAAGATTTAAATAATTACTTAACATAAAAATTAAGATTATTTAAGTTATTATTTAAAAATAAAAGTAAGTATAAATGTTGACGAATAAACTTAATATTATTATTTAAATCTTCGAGAATAATTATTTATTTAAGTTTATATAATCGAGAATATCGATAAATAAATTTAATATTAATGCTTAAATTATCGGGAATGATTATTTATTTAAAAGATTAAATAAATATTATAATATCTTAATATTCGATAATCCGCGATAAATTTAATATTTTTAATAATAAGTTATTATATTTAATTAATAACTAAAATAATGAAATAATTAAAGCCACGTTAATTATAACATTTCTTTCTCATTTAATTAAATGATTAATTTAATTAAAATATCCTTTTAATAAATTAAATGGTAACTTAATTTATATATTAACTATTCGATTTAGTTAAATAAATATTAAATAATTAAAAAGAAAAGAAGAAATGTCCTTTTATAAAGAATGTTAACTTTAACATTTAATTCCTTTTATTAAACTTATAAAAGATTTTTTAATTTTTAAATTTTTTAGTAAAATTATAAGTTTTAATTTAACATTTTCATGTTAAACTTTAAGACCTTTTTAAGTTAATTTCGATTACGCTTTATTAAGATTAATTCTGATATTACTTATTATAACTTATTTTACTAAAGTTTGAAAAATTATCTTTTTTTAAAGACGAAAAAATTAAATAACTTCATTAATTAAATCTTTAATATAATTAACCAAAAAGAATAATCTTTATTCCGGTTAATTAATTTCGCTTATTAACTATCCGATTTTACTTTTTAACCGGCCACTTTAAGTTAAAGGTTAAAAACATTAAATAAAATCGATAAAATTAAATGTAAATATAAAGTTTAAATAAAAAACATATTAATCAATTATTTATATTAAATTATAAAAAAAGGAGGCTTTTAATAAGTTTCATATAACCTAAAAAGAAACTTATAAAAATTCTCATGCTTAATAATTATAAGTTTTAATCATCTTTATATATATTTTAATACGAATATAATTATTACCATTATATTTTTAAACATATTTAAAATAAGAATATTTCTTTAAAAAATAAATTAATTAAATATAAAGTTTATCTTATGTTAACATTAACAAGATATAAAAAAGGTATAATAAAGTTAACGCTTTAAAGTTATATAATGAACTCGGGAAATAAATACCGATATAAGATTTTCTTATGCTAAATTTAAATAAGATATAATGTATAAGATTAAACTTAAAATTAGGTATAAATATCTCCCATTTATAAAATTAAAAAAATTCTTATAAATTTCTTGTAAATTAGAATAAAGTTAAAATTAGTAAAGATTAGATAAAAATAGGTAATTATACTAATTAAAAAGTAATAAATATGTTAAAATCGTGTTAGAATTAATCATAAAATATAGGATATAAGTTAAAAAGGTTAAGATTTTATTAATAAAATATCATATAAAGAAAAGTAAAAGTAAAATTCGATTATAAACCGGGAATATATTAATAAAGATTCTAACAAAACGTTAATTATCCGACGATTTGATAAATTAAAGATTAAAAAATAATAAATGCTATTAATTAAAAAAATAAATAAATATTATATTAACCGCCCAAAAAAGCATGAAAATAAAACTACTAAATATGATAAAAAAAATATAAATAATGGATTTAGAAATTATATTAAATAAATTAAGTTTACGTATAATAATTATATCGAAAAATTAATATAATTATAAGTTAAGTTAAACTAGGGTTAATCGGAAATAATAGTAATAAATAGGGTAACATAAATCGTGCCAAGATTAGTTATTTTTTTAAAAATGGAAAAAATTTAATAACGTTTATATTATATTAAAAATCTCGGGGTGTTTAAATATATTAATAAATCTACGTCTATTATACATAAAAAATCTTTACTATATTAAAATCGAATTTAAAGTTTTATAATAAATTAATAATGTTAATTTTCGCAAAAAAAGGTTTTTTAATTTTATATCTCTTTCTCCTTTTTATCTTTTATTTCTCTCTTATATATATATTATCTTATATTTTATATATATTTAATTCCATATATATAACCTTATCGATTATTAATAATTACTTAATATATACTTTTCGGTTTTACATTTTTCCGGAAATTTATATTAAAACTTTATAAAAACCCGTAATTTTTAATAATTTATGGTTACTTTAAATCTTTCCAAATAATTATATCTTAAACTTATATTTATTTACAAAAATATATATAAAACATCAAAATTATTTCCCATAACTTTATAATTAACTTTCCATAACATCATAATAAAATTTTAATAATTTAAACTTATCTTTATAAATTATCATCTTATAAATTTATCATTTTATAAATTTAATAATTAATCTATTATTTTTTATCATATTTATAATTATCCTTTTTAAATTAATTATACCAAAAATCATTTATAACCTATTTTTATATTTATATAATATTAATTAAAGTTATAACCCACATATATTTTCGAAATATTACGCCTCTTTAACATTTATTATAATATTAAATATTAATTAAAATAAATAAGTATATAAAGGAAAAAAAGGTACTATTTTTAACTTAACATTTTCGGATTAAAAAGCCGGAAAAATAAATAAAATTATTATAAATATATATGTAACTAAATTATTTATAATATATAATAATAAATTATACGATAAATGGTTATAAAAAAAAATAAAACGAGATTTTATAAATTAAATATAATTACACATTATAAGATTAAACCGAACCTTCTAGATAAAGATAATAAATTATTTTAACAATTATAACTTATTCTTAAAAAACAATAATAATTTTATAAAAATAATAACAATATTTAATATAAAAATATACCTTAAATATAAACCCGATACAATATTAAAAATAATTAATAACGACTTAATTAACTTTATTAATAAAAATAACTTATATTACCGATAAATATTTAAGCAATAAATTAAAAACATAATTAAAACATTATTTCGATAAATTAATACCTTAAAAATACCATAAATATATACCATTAAACCGATATAATTTTAAAATAATAAAAAGAATAATTTCTTTAACTAACTTAACTTTATGAAGTTAAGTATATAACTAATAATCAAAAAATTTTTATTTAATTTAAATATGGAATTTAAATTAATTTATTTTCCGAAAATATCGACATTATTATTAAATTTTATCTCAAAAAATTTAAATAGCGGATCGAATTCCTTAAATCCTTTAAATCTTTTAAACTTTAAATAAAACCAATAATAATAATTATTAATAAATTTTAACCAAAAATACTAAATTAATTTAAGTATAAATTAACCATTAATAAACTTTAATAAAATATATAATAATAAAGCATTAAAATTTAACGGAAATAAATATAATATCCTAAACGAGAAATTAAAAATTTTTCGCAACTTTTATTAAAAAGTTAATATAATTTAAAGTTAATATTATAAAGCATTTTCTTTAATATTAAAAAGCTAAACATTAACGTACTTTTACAATTATATTACCTAAAAAAGATTAAACTTTAACTAAATAATTACCTAATTAAAATAAATTTACCACATATTAAAAACTAAATAACTTTACATAAATAAATTTAAAAATATTATAATTTATATTATTATAAAAAAAAATCCAAAACTAAATTTTCCCATATATTTAGATATTTTAATTAATAGAATTTAACAAATTTATAAAAGATTATTTATTAAATTTAATAAAAATATATTCTTTAAAAAAGGGATAATTAATATAATATAAAGATATTTAATATTTACCGTAATATTATTTAAATTATCCGTTTTTTTTAAAAACATTTACTTTAACTTTTATAATATTACTAAAATTATATACCGATATGAATAAATATTATTATAATATTATAATATATATAATTAATTTTAAATAAACCGAAAATATCGAAATAATATAAAATAAAAATAAGCTTATAATAAGGATTATAAATAACGTTCCGATAATCGTTAATATAATAACCGAAAAAGTAAAAATAATAAAAAATATTTCGTTTATAAAAAAAAAAGATATTAATTTATATGATATATTATAAAAGAATAACATACCTTTTATATAAATTAGAAAAAGTATATATAATATTATAATTATAATAATATAAATAAAGACTTTTAATTATTCCTTTTCGGATATAAAGAAATTAATATATATAATAAAAATAACAATAAAGAAGGAATTAATAATAAGAATTATAATAATTAATTTACGTAATATTAAGAAAAAGATAAATTAATTATAAATATAAAAGAAATGGATATTTATATTTAATTTATAATAAATTATAAAGAAATAAATGGTAAATAGGTTATAAAAATCTTAATAAACTAAACATTTATTTATAACTTTATAAGAAAAGATAAATTTAAAGAAGTAAATATATCGACTTTTTTATAAAATATTAACGAGAATATATTTACCTTTTTCTATTTAAAGGATAAATATTTTCGTAACTTTTAAAATATTTTACTTAATACCGATATTATAAATATATTTATAAAAGGTAAATAATAATTTAACATATTATAATAAATATATTTAAATATAAAGTTAAATATAAGTATGGTTGGAAAATATAAAATCCGTTTTAATAATAATTTAAAATAATGATTATTAAAGATTATATATATATTTATTCCGTTTAAAATAATTTTATTTAAAATTCTTCCGTTTAATATCTCGTTTTTATTATGTTTTAATAATATGGACCGTTTTAATATATATTTTAATAATGTGAAGAATATATTAATATATAATAATAAAGAATATTTTATCGTTTGGAAATAAGGATATCTATAATTTTTATTAAATAATCAGGAATATATTATTATATATTATTATTTAATAAAGATTAAACTTCGATAAATTTACCGATAATTTAATTATTTTATTATAAGCTAACTTTATCACATTTTTATAAAAATAGGTTATAATAAATTAAGTTAAGTAGATATTAATAAGATTAATAAATATTATTATTAATATTAATTATATAAAAACATACTTAAAAAGTTTAAGTTTATGTTAAAAAACGATATTAATTTTAACTATAACGTTTATATTAATATAATATTTATTAAAAATAAGCCAATATTATATATAATTAATAAATTAACATTATTTTAAGTTATAAGATTTTTAAAAGATATAATCGTAAAATATATTTAAGAAATATTATAAATAATATAAATTAATACTTATCTTAAATTACCTAATCATTTAATTTTTAACGCCGGTATTAATTTTATCGTAAGTAAATTTATTACGAATATAAAAATATATATAATTATGATTAAAGAAGTTTTTATTAAAGTTTATAACTTAATTAAATAATTAAAACATTATTATAAACCATTATAACGTATATATAAAGTTATATTAAAAGACGTTTAAAGAATAAACTTAACGCATATCTTATAAATAATTATTAAAATTATTAATAATATTATAAAATTTAACGGTTTAATCTTTACGTTATTTATTTTCGATATTTACCTATAATTTATAGAAAGTTTACCACTTATATTAAACCTAATCACTTATATAACCATTATTATAAAAGTTATAACTAAAATTTATAAACTTAAAATAAAACGGCAAATAATGAATACACTTATTATAAAAAATAAACTTAAAATATTTAAAATATTTAACCTTTTATTATAAACGGAAGTATAGATTTATTAAAAAAATAAAGGCTAAACCAAACCTTATATATTTATTACATAAGATAAAAAAACGTATATTATTAAAATTAATAAAAAATTAATTAAATTTTAAATTATTATTATTAAGCTTTACTTACATAATAAGGAAACTTACGCCTTAAAAAATGAAAACTTTAAATCTAAATCCGATATTAATAACATAACGGACAAGTATATATTAAAGCTTAAACCGGTTATAATTAAAAAATAAAAAAGATAACCCCTTAAAAATAAAAATAAACCCAAAATATAAATTAATGATATAAATTATATAACTCCATAAAAAGTCATAAATAAAAAACTTACGATTTAATTATATAAAAAAGGAAAGATTATTACATCGGGAAAATTATTTAAAACTTTTAATATAAAAGAAATTTAAAGATTAATCGGTAAAGGTATATTTACATTCGTAAAATATAATCTTAAATTATACGACAGAATATAATTATTTAACTTAAAGATCATACATAAAATTAAAAGAAAAATAATAAATATGCTATATAAAAAGTCGAAACTTATTATATAAAGTTATAATAATATAGAAAAAGAGGAAATTTTAACATAATTACCAATTATTTAATAATCGAACTAATAAATCTTAATTATACTCATACTTACTTTAATATAAAACGGGAAGAATATATAAATATAAAATATAACGTAAATATATATATAATTTAAAACATTTTTAAACCAATAAATATTAACTTAATTACTAATAAAACTAACTTATAAATACCTTCCGGATATAATTTTAAAGATAATAAAGCTATTATATAAATTAATAAAAACTGGCATACATTAATAAATTACATACTTTAAATATCATTAAATTAAGTTAAATATAAATATATTAACTTATAACCTTTATTTATTAATAATAAAGATAAAAGGACGATTTAAATTTATTACGATATAAACTAACGATATAATGAGATTATTTAATAAAACGTTTAAATTAAACGAAGAAATTACCTTAAAAAAGGTAAAGATTTTATTAAACCTTAAAAAACGTTTCGAGGTAAAAAAACCCTTAATATTTAACGATTATATCTATTTTATAAATAAGAAAAGATATATTTATATCCGATAGAAAAAATAAAGTAAGAAAATTATAATTATTAATTAAATAAATAACAATATATCATAACAATTTATATAATAAAAAGCTTACGATATATATATTATATTTATTTGTTAACCGGAAATAACGTTTAACCTATCGGAAATAATATAATATCATAAATTAAGAAAAGAAGAAATTATTAAGCTTAATAAAAGATTAAAATAGTAAAAAGAAAATCTATAATAAAGAATTTATTATATTCTTATAAACCTCATAATTATTAAAATATTTATATTTATTAACAAATTATTCGTAAATAATAAAAATTTAAATTCCTAATTTAATTATGAAATCTTTATCGCTAATAAGATTAAAGACGATAAATCCTTCATAATAAAAAATAATATAATTTATTAAAGCTTTATAAAAAATAAAAGGGTTATTTAAAATATCTTAACTAACAAAATTTATATAATAATATATGACATAAATATAAGAATATTAATCGCGACGATATTTAATCAAATTTTTAACATACTTAAATTACTTAATATATTTATTATTATTTATATAAACTTACTTTCCCTTTATAAATGTTTCGTAAAACTTAATATAATAAAAGAAAAGAGATTAATAATTGATATTATATCATTATAATAATTATATAAGCGATAAAAAATTAACGATATTTGATAAATTTATAAAAAAAATAACTTAATAAATATAATAATTAAATTTAACCTTAATAAAGCGTTAAAAACCTTTATTAATATTAATAACATTATAATATAGTTATAAAATTAAGTTAAGAGAAATTAAACTAATTTAAAATATTAAAGGAAAAATATAATAAGCTTAAAATAATATAAAAAATATATCATTAAATTCTTAATAAAGAAATATTTTTTTTCTCTTCTTTTTTTTAACTAAAAACCATATATATTACTCGAACGGTAATAAAAACGGAAGAAAATATAAAAGAAAGGAAGGAGGTTTAATAAATAATCGATTATAAAATCGATATAAATAAATATTAATTATATCTTAAATAATTATTAATACGATAAATAATAAATTTTTATATAAACTTAACGTATATCTTATATATTTATAAAGTAAATTTCTTTAAAATTAAATAAAAAAGGTAAAATTTAAAAATTATATTTCCTAATTAAATATAGGTACTTTCGGCGACATTAACGATATAATTATTTCGTTCATAAGTATATTCCCGATACTTACGTAAAGCATGAACTTTATTTATATTATTCTCTTATTTTAAGGATTGTAACTATTTCTTAAGGTTTTCTTAAATATGCTTTACGATATTTTAAAAACGAAAAAAAAAGAAAGATATCAATAAATATAATATAGCGAAATAAATACCCGGAAATTCACCGGATAAATATTAAGGTTTACGAAAAGAATTTTATTAATTATTTTAATAACATAAACATAACGGGTAAAAATATTAATATAAGATTTCCGACTGTTTATATATTACGAATACTTCGTTAAAATTATTATAACCGGTTAATTAAGGACGAAATTATTTAAAAAAGAAAAAACTTATTAAATATTTCATAATAATGTAAATTAACGCTTTCACCTTCTATCTTAAAACGCCAATTAATAATATTATAATAATAACGTTAACATAAAATTATATACTTTATAAACACTTATACTTATCCGGATATATTATTAAAAACATTAACTTATTTAAGAAACATTATATAAAAAAAGTAAGAAATTAATTCGGAAGAATATTTCTTATAAAACATTAATTATAAATAAACTTTAACTAAAAATTATTTATATTAAAAAGAGGAAAAAGTTATGGAAGATTTATTTTACATCAACTTTATAATATAACCATAATAACGTAAAATCTTTATTAAACGCGTAAAACTTTTATTAAATACATGATTACATAATAAAAGAAAAGTTATCAATGTTAAGAATGAGGTTATATAACTAATTATATAAATATGGCTTATATTTCATATAATATTATATAAGCTCCCATTTTTATATTTAAATCTTCCTCTTTAAGATATATATCCATAATGAATTAATAATTTACCATCATATATTATATAATAACCTAAATTTTATCGTATTAATAAACCTTATTTATTTAACATAATTAATTCTTATAATTTTTAACGGTTTATTTTATTAAATTAATTACTTATTTAAATGATAATTAAAGCTTAATATATTTCTTTTAATTATATGTTAATATTTAAATTTAAGGTTTTAATTTAAAGATAATTAAAATAAACTTATTATTTCATTATATATTATATTAACTTAAGCATAAATTACGCATAATTTAAAATTTAATTAATTTATTTCCATTTATAAATATAAATTCTTATCGAAATCATATCATAATCTTATTTTATATATTATTAATTATCATTAATAATTAAACATAAATATATATTTCTTATAATAAAGGAATTAATCTTATTAACAATTCTTTTATTTAAATGTTATTATAAATTTATAACTTATATTTATATATTATAAAAGATTTTTATAAGGAATTTTTATTATACTTATAATATTATTAAATATAAAAACATTTCATTTATTATTAACCATTTTATATAAGATTAAATATAACTTAAAAACCAATTAATTACCTTATAATCCATTAATAACATTTAAACGGTTTACCATTTAATTTCTTAACGAAAAGATAAAAATAGTTATTTATTTTCTTAATTAAATATAAAGGATTATAATCCCCTTCTTAATAACTTAATAAATAAACTTAATCATTAAATGATTACCATAATTATCAAATATAAAAAGGTATTTTTCACCAAAGATTTAAAAGTTATATATTAATTAAAATGTTTTAATTATTTTAAAATAATTATATCATTTATTTAACCATTATCATTCAAATTTAAAACCATACCATCCTTTTAATTATTCATTAACTAATTTTCCACATTATATATATATTAATATAATAATTTACCTTAATAAAATGATAGAGTTATATATGGAAAACCATCTTTTATAAAGGAAATAAAGTTTAATTATTTTTATTATAAAGATAAACTTTACGAAAACCATTAATTATATGATAATATAAAGTTTAAAAATAACGAATAATTTAAACGAAAATTTTAAATCGTTTTTTAATAAAGATATAAATAATAAGTTAAATTCTCATCTTAATAAAGTCGTTATAAATTATAATAAATAAAATGGTAAAAATAAATAATGGAGTAAAAATAACATTAGTTAAGTTAAAAATAAGGCCGTAATAATGGTTTTTATTTAAGTAATGATCTTAAAGGTATTCATTATAATAATTAAGTGGATAATATAATTTAAGAAATATTTATATATTAATAAATATATTTTAATTATAGATGATTATTTTAAATAAACCTTTATTATATTTTAACTTAGATATTTTATTATTTATATCTTTATTTAAAGAGTTCTTTATATTACCCTTAAAAATTATCCGATATATAATAATGCTATTATTTAACTATCTATTTTAATAATTTTAAGATTATAAAGTTGGATATGGATTTATTAAGATTTATTTATGGTTAAAAAAATTTACCATTAATAAAACCTTTCCATCATTTATATATTTATAAGATGAAAGTAAATAAGAAATAATGAAAATTATTAATTTTAAGATAATTAAGGAGATATGTTATAATGAACATTAATAATGATAATTAATTTACTTTTAATAAAAAAGGAAAGAGGTATCATATTATATTAAAAATAAATAATGAAAGAAACCGGTTTTAACTTTCTTATAATATATTTATCATTCTATATCACTTTTAAAAACTATAAGAAATGGCGTGATTAATATTAAAATAACTTATTAAGAAATAAGTTAAATAACTTTAATATTAATTTACCTTTATTATAATAAATTCTTTAAAATTATAAGTTATATATAACAATCTTAATGATATATATTATATATATAAGAAAAGAATTCATTAAAATCCTTTTAAACCTTTAACCGGAAATAAGTTAACTTTTTCATATAAAAATATATCTTTTATTTTTATATGTTAAAGTTAATAATTAACTTAAATTATATAATATAAACTTTTATAAAGTAATTATTAAAAGTAATCTTAAAGATAATATTCTTTTTTATAATATTATTATGGGTTAATTATATAATTATAAACATATTATTAATAAGTTAATTTATTATACCGGTTATATTATTTCTTACATTTTTATAATTTATAAATAAATAAGGTAATATTAAACTTTCTTAATTAATTATTAATTTATTTTAATGATTAATAAACTTTATTAAGTAATTAAGTTTATAATAATTGTTAAAATATAAGATATTATATTTGAAAGCTTTATTAAGTTTTAAACTAAAAAGTAATAGAAAGTGCTTAAAAGTAATAACCTTAAATATTTTATTATTAATAAACTTTAATAATAACGTAAACTTAAGGATATTAAATTTAAAATAATAAGCCATTTTAATTTTCAAGATATCTTTATTTAAGAATTAAGTTTCCTCTTTATATATAAAGGTTTTATAAATTATAAATATTTATTCTTTTCCGAATAATTCCTTATTAAAAGTTATAAACATATCTTTTACAAATATATTAAAGTTATTTATTTAAACTTAATTTAAGAATTCCTTTATTTATCTTTTAATTTTTTTTTAAGGTTTGATTTTAAAGTCGATAATATAAATATCCATAATATTAATATGGTTTCGATATTCTTAATTTACGATTTAGGATTTTATAAATTTCTTTAACATGATATCGGATTACGTAAAGGTATTTATATTATTAGATATATTTAAATTTAATTTACTTAAGGGTTTTAAAGGTTTTAAAAGTTTTTTAAGATTTAATTAATTTAAATTAAAAGAGTTATACCATTTATTAATAAAAAGGTAAAGAGATTTAAAAAGAACAAACCTCTTAACGGCTTAATTAAAATAATTAAAAGATGGCGTAAAAGGATTATTTATAAAAGGAAACGATAATTTAAAACCGGTTATTATAAAAGTAATCCTTAATGGGGAAATATTAATATAAATAGTTAATATAAGAGATATTATTAAAGGAATATATATTCGAAAAAAACTTATTAAAAAAGGAATAAATTTAATATTATATATAAATGAAAATGGATATATTTATTAATAAGTTATAATTAGATAAGGAATTAATTTAAAAACATTATTAAGTAAATATAAATCTTAAGATTATTAAATAATTTATTTCCAAATTTCCTATTAACATAAGATTTAAACATATAAATATATAATTGGTAATATATAAACCTTAAGAAATTATTACTTTTTATTAAACTTAATATAAATATAAGGAAATTATAATTTTATTATATGCCATAAATTTTTAATAATTATTATTCCAAAATGTTAATTTTAATTTTATTTATGGGTTAGTTTTGATAATTAAGATTTATTTATTAAAGTAAGTTTATCGATTTTATAATTGTAAATATTAAAATAAGGAAAAGAAAATAAATTAATAAAAGAATAAAATGGTTAATATTGTTGAAGTTATGAAACTTTATAATCATTAAAATTAAAATCTATAACTTATGATTTAAGTAATAAGATAAAGATATCATTTTTATTCGAAAAAAAACTTAATAAAACCTTATTTACCTAATAAAATATTTGAAAAATATAAGAAAATATATAATATAATTAAATATTAAATTAATTTTAACCAATATAAATTAATAAGAGTATGATATTATAGGTTAAAAATAATTAAAAATGACATATATATAAGGAGCCATATATATAATATATAATTAAAACTTTTAAAAAAGATATTTATATTTATATTAAATTCTCATTTCTTTAAAAATATTTCATATAAACGTATCATATTAAAGATATAAAGGGATATCCGGAATAAGTTAAAATGATAAAACTTTAAATATAAAAGAAACCTTTAAAAGTTTTATCTATAATATATTTCATTATATAATATTATAATATATATAATATACGCTTATAATTATATATAATTATAAGTAATTAAGAGTTATATTTTAATAGTTATTAATAATTATTACCAATTATATATAAATATTATAAAACTTATAATATTTTATTATAAATTATATTATAAATAAAACTTTTAAAAGTGTCTTTTATAAAGAAATATTACTTATATAATATAGCTTTTATTTATCTTTTATATAATATGGCTTATCGTTTATATTAACTTTATTATTTTACCGCTTACATTAATTTTACTTTATGTTATTTTATTTAATAAGATTATGTTTTATAAATAATTATCATTAATAATACCTTCATTATAATAATTATATTATTATACCTTTTTTAATAACTTTATTTTATTATTTATAAGCTTTATATTTACTTTTTTTATATTACATTTAACCTTATTATTATTTATTATAACTTACTTTCTTTATTAATTATTTATATTTAATATCGTCTTTATTTTTCTTATAATATTAATTCTTAACTCCTTTAAAAGAAACCTTTAAAATAATCTTTTTTTAAATAAAATAAGTATTTTATTTAAGTTATTATAATCCTATATAAAAGATAATAATTATAATATATCTCGTTTTAATATAAGTAATTATAAAGATGATATCCTAAGATACTTTATAATTAAATATACCCATAATATAATAAAGTTTTCTAAAGCTTAAAGTAAATAAAAAAATCGATTTAATAAGAAAATTAAATATACTTAACATGGTTTTATAAGTTATATTTAATGGGATAACGGTTAAACATTTCATCTATATAAAACTTTAAATTAATATATTAATTATAGAATTAATTTTATTCTTTATAATAACATTATCCATTAAAAATTAATAAATTAATAAAAATGCCATATCGAGGGTTTATATAAAATTAAAAGCTAAATATTATTCATTTTAAAATCCTTAAAAATAACCTTCCTTAATATTATTATTATAATAAAAAATATTCATAATTATATTATTAAGATTTACCAAAAATAATTTAAAGGTTTTATTTTAATATAAGCTTTTATTAAGAATATAATTAAAGTAAAATATAACGGTAACCTTATATTTCACATATATGAACTTAAGGATAAAAATAATTAACGGTTAAAATAAGTTTTTTAAATATATTCATAATATATTAATTTATTTAATATATTTCCTAATATGGTTAAATTTAATTATATATATAAAATTAATTAATATTATATACCTTTTCTTAATATTATTAATTTTATTAATAAAAGGATAATTTTTAATATTACGTTTAATATTTTACTTGATGAGATATAAGATAATTATGATTAATAAATATTAAAGTTTATTAAATTTTTATATTATATTAACACCTTTAAATTAAAGGTAATTATATTGGATTTTTAAAAATAGTTTCGATAAACCGTTATAAATTAATTGCCGAATATTTAGTTAATGGTTTATATCTTCCATATTAATAAAAATATTTACTTATAACTTTCGAAGAAATAATATCTTACTTTTGATAAAGAAGAAAATAATGATTCTATAATATATAATAAATAAAGTAACGTTTAAAAGTTTAGCATAAATTCCATTTATAAAGGTAAAAAACTTAACGATAAAAATGTTATATTGGAGAAAAAAGTAAGTTATATTAAAATATATCAGTTAAATAATTATGTAAAACCAAATTTTATAAAGTTAACATTTATATTTATTAAGATTTTATATACTTAAGGAAATTTCTTAATATTATAAGTATATATGGTATATTTTTATTTTAAAAAGGAATTTAATAATGTATAACGTTAATTAAATAAAGAGTTTAGAAATAATTAAGCATTAATAATTATATACTTATGGAATGAATATATTCTTATTATGATATAATAAGTAAATTGTTATATTAATTGATATTATAATTATGGTTTACGAATAACCTTATTTATTAAATTAAGTAATTATATCATTAAAAAACTTTTTGAAATAAAAGGTAAAACCGATTTTATAATGTTATATAAGGTATTAAAGTATTTAATTATTAAGTAATTCCATAACTTTTATAAAGCTTTAAAGTAAAAAAAAGTTAAGGTTTATTAAAGTTATCTTAATATATAATAAGTAAGAAATATCCCGTAAAAATGCATAAGAAAAACATTTAAATTAATAATATTATAATATTAGATTATAAATAATTATTTACCTATAAGAACCAACTTAATCCCTTAAAAATTACCGCTTTATATTTATTTTATTTAGGATTAATATAGTTTATTTTATTATTATAAGATTTATGAATAAATTCAAATCTTAGAAAATAAATTAAAAATAAAAAATATTACCTTTATAAAAATCAACCTTTAATAAAGAATAAATAATAATATAATAAATTAATATATTAACCTTAAATGTTAAAATATATTATATATATATATAACCGTTATTAATAATCATTAAAAGGTAATAAAAAATTATTATTACGAATTCTCGATCCATATGTTACGAAATCATATGGTTAATTTAATAATATACTAAATACCTTTTCTAATATCATAATTTTAAAAAGTATAAGAAACCATTAATAACGTAAGTTATACCTAGAAATATATTACCATTTATTATAACGTAATCTTTCTTAATAAGAAAACGTTAATATTAAAGATAAAGATAAATTAAATATATAATTAAGTTAATAACCAAAGTGAGATTATAATAAATTATATAAGAATAATTCATCTTAATTAATATAACCTTAAATAAAGTAAGGTTTAAGTAAACCTTATAAAAAAACTCCATTTTAAGATATTAAGCTATAATTTAAACAAAGTTATAAAAAACTTTATAAGAATATTTAACCATAATAATTATATATTAAGGAATTCAATGAATATATTAACGAGAATTAACACTTTAATAATGTTATAACTAAGAAAACACGGTTTAAATAAAGTTTTAAAAAACTTTATAAAGAAATTTAAAAAAAGGAATAATTATTAAATAACGTATTTAATGATAATGGTGAAGATAATATATAAAAACCAATTATAATTAATGATGAACGTGATAATAAATTCCTTCTTAAGGATAATAATAAAAAATTCTTATTTTTCAAAAATGATTAAAAGATTTATATTTATTAAATTTATATCATGAATCCGATAAGTTTATTAATAATGATATTATTAAGCTATAATATTAAGAGATTATATAATATTAATTTAACATTTTAATAACCTAAAATTAATTAATAACGGAATTAAGAAATTAAATAAATTAATATTAAGTGATTATTTTTAAATAATATTATATATTTATTATATCGAGAATTTATCATATTTATTAATAACTTATTATTCATTACCTTTCAAATATTCTTATATAAATTAAGTTATTTAATATATTTTCTTCTATTATTCCCATTATTAATCTTACTTTAAATATAAAATATATTCCTGCTTTTCTTATTATTAATATCTTTTCGAATGATTAATCTAAAAAACTATTTAATTATATTAACATTTACCATCTATTTTATCCTAATATTCCTTTTATTATCTTATTATTATTAGATAAAAATGGCATATATTATTATATTATATATTATACATGTTATATTATTATAAATAATATTTAAGTTAAAGATGAAAAATGTTTAAATAATTTTTAAAATCCCTTTTTAATTACCTTTATAAATCTAATAAATTGCATTATTATCTTTCTTAATAATATCCTTTATAATAAAGAATATTACTTCTATATTTTAAAATATCTTAACCTTAAAAGTATATATATTTATTAATATAATCTTATTTATATTAATTATGCCTCTTTTATAAAATTATACCTTTTAATCCTTAACTTTAAATATTAAACATTCCTTTATAAAAAGAATATGCCAACATTATAGATATTTATTTTTACCCTAAACGTAAATAATAAGATTCGGAATTATAATTACATTTATAATATTGATATTTTTAATAAACTTTATTACTTTATAAAAGCTTATATTAATCTTAATATAATATATATAATTCTTTTAACGTAAAGGTAATAATTTAAAGCTAATTAAATAACCTTTTATATAAAGTTTTATATATTTAAAATCGTTATAAATAATAACTTAAATTTAATTAATTTTCGGTTCGACGTTTATAAATCTTTAAATGATAAAATTATGATATTAATTCTAAAATTTATAAATAAAGAGTTGGATAAATATAAGTTGGTTATTTATATACTTTAATTATTAACTTAATTTATATATGGATATATTGAACTTTATAACTTATATTAAAATTAAAAAATTAAACCTTTTATTAATATATATTATGAATTTCTTTTTACTTAATTTATATATTCCATCTTTAATAACTTTATATTCCCATTTTATAAAAACTTAAAGAATCTTATCTTTATAATTATCCGCGACGGGAAAAAAAAAGTTACGAAATATATAAGGAAAAATAAGATATTTAAGTTTTCCTTAACTTCATTAAATATTTCCAAAACTTGAAAATATATTAATTCATAAATTAATAATTAAACGTTTATAACTTCTAATAATAAAGAAAAATATAAAGATAAAGAATATGATTAATAAATATTCATTATAAATATTATTAAATATAATAAAGTTAATTATAATATAAATAATAACTTTAATAATAATAATTCAATATCATTAAGAAGAAAGAAATAAGTTTAATTTAATTAAAGGATTAAAAGTAATAATAATAACTCTTAAAATAAACTTAATCTTAATATAAATAATAAACATTTCTATAAGAATAAAAGAATAATTATAAATAAAGAATAAGATAAAGTTAATATAACTTAAGAAGAAGAAAAAGAAAAAGATTATAATCCTAATTTCAATTTAAATAATAAGGAGTTTTATAAACATAAAGATATTAATTTTATTAAAGAACGGTAAAACATTAATATCATTTATAATATTAATCTTACAATGGTTTAAAACGTTTAAATTAATGATATATAATGTTTTAACTTAAATAAATTAAATTATTTTATAATAATTTTAATGTTTTAAATTTAATAATATTAAATATCCTTCTTTAATTAATATATCATTAAATGATTAATATAATATTATTATTCTTTAATATAAATATTAACGTTAAGAACTTTCTATATAAACATTATAAATAAAAATCTATAAATGATATTTTTAATGATAATAAACTTTATAAGATTTTATATCTTAATATATTTAAGCCTTATATTTAATTAAAATATATTAATAAAATGGATATATAATAAATCTTAAGGATTACCATACTTTAAACCCATATAATTACAATTATAAATGTCATAACAATATATAACTTATATCATTAAATATACGATTAAAATATTAATTTAACTATGTAACTTTTATTAAATTATTTACGGGAATCATAAAGAAATAATTAAATAAAATTAAAGCTTTAAATTTTGCCAATAGAATTTATATTATATAAAAAATAAACGAGAGCTATATTATATAAGCAATATTTCTCTTTATAAATAATGTTTAAAAAATAAATTTATAATTAAATCAATTATAACTTTATGATTTTTATATGAAATTTAATGAAATTTAATTCATTAAATAATTATTTTAATATTAATTATTAAGTTTAAATTATATATGAATATGATTATTATTTATAAAGTTATTTAAGTTTAAAATAAAAAGGTATTTATAATAAAAAATTAAAATATTACATAATATTCCACTTTTAACAACTTCATTATAAAGCTCTTTCCTTAAATATAATACTTTATTATATAACCATTTTATTAAATAAACCGAATTTTTAACATTTATCATTTAAAACTATGAAAATATTTAATAATACATTTATTCATTAAAAATTATCATTTATTCGGAAATATCTCAAATATTATTACTAATTTTATATAATGTTAAAAGCATAAAAAAACGGTTTAATTAATGTTAATATCCCGATAATAAATTTAATATTTAATTACCGATTAAATATTTAAGTTAATATTTATAATAATATTTAAAATTATAAGATATTATATATAAATAAATATTATATCTATGGATTTAAAAGCCATTTTTATTAAATGAATATATTAATTAACTTAATTATTTTCCTTTTTTTAATAGTTATATAATATAATAAGATATAATTAATAATAAATAATTTAATAAAAGCTACTTTAAAATAATTCTTTTTAATAAACTTAAGAATAACTTTAATAAATAAAAAAGTTTTATCCACCTTAATTAAACTTTTTTATATAATTAATTTATTAATATCCTTTATAAACATTCTATATCTCTTATTTAAAAAGGTAATATTAATGTTTATCATGAATATATTTTACTTAATAATCATAAATGCCTTATTAAAATCTTAACCCTTATGAAAAACATTAAATTCTTTTATTTAACAAGCCGATAATTAGATATTATTAGGTTATAATATACTTATATAAGATTTAACTTAATTTTCTTATCGAGTAATTAATTTTTCTTCGGCTTAATTTTTCCCTTTTTAATTCAAAGGATTAAACCCCCATTTCTTATAAAAATAATATCTTAATAACTTTAATAAAAATTCCAAATCGGAATTAAAATGTTAACCCTTATTAAAATTAACGAAATTAAATGTTTAAAAGATTATTAAAAAGTTAGTAAATGAAATATTCTTCAAAAATAATATTAATAAATATTTAAATATTAATTAAAAGGAAAGAAAAAATAAAGAAATAATAAGGTTATATTTATTATTATATTTTATATTCTAGATAAAACTTAATAATTAAGATTAAGGACCGGTAATAATAGTGATAATATTAATAAATTAATATTATAATGTTTAAAATAAGGTTATTTTTCTAACTATTTTATATACCTTTTTAAACTTGGATTTACTTATATTAATCCATAATTAATATGTTTTCTATTAGTAAATTAAATAAAAGATATATGTATAAATAAATCTTAAGGTATAATTAAATTATAATAGGTAAAAAAGAAGTTAATAAGTAATATAATAAATTAAAGATGGAAAAATATCCGCCTTAATATAATATAAAAATTAATCGAAAAGAAAAAAGATTATAAAAGATTATAAATAAGGATTTAAAGAAAAGAAAAAAGAGATTTAAATTATCCTTATATAAATTAAAGTATATTAATGTGAGAAAGGCCTTTTAATTTAATTTATACGTAAAGTAAATATTAGAAATATATAACGTAATAGTTATTAAGTAAGTGTAAAATAATGATGTTTTAATAACGTTTAACTTTCGACCCTTTATTAAAGCGGCTACGTGCTTTTTATATGTGAGTTTTATTATAAGCGTTAATATTAAATAAGCTTAGTCCCGACCTATCCTTTAATAATTAATACTTACTTCTTTTATTTTTTTAATTTAATATTATCTTATATTTAATTATAACTTATTTATATATACCTTTATTTAACTTATATTATATTATGATTTATATTTATTCATTAATTTTATTAACTATATTACTTTATAATATATTAAAATTAAAATTAATTAACTTTTAATAAACTAAAATAAATCATCGCCATTATATATTAAATATGTTAATTTAATTAAATAAGATTTATTTAATCTAAATTAATAATATATATAATATAATTAAAAAATAAGTTAATATATATATACGTTAAAAATATCATATTATATTATACCATTATATTATATATATTAATAAATATTTAGATTTAATTTATGATGTAAAATACTTAAATATATAAAATATATAAAAGAAATTAATTTTTTAAAAGGTAATATGAAAAAGGATAAAAAATAAATTTTCTAATTAAATAACTTTATTTCTTTATTATATAAGGTTATTATACCTTAAATGTTATTAAACTTCTTTCTTAAAGTAATTTCTTTAATACCTTTCTGGATATTTTCTTAATTAAGTAATTATCTTTAAATGATTATCTTTAAATAATACCTTTAATATATTTATTAACGTTTCCTTTAATATTTATTTAATAATATCCTTTTAAATTAAAAATAAGTTTTTATTTACTTATAATAATATAAGTTTTTCAATATAATTTATGGCTTAAAAGTTTTTTAAAACATTATAAATATAATTTAAGGTTACTTATTTAAACTTATTATAATATATTTTATTTATTCTTTAATAATATTAATCTAACTTTTATAATTAAAGAATTTTATTAATAAAGTTATAAAAGCGTAAATTTAAGATTATTATATTAAGTATTAAGTTAATTATAATTATTTATATGTGTTTAATTATTTTTAAACCTTTTATTTCATTAAAAATTTACCTCTTATTAATATTTATGTTAATAACGATATATATGGAAAAATCCATTAAAGAATTATTATATCCGATATAAAATATAACATTATTAAGGAAGGATTACTTATGATAATTATTAAAGGAATATTATTTAAGATTTAAAGATAAATTAAATATAAAAATAATGATATTTTATCCATTTATAAATAATGAAGGTTTAACTTTAAATTAATAGTTTATTATTAATATTAATTAATGCGATTATTATGTTATTAAATCGCATAAAAAAGTAATTTCTTACTTTATGATTGGAAATTTAATATAATATTTCGAAATAATTAGTAAAAACTTTATATTATTTTTAAAATTAATTAATTATAATGCTTAAATACTTTTCCGCTTTTCATTAAAATAGTTATAAATTTAAAATAAAAACTTTTAATAAAGCTTTTTAATTTATTATTTTAATTTAACTTAATTATTTTAAATAAAGCTTCATTTATATATAACATATAAATTGAAACGTTTTAAAATTTACCGTTAAAGTTTTTATTAACTTAAGAAAATAGATTTATCATAATATAATTAATGCCGGCCCATTTTTAAGCTAATTTAAACTTAATTTATAAGTAATAAAAATTCATAAAATATTTTAATAAAAGTTATATATTACATTATTTAAATATTTAATTATTAAAGAAACATTATAAAGTTAATTACTTTATTATATTATTAAATTATTAAAGTGATAATTAAGGTAAGTTAAAATAATAAGAATTGATATTTAATAATATTATATACTTAAATAAATGCCGATTTTAATATAAGGTAAAAAATATTCGTTAAGTTTTTATATATATATAAATTTAATTATAAGTAAGATAATAAAGAAATTAAATAAAGTTTAAGCTTACGTTAAATAAATTATTAACTTCTTAAATCTTAAATATAATTTGGGGTAATACTTTTCTACTTTTTAAAAATGGTAACAAAATCTCATTAAATAAGAAAAAAAATAAAACGATTACGAATAAACGTTCCAAACATGGTTTAATAACATTAATATTAAGTAGGTTGAAAATACATTCTCGAATTATATTTAAAATAGCATAGAATTAATTAAGGAGGAAAAGGAAAAAGATCTAAATTTATTCCTAAAAAACTTTATTTAAAAATAAGTCTAAAATATATATAATTAACTTTTAATAAATTTAATATATTAAAAGATTTATTCCATTATAATTTTCGATTATATGATTATTATATTTACATTAAGATTATATTAAAAACTAAATTAAGTAATTACGTAAATGTTTAAAATTATCATTTCGTTATTTAAAAAATATAATATTAATACATTAAAAATATAAAATCACTTAAATATATCAACTTATCTTAACATAAATCCCAAAAAGATTATATACTTTATTAAAATTAATCCATAATTATATCTATAAGAAATAAAGAGTAAAAATAAGAAAATCAAATAAAAGGGATTTTAAAAACTTACCATAAATATAATATTTAAGATAAATATTCCTTAACCAACTTATAAACTATTTTATTAATTAATAAACATTATATAACTAATTCTATTTTAAATAATAAAGAAGTTTTAAAATTAATACGCTTTAAATATTATTATATATAAAAGATTTTAAATAATAAACCTTAAACTAATTCAAAATCAATTTAAAAGGAAAAGATTAAAAGAGAATTTATATTAATATGAAATAAAAAACTTAATCATTAACATTAAACGTACCATTAACGATACGTTTATATTAAAATCTATTATTATAAATATGTAAACCCGGAAATATTTATAAATTATAACTAAGATTAATTTAAAGATAATCCTTAATACGACTAAATAAATATTAAAAAGCTTAAGTTATTATACTAAAAAAACCTTAAAAATAAGAAAAAGAAAACATCTATAAATAAATTACGGGACTAAATATTTACGTAAATAAAAACCTTAATTTAAATTAAGTTCGAGATTAATTCTTATTTACTTAAGTTATTTTATATAATTTCTTAACTTTATTAAAAAAATCCTTACTTTTCTTATATTTTAAGTTATTATGGTAATATTTATAAACAAGGAGTTATATACATTTTTAAACGTAATAAAATAAGTTAACTTAATATCATTTTAATATTAATCTTAATATATTTTAATTTCCATATAAACTTTCTTTATGAAATATTTACTTAATTATAATGTAAAGTTTTATTATTTTACATTACCTTTTAAAAATAACATTAACCATATTAATCCTTTTTTTCTTTAAACATTATATATTAATAAGTTATTAAATATGTCCCAACTTAATATTTATTTATTTATAAAATACATTATAATTAAGCTTTTAAATTATAACTATGATTATAAATAAAAGGTTAGAAAGATAATCCATTACCTTTATAAAATTTAATATAATATATATATCTTATATAATCTTAAAAAGTTCCCATTCATAATTCTCATTATTCATAAATTATATATATATTATTTACCATTATTAATAAAACTACCCGTTAATATTAAATAAGAACTTATCGAAGTATTTTAAATTTATGAAATATTAAGGTTAATAATAAGTAAATATCACACGTCGGCAAAATATAAATTATATTAATATTAACTTAAAGTTATTTTTAAATTAAATCAAATTATTACTAATTATATTAAAAATTTAATGTAAATAACTTATAAGAGATTTATTAAGCGTTGAATATAAAGTACCTTATATTATAAACGTCATTATTTACGTAAAAAAACTTTTACGATATTTTATAAAAATTATTTTTATAAGAGTTTAATATGAATTTAAATTAGATTTGAAACGGTTTAAGGATAAATGTTAAATCCGAGAGATTTATTATTTAAAAATAAAGAAAGATATTAACAAATATTTCATTATTTATATAATAAAGAAATAAGTAAAAGCATTTTATAATTATATTTATATTTAAATGAATTTATCTTTTAAAATGGTTTATAAGTAAATTAATTTATATTCCATTATTAGATTAAATAAAATTATAAATAGTATTAAGTTTATTAACCATATATAAACATTAATATTAATAACTTATAAAAATCGAGGTTTTTACGTATATATTCCTTAATTAAGAAATCATAAAATCATATTACCAATTATTTTACCACATATTTTATTAACTCGAAATTATATTAAAAACTTTAATATATTTTAAATATATATAAAAAATATAACTTAAGTAAGTTAATACCTTAATTTTTACCGTTACTTTAAATATATGTAAAAAACAAATATATAAGTTAAAACGTTATTTAAGAAATACGTATATAATAATAGTTTTAATTATTTTTAAATTAAATGTTAATTAATTTTAGATTTAAACTTATTAAAATTATAATAAGAGTATTTATAATATATCATGATATTTTATAAGATATATTTATAACGTGACTTTTAAAATAAATTCCCCGGTTATGATTTAAATATATTTTTAAATTAAATTTTCAGTTTACCATTATAAGCTTACTTAATAAAGATAATTAACATAATAACTAAGTTTTATCCAAATAAATAAATAATGTTAAAACTAATCTTAACTTAATATCGGAATAAATAAAGTTAACCTTTCTCTTTTTTTACTTATAAAAACCGTTAATTAATAAGTAAATAAATTATTAAATTAGTTTTAAAAAAGCTTTTATTAAGTTTATTTTAAGATTAATCTTATAGATTAATTAAATATATTAAAACATACCGGCATTAATAAAAGTAAACATTTTATGATTAATAATTTTATTAGAAAATCTATCTTATTTTTAATAATTATAAAATTATAAATAACTTTATATTAATTATAAGATAATCTTAAATTAACCATTATTTAACCTTTATAAATTCATTAACAATCATAAAGAATGGTTTATATTATTTAAATAACTTAACATCCATTATAAATAGAAAAATATATTTATAAAAACATATTTCATACATAAGATAAAAGATTAAAATATATTAAATTTACCTTATATTTATATTATAATTAAATTAGGATTATACTTAAACGAAATTTCTGACTTTAAGACTTAAATAAATAAAAATTATCGTAAATAAGTTAAGAAGAAAGAATAAAATCCATCGTTTTTTTTCAACTTTTTAAATCTTTTTAATAATATCGATATTATCTTAAATAATTTTAAGATAAATTTAAAACCATTATTAAAGCTTAACAATTTATTACGATAAATTAATAATAAAAACTTAATTAATAAAAGTATAAACATTATATAAACTAAGAATGAATTTTATACCTTCTCGGATTAATAAATAAATATTTAATAATTAATTAACTTTATTAAATTATAAAGATAAAAAATTTTAAATATGGTCTAAGATTAATTTATAAATATAAGTTTATTTAAGCTTTAATTTTTAAAATACCCACGTTATATAATTTAAATCATTTAAAATGATCATTTTAAATTTAATTTATAATTATCCTCATAAAATATCCGCTTTAATTTACTTCCACCGAAAAAAATTATATAATCATTATAAAGTAACTCCGAGTAAGAAATAATAATAACACATTTTAAAATTATATTATATTTAAATTAACATAAATAAAACCGTTTAGAAATCTTTATAACTTTTAAAAGGATTTCTAAAATATAATTTAAGGAAAAGGAATAGAAAATAACAGAATTACGTTATAAAATAATTAAACGATAAGCTTAAATTAATAAAAAAATAAAAGCTTATATATTAAATAAGGAAGAATAAAAGTTACGTTAAAAACTAAAACATATATAATTATATATCCCATTTAAAATGATTTTTATATTCTTAAATAATCTTTATATAATTATTATATAAGTAATCTTTACGTTATATTTATATAATCTTTAACATATTAAATGTATTTATAACGTTTATAATATATTTTAATATTAATGTTAAATATTTAATATATATTTCCGGTTAAAAAAATAAGTAATTTTTTAACTTTCTTCACCTTTATATATATATTTTTCTTAAAAAAATCTTAATTTAAATATAATCTTAAATTAATTTTAATCCTTCTTATATTTTATTTTTATTATTACTTGAAAATAACTATTATTATGTTTAATATTATATCTTATTATAACGAATTAAACATTAATAAATTAATTACTTATATAATATTAAGCTTAAATCTCTTTAAGATTATTCTTAAATAATGTTTCATATATTATTTTACCCCTTATTTTAAATGATATCGAATTTTATATAATTAATATATTTTCGGCTTATTTTATAATTAATCCCCGTTAATATAATGTAAATTTTATTTTAAAAATAAACTTAAACTTTAACTTAATTAATATATATTTTTTATTAAATATGATTTAAGATTAATCTTTAATTAAACTTAAATAATATTAACGTAAGTTATTAATTTATTATATATATATTAAATTATTTATCTTTATATCTTAAATAATTAATTATTTATAATATTAAGGATAATTTAATAATTATATTAATATTACCTTAATTAATAACTTAAATTATGCCATATATATAAATAAGTTTTTAACTTAATTAAAGATTATTTTTATTAATATGTTTCATTATTTTATTATTGTCGGAATTAATTTAATATATAGTTAAATGTTTTAAAACGTTAATATTATTTATTTAAATAATAAAAGTTTTTGAAAATATTATATTAATTTGATTTATTTAACTTTAATAATACTTATATAATATATATAATAGTTAAAATAAGTATAATTTAAAATTATTTTAAGATTATTTTAAGATTAAATTAAGATTATTTTCTTAATTATTCCTTATTAAACTTACAATTTAATTAATTATATAAAGATGGTAATAATTAATATATAAATATATTTAATTAATCTTATATAATAATAAGGTAATATTAATTTTTCTTTAATATCATATATTAATTTATTATTATTGGTGAATAATGTTAATTTTACTTTAATTAAAAACTTAAGTATAATAATCCCGAATTAATCTTAAATTAAATTAACTTTAAATATTTAAATAACCTTTTTTTCTTACCTTTTATTTATTTTACTTAAGAATATAAACTTATTATATAAATCTTTATCGAAATAATATTAAAATAATCCTTAAATTAATCTTTATAATTAATATAATAATAAGTTTTATAATCATTTTAACTAGCATTTTTTATAACTTATAAATTACGTTTCATTTAATTTTATTATAAGCTTAAATTAAAACGATTAAATATTTTAATTAAATATTATAATTAACCTTTTAATATATCCGGTTTTAAAAAATTAATCTTTATATAATTAATTAATTTAATTTAAGAATATTTATCTTATTTTTTACCTTTACCTTAAGTAAGATAAAAGTTAATTTTTCTTTCCGATGATAATATTAATTATAATTTTATTAAATAATTAAGATTCCCATAAAAGATTAACGAAACCTTTAATTTAGTTAAACCATTCTAATTATAATTAAAAATCTTTAATAAAATAAATAAAGAAAAAAATAATAAGATTAAATTAAGATTAAACTTATTTAAAACTCCTTTAATATTTTACTTAAAATATAAATTCAAGAATAAAACTTAATATTAAAAATTTATAAAGAATTAATCTTAAATTATTCTTAATTTAAACTTAAATTTAAAGTAATAAATTTTAATAAACTTTATTTAATAAAGTAATAATCTTTTCTTAACTAACGATTTATTAATAAAATATATATTATTTTAGCATTTACCGGCTTTTTTAAGAAAAAACCTATAAGTTTTACGTCTTAAAATTCAAAATTAAAATCGAAACAAAAGAAATCGTTAACGTATAAATAATAAATATTCTTTAAAATTATTTTATAATCTTTTATTTATTATTAAACTTTAATAAATTAATAATTTTATTACTTTTTATAACCATAAAAATAATATAATATTATCGTTTCGGGAATTTAAATGTAAAAATTTAATTAATATTTTATATTAAATTTAATTTTAATATAATTATAAATTGTTACATTAATAAGTAAGTTACTTAAGTGATGTAAAAAGTAGTTAATATGCCCTTAACTTATTTTTTCCTATTTAAGTAAGGATCACTCAAATTATATAACGTAATTTAATTAATAATAATAATAAAATAATTAATATTAATAAATTAATACGTACGTATCGAGATTATTTATAAATAACCTTATCGTTTTAATATTAATTAATAATTAATCGACATGTTAATTATAAATTAGTAAAGAATTTATTTAAGAAGATTTAGCAATATATATTATATTGTTATTATTTTAATAAAAAAAGGTAAATTGCTTTGGGAAAATTTATTATTAGAAGGTAATAATTAAATCATAAATATTTACGTTAAGTTAAAAAATCTTAAGGTGTTAACTTTTTTGATAAAACGCATTAATTAATTTGCGTTATATATGCATAAGAAATTTTTACTAAGTTTATTAATTGTTCGGGGCTTTATTTAATAAGTTAATAATAAAGATTTATTTAAAAGTTATTCCTTAACATAAAAAATAAGAATATATATTAGATATATATTAAATATATAAAGATTTAAACTTGGTATTTATAACTTTATTATGTTATTAAAAAATAAAGTATTTATTATAAATTTTAAAATATAAAGTTTACTTATTTTATAAATTAATAAAAGAATTTATTTTTCTTATAATGATAACTTTATTAATGCCTTATTATATTTTCCTTCTTTTATTATAATATTCTTATAACTTTAATAATATTTTTCTAAAAACTTATATATTATGATAAATTAATAATATAATAATATAAACCTTTAAGTTTTATGTAATATTAATATATGCCATAATAATATTAAAACTTAATAAAGTTTTAAATATTATTTAAATTAAAATTAACATATTCTTTACTTAAACCTTTTTAACTTATAGTAAATAATTTTACGATAAAATATTTTAAAAAATATTTAAATAAGACTTTAAGAAATAAGATATGAAATATTTCCTGAAAATGATTAAGTATTTCCGGATAATCGGGATTATTTACCTTAAAGAATATAAAGTATATATCCCGGATAGATATAATAACTTCGACGTGATAAGAAAAATGATATAATAAACTATCTTTATATCCATGATAAATAAAGAAGTAAAAAAGTGGTTAAATATAACTTTGAAAAATTTTTATAATATAAAAAACCCATAATATATAAGATATTTAGAAAAGTAGAAAAAAGAAATAATTGAAGATTATCTTATGAAAAAACTTAACTTTAATAATAATGAAATGTTAAGTTAAATATTAAGATTAATAATGTAGTAATAAATAAAAACCGATAAGTTAAATAACTTTAAATATTACATTATCGGTAAATAATGATTTGATACTTATAATCCCTTCCGGAAAAATATTTATTATAAAGATTTACTTAATTTAAGATTATGGAAAAATAAAGCTTAAATAATAACCACTTTATTATTAATAATAAATAATAATTAAAATCATAATAATTTAATAATATTATTGATAAGATTATAATTATTTAAATAATAATAACGAGGAATATTTTTCTTAAACTTATTTATATTAATATAACTTAAACTTTAAACGTTATTAATAATTAATGAGATTAATGATGGAATTAAGAAAAGTATTAAATATGGTAATAGATTTTTTGGAACTTTATCCGATCTTAACCCCGATGGTTCTGATTTTAATGGCGATAATAATGACGATAATATTAATAAACTTAATCTTTTTAACCTTTCCGGCTTTCTTAGCTTATTTAAAATATTTAATGGATTTAGACTTTCCCTTTCCGAACCTTTTAAACCTTTTAGTCCCGGTGGTTTTAATAGCTTTAATGGTTTTAATGGTTTTAATGGCTTTAATAATATTGGTTTTAATAATAATAACTTATTCGGTAATAAATATAGAAATTATTATAATGTTAATAAAAAAGATATAAAAGATTTATACTTAATATTACCTCGAAGATTTATAGATTTTATTAAGATATATTGTAATGAATAAAAATTTAACGGGAATAAATATAATATCTTTAATAAGAAGATTAAAATTTTTAAAAATTTATATCATAAAGTTAATATAAAACCTTATAATTACCGAAATAAATTCTTAATAATATTAATTAGATAAATTTAATAATTTTATTTCGATTATTTAACTGATAAAAAATTAAGATTTAAGGATATAATTATTTATATTAAATTATTCTTTTATATAATTAAGAATTAATAAATGTATATAAATAAGTAACGTATAATATTAATTTATATTATAATCATAAAGAACCTTAAGAAGACTTTATCGGAATATATCGAAATATTAATTATATTAATTTAACATATTTATAAAAGATTATTAATTAATTATTATAAAGATATTAATTTAAGAGAAGGAATAATGATTATAATTTCGGGTTATTTAACATTTAATTATATATTTTTTTAACCGGTTAATATATTTAAAGATATTTATTTAAACTTTAAAAATATAATTAAAAATGTTTATTAATATAACCAAAAAGTAGTAACAAATTAATATCTTATTAATAAACATTACAATTAATAATAAGTTAACCATAAATATAGTAAAAATCAAAAGTAAAGAAAATAAAGTTAATTATGAAATTGCGAAGGATATTAAAGTTAATAAATATAATTTAGAAATTATAAGAAATATTTCATATGCGGTAAATTAGGTTATTAATTTATGAAACACCTTATAAAAGAACATAAAAATAAATAAGCGAATTAACGAAAATATATACAAGAATATAAAACTAAAAATATTAATGATGTATATATGATATTTCTAATTAATTATAAAGGAATTAATATTAATAATTTTAACGATAATAATAATGAAGATAATGATTTTAATAAATGGCTTACATAATAAAATGGTAAAGATAAATTAGAAAAAATTCTATTAACATATTATATTATTAATTATGGTTAAATTAATAATAATGGGATTACCATTATCTTGGTAAATTAAGTAATAATACATGGCTTTATTAGGATAAATATATTTTATGAATAAATAATATTGATATATTTAACAAGAATTTAAAATACCTCATTTTACTTAAAAAACTGGTATAATTTAATATTTCAAAGAATAATACCTAATATAAACGTAATAAAAATATTATTAAACAACAAATTATAATTAAAAACTTTATAATAAATATACCTAAATATTATTTTAAACGAAATAATAATAAAACAATATTTAATCCGATTTAAAGATAACTTAAAATAATATAATATTAATACTATAAATATTTTAATATCGTTTAACGTTATTTTATTTTAAATAATGTTAATAAATATATCGTTTTTATTATACATCTATGATATAAATAAATTAAGTATATTCTTAAATAATGTACGTAACATATTCATATATTAAGGAAAGGATTATTTAATTATGTAAAAGTAAAGATATTTATGGTTCTTATTAAACTTAAAGGTTATAATTATATATTACCATTTAACGGAAATAAAGTTACGATAAATACATTGAAAATTTAAGTATCCGGTAATAAATTAATTATATAAAATTTTAATAAAAGTTAAGTATAATAATTTATATTAAGATATTATTAAGAAGATTAATAAGTTTTATTATTAATGTTAATTATATGGAAATATACTTAAACGATTTAAGTTTATGGTAAAAGATAATGTTAATTTTAATCATAATGTATATATTAATGTGATGATTATTAAGAGTAAACTAATATTATATGTAATTAATAAAGCGATATTATTTTAAGTAATTAGGTTTTTTAAAGATATGATTATTAAACATATTTAAGATGTTTTTTATATAATATAGATTAATAATTATTTAAGATTACTTAATCATTTAATATTTAACGTTGGGAAAAACTTTATTACGAATGAATTTACCGGGAATGTGAAAAAACTTAAGATTTTAATTAAAGAAATATTTGTTGAAGTATATAACTTTATTAAATAATTTAAATAATATTATAAACCGTTATGTTAAACCTTTGAAATAATTTGTAATAACTTTTAAAGAATTAATGTAAATATGAATTATATTCTTTAAATAGTTATAAAGGTTATAAACGATATAATAAGATTAAATGACTTAATATTAATATTTTTTATATTTAAGGTATATCTATGATTGGTAAATAATTTACCTTTAATACCTTTATTAATAATATATGCGGCGATAATTAAAAAGGTAATGATGGAAGTTTATAAGTTGAAAATATAATGATAAATATCCGAAATATTAGGAATAAAAAATGGCTTAAATATATTCGATATATTTAACCTACTTTTATAATTAAAAGTGAAAGTATATCGAGAAAATAAAAGATGGAAAAGGTTATATATATTATTAATTCAAGATGGTAAAATATATATTATTAAAATTAACAATAAACTAGTTAATTTCTGAATAATAAATATTAAACCATACCAAGAAAATAATGTAATAAAAAGACATAACTTAAATATAAATAATTCGGAATTAAAATGTAAAGATAATATAAATAAATACTTTCCGATTAAATAAATAATATTAAAAAAAGGATAAGGATATCTTATTAATAATAAGAATAAATTAAAAGTTTAGGATAATTATAACTTTATTAATGTTATTTATAAAAAGGAAATAAATCGTAAATTGGTTATTTAATTACGTAAAAAAGATAAAATCATAATGTTAAAAAAACCTTTTGAAAAATTAAATACGAGAAAAGTAAAAACTTTAATTAACTAAGGTATGTTTATCTTCAAGAAATTTAATAAGAAGAAATATGATAATATTTACTTATTTAATTTAAGAATAATATGAGAAATTAAAAGGAAGGTAATTAATAACCTTTATAAAAAATCACGATTAATTATATAAGGGTATAATAATATTGGAAAGAAAATGATTCTAATATAATCCTTAATAATTTAATATATAAGTTAAAAAATTCTTATCGCATTTATTCTTACTTTAATAAAGTAAAGAATATTTCTTTAATTATAAAATATAATATAAACATATATTTAATTATAAATACCATTAAACTAAATGATATTAGTAAAATTACCAAAGGAAATCGCTTATAAATATCTGAAAAATATTATAATGATTATTATTAAATTATTATATAAAATTATTAAAGCTGGTATATATTAATGGATAATATATTTAAAATATTATATTAAAAACCTTATAATAATTATATTAATATATAACTTTTATTTATTAATGATAATTATAAAAGAATAATTTAAATTAATTAAAATGTAAATAAATAACATTTTTAACTTATTTAATAAGAAATTTATTAAAGTGGAAAATAAGGAACTTAAAAAGGTGAAACTAATGGTAAAATTAAAGATATATTTATTAATAAGTAAAAGTTTAATTTTCAATAATTATATATTAACCTTAAATAATAATGATAATATATAATTACGATAAAAGGAATAAAATAAAAAGATTAAATTTATTAAGCATAATAATAATAATATGATATAATAATATATGTAATAAAAGGTATGAAATGTTTATATAACCTTCATTTATTAATTAAAAGCAATATTTAATATGTTAAAAATGGTATAACATTATAATTTAAGTAAAAATGAAGTTATTAAACTTAATAAAAAACTTTAATAATAAATTAATAATTTTAAACGCGGGTTTTACTTTCAATTTTTTAATTTAATAATAATAAAAATATTCATATATATAAACGGTTTATTTACGAATAACAAAAACTTAAATTCTTAAATCAGATATGAAATTTATATAAGTAATGAAATAAAAAATAATAAATTATTTACGATGTAAAGAAACCTTATCTATTAAAATTTAATAAAGTATAAAAAAGTAATAAGAAATATGTTAATAAACGAGATATATATCATGATATATAACATTAATATAGGCATTTTTATTAAAATAACCATTATTATTATATTAAAAAAATTATCTCTCTTATTTATCCTAATCGTTATATATATAAACTTTTTATCCTTTTATAAATATTTGGTTAAATTAAGAATTATTAAAGAGAAATAATTAATGATTGATATTATATTATTACATTAATCTTATAAGCGATGTAAAATTGATAAAATTAAGTAAATTTATGGAAAAAATAATCTTATAAATGCTATAATAAAGTTTAATGTTAATAAAGCTTTATAAATATTTCTTAATATAAGTAATTTAATAATAAGATTATAAAGTTAGGTTAAATAAAAGTGATAATAATTTAAATAATCTATATAATGCCATAAAGAAGATTTAAATGAAAGTAATTAAAATAGAAAATTGTATCGTTATTATTTAAGAAATATTGGTAAATTAAATAAGTTAATAATAAATAAAAATCGATAATGGGAATACGTAACTTCTTAAAAAAGAAAGTTTATTAAAATAATAATATTATTATCTTACGAAGAAAGGATATACCTTGAAAAACTTAAAGGAAAACTTCTTTATTATTTTATAAAGTAAATAAAGCTTCGTAACAACATCATATAATATAATATAAACATTCTTAATTATATTAATAAAATAATCATCTCATTTTTATATATCTTTATAACGCTTATAAATAACATAAGCTTTAAAAAGAAGATTTTCATTTTTTATTTATTATAACTTTTTCTTTAATTTAATTTAAGTATAAATTATAACATTAAGATAAATGTTAAGATTCTTAAATAAAATCTTAATAATAACTTTAATAATACTTATATAATGAATAGGTATTTTAAGATATACCTTTTTACCGTTTATATAATGTTTATACTTTTTTAAAGTTATATTCGAATCGATATAATAAATAACTAAATCATTACTTATTATACTTAAACGTTAATTAATAAAATTATAATAATACCGTTAATAAAAGATTACCCATTTCATAACTTAATTTTAATCGATTTATTAAAAAAATATTATAAATAAATATCATTTTTTATAACTTTTTAAAATAAAAATTATTTTAATAAAAAGAGAAATTAATTAATAAAAGAAGATTAATAATGAAAAAAAGGGATAATAATTTTATATTATAACGCATTTAATAAGAAACACCCTTATTATAAAAAAAAAAACTGCTAATATTACATTAATAAATAAATTACTTAAATGATATAAAAAATAATTAATATACCTTTAATTTACTTTTTCCTATTTAAATAAAAATTACTTAAATTATATAATATAATTTAATTAATAATAACAATAAAATAATTAACATTAATGAATTAATATATATATATCGAAATTATTTATAAATAACTTTATCATTTTAACATAAATAATAAACATCTTTAAAAATTATAATTATAAAGAATAATTTAAAAATAATATCATTTAAATAATTTTATAAATTATAAAATTAAACTTAATATAATTTAAATATAATTTAAAATTAAATTTAATATAATTTAAATATAATTTATTTATATAATATTAAAGATTTTTACTTAATTAATTAATAATATTACTTAATTAAAAAATTAATAATTTATAAAATATAATAATATAATTTAAAAAAAATAGTTTAACTTTTTAGAAAAAATGGTTTTACTTAATAACTTAATTAATTATAATTTTTATATAATATATTAATTTATATATTTATCGAAAATTCGAAGTTTATATATTTATTATAGTTATAAAATCTAATGATAACTCATAAGAAATAAAAAGTAATATTTTTTATGTTATTACCACGTTAATATTTTACAGTGATTAAATACCTTTAAAAGCTGGCTGATGGAGTTTAGCGCGGTACCTACCCTTGAATTCTTATTAAATTATCCAAAAGGATATTACCTAAGCATACCGACTGTTCAAGCCAGAAGCCTGCATCCTCTATATGGTCGATTAGTCCCATCTTATTGTCGGCTGGAGAATAGCCAGGATTAGACTAAATCGCCATTTCCATCCCAACTGTGAAGCAAGTTGAGCATATACTAAAGGCAAGTGTCGATGAGCGCTTATTAAGCACTATCCCCGGCGTCCACGGCGGACTCTGCAGAGCTGCATTAAGATATCTTGACAACCTATGGCTACCTAGGTAGGTAGGTATTTATTTAGATAGATATTATGTGACATATAAGACATCATCAGGTTGTTTCCCCTCTTTCCGTTCCCCCTAAGGGAATTCTGGGTGTGTGGGTTAGTCATCATCTATGTCAAAGACATGCTCGTGTATGTGGAATCGCACAGCCAGCCGTAGGGCAGCCGCTAGATGAGCATTCCTTTTACTTTATCATAGCATACTGCTATACTAGCTTACACAGCCAACTGCAAACCTACTCCTATACAGAACACTATCCGTGTAGTCCATCTCGGGAATTTCTCAGTCCAATCGTACTCGTGGTTGAATTCCAACCAACCAACTTCCCAAAGATGTCATTTAGCTACGTTTTTACGTAGCCTGAATAAGCAATTTGAGCACCAAATGAGTGTTGATATCTCTTATTCCTAGGAATACGACCTTCCATATAGAAATTACACAGAAAAGGAGTTATATGCCCAATTTAACAGTCCTACTCAAGGTACGCTGATTGAAATGCATCAGAGAGTGAAGATAAACCCACAAAGTGGCGACGAAGATTACCAGCTGTCTGACAGCTGATTCAAAGCCTCTTTTCATCACGCCAGCTGTTATTACAACCGGATGCTTACCGACCAAACTCATGTTCTCAACAATTTCTTAGTCCGTTGAACTAAGTGAAATATCACTCACCTCGGTTACTCCAGACGCCCATGCCCCGGGATTACCAGATCGATATCTCAATTAAACAGGCTCAAAACACGTCTTTCCTCAGGTTTTCCGCGAGCTGGGTTGACTGTCTAGGTAGCCAGCCTAGTAGTGCGTGGTCATGGGGCCTCACGCTCAAGAGGCACCGGTAGATGAAGGTGCCATCAAGTCGCACCTCGAAGAACTCACAGCAGCGCAGCTACCCAATTCAGCCATCTACAACTTCCTACTTTCAGGTGTGCAGATCCGCTCCGCGTCGCAGGGCTCGATGACGGCGCGCCTGAAGCTGACTCGAAACCACATTAACTCCGCCGGCGGCATACACGGCGCCGCGTCTGCGGCCATTGTCGACTGGGCTGGCGGCATGGCGATCGCGACGTGGGACCTGCGCCGCAAGACGGGAGTCTCGGTTGACATCCACGTCACATACCTGTCGTCCGCTGCCGAGGGCGACGAGATTGAGATCGCGGGCACGGCTGACAAGGTCGGGGGGTCGCTGGCTTTCACACGCGTCGTCATATCCAAGGTCGTTGACGGCGAGGCTGGTCCTATCATCGCGAACGGCTCGCATACGAAGTTCGTCAAGCAGCGGTAGCGAAGGGCTGTGATGGCGATTGTTGCTCTAGAACTCGAGTGTACTTCTTCGATGTGACGATATAATAGACTCACTCCTAGGGTAGTCCAGGGCTGCTGGATGGCGAAAATAGACCTAGATGTTAGTGTCAGGATTCGGATACTTCAGATCTTGTAAGGGTTACTTGGACAAAGAGTATCTTGTATGTATACCCGGCCTTCGGCCGGTTAGTTTAGAGCTCCTCGCGCAACAACGTTGCTCTTTCCCCCACCCTGTAGCCGGCCTCGTGACAGTTAGCCATCACCTTCATGAATGGAGGTGGCTCTTCTGGAATCGCGTTTATTACGTATGCTCCCTTTCGGTGAAGTTAAATTCGCGGAAGCTCACCGTGAGGCAGATAGACGATAGCCACATAAAATTCTGCAATAGCGCGCTTACCGTATATGTAGACCTTACCCCCATCCACGTCAATGTTCAGGGCTCATCCAACCTTTAACTAAGGTCTCCTTGCATAAGCTGATTACCTACCTACCTGTGATATTAGAAGTATAGGTCTTCTATCTACGCCGAAGAGAGAGAAAAAAAAGTTCTCTAGATACCCAAAATAACTGGGCTTCGTGTGGTTGCTACGCGAGGAGGTTAGAAGTGAAGACTTGGTTGCTCTGGATAGTGGCCCAAGGGATATTATAAGATAGACGTGGTAGATAATAGAAACCGAAGGGTTGCTATGGTGGGGGCCTAGATATGAGCCACATCTTTCATAGCTGAATAGTACCTATTGACACCGTTCTCGAGGGGTCTCACCGTCAACCAACGATCCACCCAGCTGACAGCACCATAAGCTTCAGCCCCAGTTGGCTTGCTCGACCCAGCAGGATGGGAGTGCCGGCGTTCCCGAGCAAGGTAAAGCCACCCGTAAGGTAAAGTTGTAACCGACATAGAGGGTAACAGCGCGGCGCAGCAAGACATTCTTTCCCACACCAACGACATAGGACAGAACCGCATATCTTCGTTAGACAATAATAACTGTGACCGTCTTCTACCAAGGAGTCAGCCTTGACTTGCCATGAGCCAATAGTCCACCAGCCCTACACCATTCACTAAAATATTTATCGCCGGTGGAACCGCTCAGACAGACTCTAGTGCCAACCACAATCGGTCAATATCGATCAGCTTCGTAGCCTCGCTGCCGTCGATACCGAGCCTTATATCGCCACCGGAATCAGAAATCCGTGTCAGTCTTTGGGCAGCTTCTCCAATTATCGTGAATTGTGGTACTCGGGCTCGCGGCTCGGACCTCATAACTAAGCGAGTAAAACTGGTAAGCACCCTTGAAGAAGGTGACGAAAATAGGTGGCATGGGCTTCGTGTCCCGTGGGGAAGGCGTTAAACCCTTCTGTAGGGAGGTGCTATGGTATTTCATTACCATGGAATAGGTTTGACCTCGATGCCGGGAGCATCTAGTGTGTGTATGGGATTACACCGCTCCGTACGAGACCCCGAGGTGACCCGATGGCCATGGTCTTCTCGACATGACGACATTCGGCCAATACCCACGAAGCCTTCCTCCTTCCTTCACTCTACTTCCTAACCTAGGTATCTAGTATCCCAGAACTCTACTAGCGGATCAATTTCGATTCCGGGATCCTCGAACTTTTATATATTAGGAATGGTTATCGACGAGGTTCCAGTAATCTAGTAGGTATTGATCGTGATTCAGGAGACTCGTCGAATGGTAAGGAACGTCGACACAGCAGGTCCCGGAGGATCGGATATAGTTGGTGGCCTCGAACGTATTCTTTGTTCCGCACTAGAGAGAATTGCCGTTAGTATATGGATGGACTTTCTTGACTGACACGGGTGTCTTATAAGGGGTCTCTAAGCAGACTTGGTTCTAAGCAGGGTCCTCCGGTAGCCCATTACGGAGTCATAGCCCCTTCCATCTTGACATTGCAAGGCGGGCCTGTGCACTCGGAAGGAAGCGGGAAGTAAATCGCGTTCGGAGAAGTGGACATCGGTTGGATATCATAGCCTTCTAACGTAGGTACCTATCCTACCCTCCGGTCATTGTAGGATATGATGACGAGGTCCGAGAGCAGCCAAGGCCCGTGCACATCCAAGGGAGGCATTCTGGGAATGGTTTGTGTAACTTTCCATTCCCAAGACGCAGCGAGGAGTTCTTAGATAAGCGCTATTACGAGTGAGATATGATCAATATTGTTATTGTGATTAATTACCTCCTAAGGTAAGCCGAGCCGCTAGAGAAACGTCAGGAAGTGGCAATTTTCACGTGTTGTCGTCAGATAGCCTCCATATAATAGAATGTATCCAAGTCAAGACAGAGTTACCAGTATGTCATTAAAGTCTCATAGACTCCTCAGGCGTTCATTCGCTCTTTTGCTTCTATCTACCTCTTATTTTAGAATTGGCGTAGGACCTACGTATTGCTTGTGGGGTCATTCTCAAAGAGGACTCGATAGATATATCTTTCACGATGCCCCTAGTACATCTCAACCAAGTCCTTGTCAACTCCGGGCGGCCTGTTTCGTGTTTGGAGTGGTATAAAGTAGAAAATAGCACGTTGTTTCGAGCATAACACAGGCCAGGGGATTGAAGTTTAGGGAGTCTATATCTCCATCAAGAAAGTCGTGGTGACTATGAAGTATGAGTACCTAGCTTCTTTAACAAAGAGCAGGTCTTCGTTGAAGGTAACATATTTCTATTGGATGCTCAGGCTGCTTGAAGAAAGCTTGCTCTACTACGAAGCCCTCCATCCTTTCAACACAACTCGAACTTCAGACAGTGTATTCCACCTCCATATCCTACCCCTAACATATAGTTAAAACTGACAGTTTTGCTTCGAGTGCGCCATACCTCTTAGAAAACTAGCCATCACCGACCCGTCCGCAATGGAGACGCCATCGCGGTTCCGAGCCGGACGGAGCACACCTTGAAAGGCGGAGTGGTGGGTTAGGTGGGTGGGGCGAGATCCGTAGGAGTGTGATCGCCGGAAACCCATAGGTGAACTAGCAGGTAGGCAGCCGCTATAAGCGTGCTCGATGGTACGGATGTCCGTATGATAGAGCACGATGGGGGCAGTCCTAGCTCTAGCAAGTTAGTTGGAGTAGATTGGGGGGAGAAGTCTTCTCGTATCTCAAAAACCTTGTAATGCGTCGAGCAACGATAGTGGCGGTGAGCCTAGCTTCCCCTCCATGGAGGTCTCGAGTAACCTTGGTGCCTTGAACCATTTCGGAACGGAATACGGGATATCCAGACACCATGAGGACATTTGGATAGAGACACTGATACTTCGAGCACCATTGAGTGGTTTTCCGGCTCCTGGCGTCTGCCTACTACCGTGATCATCTACACAAATTACGAATTAGGCTATCATGCTTGATGTAATGGTGATGTGCATGAATAGTGTTAAACGGTGCAGGTGACCGTGACTGGAAATTGTGTCTCGTCCTCCATTCTGAAGGCATTGACATCGCGGGAGCCGCCGACCACACGCCGAAGATGCTTGTAGTCTAGTCTCCCGCGCGTAGCGGCATCCACACCCACACACTCGAAACGGCGGCATACCTCTTCGAGCATGTGAAGGGGGAAGAGACGTGGCCACCATCGAGACGCATTAATACTTACTGTTCATCGATATTAGACGTGTATGACTAACTTGGGAGCACGTGTGGCAGAAGTAGGACACTTTAGTCAAGGTACGGGATTCAGACTATTGCAGATTACTAGATATGCTTCTAGGCTATTCGTTTTTATTGCTTTTCCCGCATTGAAGCTCGACCGGAACTACCGGTGCATATGCCCGGGAGGAACAACGCATGAGCGGGAACGATGTGATAACCCTGATGATTAGCGGCCCTGCATCCCCTTCAGTGATGGCGTGAGGTCCCAAGATCCCCGATGTAGGAATCGATGGAAAGCTTCCCCAGACGGGAATACACGTAGCTAGGAGGGCCGTTCCCAAGATTTGGGCTCTATTGGGAGTGAAAGGCTAGGCCTAGGTGCATCGCGAAGTCCCACTTGGATGAAGAAGCTATCCTGAGCCGCCTCGTATCTCTGCAGTGGAAGCATGCGTGTGTGCGTGTCCTTTTCTAGATCTTCGAAGCTGTAGGCATGGGCAAGGGTAGATACACCCACACAGTCCTCTATACTGTATGCGGAAAGCAATACCGTAGGCAGTGTGTCGCTAGCAGATTTGCTGTGGGATGCTGTTCAGGAGCTACTACTAAGACGGCACAGGGAACAGGAGGCACCACAGCGGGCGACGATAATATGCACCATCCTGGATCTTGCGGCGAAGGTCCGCCAAGCAATAGCTGCGACCGAAACCTTCAAGGTTGTGTGAAATCGGCTTTCGTCGACAAGGGGGGTGGTGCTGTAGAGGGAGCGACTAAGGGTCGAAGTGGATTCGAGGGCCGGTGGATTTTTGGAAGTCAGTCAGTCTGCGCCTGTCCACGAATAGACGTTGATTTTCTCAATAAGGAAAAATTATGACACTTGTATCGTAGGGAATAGACGGCTGACATGAACACCCCGGTTCACAGCCGGTGTAACGGTGAGCTGGTGTGTCTCGTCATGTTGAAGAAAAAGAGGTGCTCTCCGGCCCTCACCCAATCGTAGCCTCCGATCCCAATCCATCTATCGGTCAACTTCGGCGAATAACAACGCGAGAACACTTCTATTCTAACGCCTGAATCAATGACATGTCTCCAATAAATAACAACGACAAAGGTTGCGGGGAGAGTCGGTTCCACGCAGGTACATAGATAGTGACTGTCCAGGTAGATATGAGGTATACATAGGAATAGCATGATGTCTATTATCTCTTGGTTGATGATCGGCAAGTTATGCGCGTCGTACCTTGCTGACTCTTACTTCGTGAGGTAAGCTCGTGCCTGTAAGAGATTGAACAGCATGGCCGCTCAGCTCGCATATGCAATACCCGAAATAGAAACATGACGGGTGCAGAATAGCAACATTGGGTAACAAGGGGAATATGCCCTAGGCGTGCTCTTAGCATACATAGGATTGAAAGAATCTACGACGGATAGCTTGTGCCGCAGGTGGTGCAGCCCACAGGAGCGTGTTATAGTCAGGCAGGTAGTATTGGCAAACGCAGCTGTATCAATGAAGGAGCACGCAGTTTTGCGGCGAGGGCAGACATGATGGCTTGTAGGGGCAAATCGAATCAATCAACAAGCAGGCTTCGCATGTAATTTCATCGTTTGAAACACGACGCAGCTGTCATGATGTTCCTTGCGTGATATAGAAGTTCAGGTGAATGTGCTGGGGTCATGTTATTATATGGCAGCATATTATGGTTACCAGTAAGTTGTGTCTCAGGTCAAGCTACTTACCCTAAGATATCAGTCATTCCGTTTGGTCGCCTCATGCGCCTGTTCTCGCCATTTGCTACCTAAATATGTACGTATGCATGTTGGTCTATTGCCTTGCTGGATACCGCATACCTCTACTATGCAGCTTGGCGATTTATATTGACCGTTATGAAGGAGACGGAGCTAAACAAATGTGCATGCGTAGTGCCATGTGAGAATGGGTTGAGTGGAGACGAGAAAAGTCGGTATCTTGGACGGCAAAGGATGGGTGGAAGCGGGAAGTCAAGAGATTGCGGGCAACGGAAAGCCACAACTCAGGTGGATTATGCGACACTCAGGGGATCTTAGAGGTAGTTGATATTACACACAAGGGCTGGAAGGGTTCCAGTTGGTTCCCGCTTGATGATGAGGTGAGCATCCAGCCTCCTGCTGCTTCTGGAATAGAAGTACGTTTCGAAGGTCTGTTTCTAGCAACCTGGTGACCCAAAGTAGAAACTTGGCTTCAGACTCTACACTTGACTAAGTAATAACTGCGACATATTCGAGTCCCACTGCCGTCAACGGCTACCGTAGTCGACTATTTCTGTGCGCATGGTTGTGTCGTAGCATGAAGGTGGGACAACTCAGCACATGGCACCTGCAGTAGCGACAGGGTCTTGTATACCGCTGTAGGTATTGTTGTATTGTACGAAGTCGGAGAGGAACACCGCATCCGCTATATGGTGGCAGACGTTACAGCGCACGTGGACTTTGGAGCAGGGCGAAAGCGTCGACGAGAAATGCCGATAACTCATCCCACTCTAAATTTTGCCCCTACATAGTACGTATATGTAATGTACGCGAGGATTTTATAGGGTAAAAAAATGTACCCTACGCAGTTGACATGGTTGATTCTCATTTTGGAATGCGGAGATCGAAAGGACTGCAGGGAAATGAGAATGACGGACATCTGATACAATGACATCCCTGGACGGGTAAGTCATAGAGGTATAATATATCAATTATAGCAGGTACCTTCATAATCCGTCAATCAGTGCTGTGTTTAGACCAACGGCGCTTGCTCGTGTCATGCGCTAATACGGTCGTGTTAGGGGTGAGAGAGAGGGCTAGCAAAATAAAACCAACAAGGTCTCGTGAACACCTCCCAGCCACCGCGCGGCTTTTAGGATTACCGATTTTGGAGGCGGTAGGGCGGGCAGTCATTTTATCAACTGCAGGTTTCCCGAAATGAACATGGGAAAAACGCCTCCTCGTCACTGGCTCGAGCAGCTAGTGGTCTGGCCATAATTAGCCCGTTTGCAAATCTGGGGTCCGGACCATGTGGCTGGGAACCCGAATGTTCCGGATGCTTATTTGACCTGTGCGTTTGCATTGGGGACGCTGAGTTGAGACCGTCATTGTAACTAGTCGTGGCGACGTCACAGATATAGTCTCTGATTTGAATTGTATGGCTGAGAGTAGCCCTAAAATGGACGTGATTTAATATGCGCAGTCCCAGGCAGCCTTTCGCATTAACCAAAACATGATTCGGCGGGGTCTTGAATAGGCAGTTGGCTGATTGAGTGGTCGGATAGGCAGATCAAGTCATTGTCACTTAGGCGAAGGGTTACAGATGATCCAAGGGCTGCGCGGCTTCTTCCACAGGTCCGCTGCACAATGCGAACTGTCTACAGTAATATGGGCGAGGATGGAATTTCAAGTATTTTCAGCAGGCAAGGGTGTATGTATTGGTGATTGGCGATACGTGGGGCATGTGGCTGCTGTATGATAATAGCTACCTACCTACCTACCTAGTATGTACGTATGTACCTACGTAGGAGTTGCGTACCTAAGGTATAATATGCAGGTGTCTAGACGATCCCTTAGTCATGTCAAGGATATGAGCATAGAACCTGACTCTCTGCAACATCTCTCTCCTGGAAAGTATCATCGTTGGCGATTAGTTGCCGAGGGACGCCTGGCGTACCAGGAAAGTCCACATTGCGGACTTAGAAGAGACGAACGCCTTTAAGATGGGACGGATGCTAGGGCTTGATTGATAATTTACTGGGATTTAAAAAAGGATGCCAGACAGTTGGTAACAACCTGTTACGCGGTTTGTAGAAGAATGCCGTGGGGGGCCTTGATTCCAAAGCCACGAGTCATGACGAATAGGCAAGGGGGTGGCATGGTCGTCTGAGCTTGGCAGCCCTGGATCCAGGTAAAACACCGGCGGGATGCGGTTTTCGAGCTGGCATATCAGCGTCGGTGCTGGTATGCGGCTTATATACTGTAACTCATCGTGAACCATGGTCGAGCATTACGTGGAGTCTAATGTAGGTACACAACGGAGCGAGTGTGTGTCATCCTGTCCTAACTCATATGTGGTAAGCTCTGATAATGATATTAATGTCGGTAGCCTTATGTGACCATTGTCTCTTCGACTTTGGCTGGCATCTCACCTCAACTGGTCCGACCCCAGATCGCGGGCGTCAATCTTGAAAGAGGATGGGGGATCTCAACCGAACCGTGAGCCCCGACAATCTGGTTAGCAGCTCCGAGATGCCAAGAGGCGCATAAGGGTAGACAACAGACGTCCACGATGAGGTCTCGATTTTTTAAAGTTCCGAGTCTAGATAGTGCCAATGACAAGGGTAATGACAGGGAATATACTTGTAACTTTTCCATTTATTAATTGCAAAATGGTGCAACATTTGGCGAGGGAGTTGGGACGACCGGGTCGGGTTCTCATGTAGTGCCACTTACGGGCCGCGATAGGGCTCAGATTTTAACGCCAATGCGGTACAGGTACATGACGCACTGAGACTTTACCTCCATGTCCACACATTAAATGTTATGGCGGGATACTCATAGTCACATCCTAAGGATTCCGCGGCGGTTCAACTTCTTGTATGCCTTGATGGTAAGTATATGTATCTGTATATGACCCCCGTCAAGCCTCGGCGAGGCAGATCCCCCACTCCAAGCCACCAAGCTCTGCATGTGAGGTATTCCACAGCTCGTTGCGAGTTGTCACGCGTTGGCTTACACGATATCCCGGCACCTGGACCACGGCCTTCACCACCCCCATTGGCATCATCGTGACACTTCAACTGCTTTGTAGGTGACTAGCCAGCAACCCCGCCAATGAGAAGCCAGAAAACCCAATAAGCGGAACCGTCTAACGAATTTGAACAATTATTGCAGTTTGGCTGCCATCCACACCGAGCCGGAATACACCCCACTGGTAGGTCTTCATCTGCAATGCTCCGACCAAACCCTGGATATGCATATGCACGCCAAAGGTCCCATTCCGCATGAGCGAGACGAACAGCATAAGCGAGACAAGTGTCAAAAGCCCTATCGAGTACCTCGTCATGCTATGTACTTTGTTGGTAGGCGTGGTGTGTTCCATCGCGCAAAAGCGGTGGTCGAGTGGCCCTCCGAAGCAACATATTGTATTGTATGTATTGTACGACAGACACGGTTGTTACTACATACCTCATAGTATTCGGCTATTATTAAACCTGACAGTACATCGCATCATCCCTCATCGTCGTCATCATCAGCAGCAAGATCAGCAGCTTCATCATCACCATGATGATTATTATTCTGCAGGGAGACGACCAGCGAATGAGCTCTCGTCATTAACCATATGCACTAAGGAATTCCTTCGCCTGGAGCTTCAGAACCCGGCCTGATCTCCGCCTTTCCGACAAGATCAGTGTGACCATAATGGGCCAGCGGTACATACGTACATGCCTACATGCCTCATACGTACATACCTCATGTACGCAGCGGTATGTGCGATGCAGGGTCAAGAACGTGACAAGTTGGAGATGCCCGATGCTGCTTTGACAGCTGGCCCTCACATGTTGTGGCCATCCGAAAGGCTACGCACGATGCATCTCTATGCATTGCGCAGGTCGATGCCTTGGCGGCCACGAACCGCAGAGACCTCTACGTAGTACATCCTACAGAATGTGCTTCTCGTTCTGGGTGATGTACCTACCCTGTCCAGGATTATCCTGCCGCTACCCGTAGCGTCAATGCCGGTTCGCATCGCGCCGAATTTCTGACTTAGGGGTTGTTGCGGGCGTCCAGTCTATCCTACTTCTAGGAAAAGCGTAGAGACTACGGAGAAGTATCTTCTCATCGTTCGTCCGATCTCCATGGCCGCGGCCGAGGTCTGTGGCACGCCTTACATACAGGGCTAAAAATCGCCGACCAAGATCTGGCGACCGCCTGCTTGTCCCATTAGCTGCGTCGCCTTGGATCTCTCGAGTTCAGTCTCATTCACGGCCTTTTCCTGATTTAGGTATTTGTGTATGCTTCCTAATTAATCGGCATCACATATGTCCTAAAACGGTATGTCTTCAGCATCGCCAGCGCTAAGCTCCTGACAATCTCACGTGGGCCAGTTCCATTGAGCATGGCGTGCCTCATGTACCACTGCATGACTCTATATCATTGACAGGCTGCCTTATTTTGTATGCGACGCCCTCCGGAATAGCGGTAAAACCATCGTGGCTGACGCCCTCGCGCTCCGAATGCGAGGATGAAGAAAAAAAAAATTTAAGATAGAGCGGCGTATCCCCCCTACCTATGTACACAAGTAGTGTGTGGTAGGTTAGGTACCTACGGGTAACCACCCTATCTTAAAAAACCACCAAAAAAAATAAAAATAAACAATCTGAACGCGTCCCTAGCTCTTATACGCGAATGGGTCGAAGCAGCACGGTCTTACCCATCTTCGCTCTCATTGCTTCTAAATGTACCTATGTTTAATTTATTTTATTTTATATAATTTCTCTCCTCTGCCTCCCCCATCTACATCAATAATAAAAGGGGTTCTGCATCTTGATTGTGGGTTTGGCCGCCTTTCACTTACAGCGACTCCCTGGCACTCTACTAGTGTAAGACCTACATAGTGTAAGGATTCAGGAACCCGAACTACTTCGCCACATGAAAGTTACCCCTTTATTATTAGTGTATTGGATTGAACCCTGAACCATGTCGAATCTCTTTGGGGTCTTGCAGCACGACATCTACCATTCTTAACGTGCTACAGCAGATGTCAGCTTTAAGGGTAGGGGACATGTGCCGCGGCAGACCTTGAGGCTATGAAGACCGGATCGCCCTACCCATTTTAGCGTTTGATGGCTTCTTTCGATGCGCGTTCTTGACATGGGCCGTAGAAGCTTCTGAAACACGGCCGGGCCAGTCCCGGCTGGGGATTCCGTCCGATCTCGAATTAAGAAAACAGACAACCAGGTCTGGTCAACGGCAGGCCCGTAGCTGACCTTTGCGTTTTCTTTGGTTATGGTCGCGGGATTCTTCTGCTGACCAGGTGCTAAGCTGATTCGGCGACTTTTAGATCTTCCATGACCACACGATGCGACGGGAAAGCTACATGTACCTACCTCCCTACCTACCTACCTACCTACATGTACCTACGTGACGCAGTACAATACTGAATATTGCCCACACCCTAATCTAGGCACCAACCGTGCGAGCATGTCATGTTCGGCAACGGCTTCCAGGGTTATTCAAAGGAATAAAAAAAATTGTTGGGTAATTTAACACGAGTTCTTCTACCGGCAGGCCACTCAATTGTCGTCCCAAAGGACATGTTAATGGCAGATCTTTTTAGTATATGGGGTCTTGCAAGTAGTACCTATACTTCAACGGCGTTAATTACTAGGTGGCATCGGCCCTCCTCGAAGAGGAACGATGGCAATTGATGTACCATACTTGGCACAGCCCGGGGATTACACATTTTTGATAGATAGTGGATCATTCGCCTTCACCGTCCACGTTCCTCCACTTTGCATGCGAGGGGGCGTACTTTCGCGCATATCTGCACTTACTGTTCGGCTCTAGAAGGAGTCTGTACTTCTCTTCGCCCTGCTCGCCCAGTCGCCTACCAGTTCCATCGCCCGCTACTGTACAATGCGCATGTGTGGCAGTTTTCTCTACTGTAGTGTACATACTGAAAGGAATGGCTTCTATGTACGGACCAGGGGGTTGATTTCGTCGAACTGCACACTGTGCTGCCTTTCCCCGGCTCCAATCTCTAGCAGAAGACGCATTGACAACTAAGCTCGGGAGTGGGTTCCAACTACATGCTTACCTCTTTCATAATCTTGCTAGGCTCCTCCCAGCTAGTACAGTACTCCAAGAAGCATCTTAACAAGATATATCATATTGAATTATATAACACGTGGGGAGAGGGAACGCGTCGGGGTTCCGCGTTCGAAAAGTCTGGTGCGGTGGTGCGGGAGTGCCAGCATCAAGTCCCTCGTCCGTTCGGCTGCACAGCACAGACAGATGGACTAAGGCAGCCCATGTACAATACATAAAGATCCATGTGCGGATACAAAAGCTTGAAAGCGGTGCCCCCCTGTCGCTCTCTACTCTGATCGTTGACAGCGTTGACAACCACCCATGCAGGCTCGTTGCTGTACCTCACTGCGAAGTATTCCTCCTGCAGCTAACCCCTGCCAAAGGAAGTATGTCTACTTTTATACAATCGAGCATGGTTTCGTCAGCAAAGATAGCTCTTCTGGTATGGTGTACCAATAGCCAAGGCGGAGCTGGGTCTTCACCATGCCAATCATAAACTCACGGTACAAAACGGTCGAGCTTCGTATACATCCCTCAAGGGTATCCTATTAGGGACTACCCTCGAGGGTCGAGTACTTACCAGTTGATCCCTACAGACCTTGGCCCACCATCGTCATTCCCCGTACAATCACAGTGCTTAATGTTGGCATTTTTTTTTCTCTGGAGCTTTCTGCAGTTATTGGCCAGATCACACCACTATCGTTTGCCTTTGAGCCTGCCTCGAATACCTACTGTGCCATTTGTACTTAGGACCGTACATATTGCCTAGCTTATGCCTTCCCGTTGGTAATGTGGTATACCGTAGTGATTCTTCTCCACATCGTAAATCCACCCAAATACATGACGAGTTCCAGGATCGCCTTCTGAACAATCACGACGAGGACGTCGAGTTGTCTTTACCATCGAGTTCCTACTGGCCTTGTTGACGACCTTCAGAAAACCTGGTTGCAGTCAGGACGGTATCTACTCTCTTCGCACGACTGGCCTATCGATATTGCTGGGAGATCCCGGAACACGCAAAGACCCCCACGAAGCTATCGCCCACCTTGCCAGATTGCTCGTCTTTTCTCTTGCGTCTTTCTAAGTTGGACTTCCTCTGGAGCCTTGTAGAGCCACGGAGCTGTGCCGGTATACATACGACAAACCCCAATTCGTCCAAATAAACACAGGCGGGCGGCTTACTAGCGGGAGCGACCTTTGGACTACGACATAATCTTTTCCCTATCTAAGGCGGTCCGAACAACAGCAAGATTTTCTAGAGTCTCGAGCTCCAACTGCACGCATCCGGATCCAAACCTACATTTCCAATTATTATAATAGGGACGTGTAGCCCGACTGTCCTGGCTAATTCCACGTCCTCCTGGGAAGCCACTGTTCTCTCAGCGCACTCCGAAGACACTCAGTAGCGCCCCCAGTGTCCGGGTGTGAATTCAAGAGAAGGCCCTAGGAACCTGGCGTTGTATGAATGCGAGATCGCGGGACCTTGGATACTAACACCCCGGCCAGACGCCAGAAGAGTGATTATTAGAAGTATCGGGTCATCCAAGTCGGTTAGAGAATCGCAAAACCAAAGCTCTTCCTAGCCTACTACGCTTGTCCACTTGTTCCCGTCGCATACCCCGGGCCCTTGTCTCTCGCTCTTGGTACTAGGTCGACGTCCTCAGCAGCTATATACCGCCGATTCTTGCCGGATATCACTACCCGTGTCATCTATTGAAGGAAATTGCTTGAGTACGCGAACGAGAAACCAATTAGATATTCGCGCCTAGTTCTAACTCCCACAGTTATCAGTAGCACCTGCGGTTCCTTATCCTTGAAGCGGAGTTCGACAGCAGGGCGTTAGGTCGAGACTATCGTGGAAGCACCAGATTTTGAGCTCGGCTACTCAGTCATGCGCCTGCTTATAAATATCTGCGGGTAACGATACGCCACTATCGTTGATTTCGAAGTTGAAGTGGGAAAGTGGTATTTTGGATGGCTGTGGCGACCTTTTAAATCAGTTTGGCTTGTGACGAGGACCACATCAGGGAAAAAAAGAAATATACAGCCACTAATCAAGCTTCCGCAGCATAATTGCTGTTGCATAATAGTTGTTTACAGCCAGCAGAAAGAGGGTAAATTCTATCAGGGACTCGGCATCACGGAGAGCTTGCGGGTACCGAAGCAACGGGGCTTGGAAACTTGAAGGCAGGAGGATTAACACATGCAAGAGGAGACAACAAGGGCCTTTTGTACGAATTGCTTTGTGAAAGCACCTCCCTATTTGTCCACGCGGCTTCTGTTTGGAAACACGCTCGGGTCGACCTGTCCTCCCATCTTGATTACACATTGGGCGATAGCCGGCTTGGTGGACCGCCTTGGATGCCGTACCGGTAGCTTGCCCCCATTCCTTACACAGACAACCCGCGATCACCTCGAAAAGCTTGGACTCTGGAAACTTGAATCCAGAACCGAATCAAGTTTTGTCACTTAGGCGACGACGCCGGTGAAAAGAGACGCAAATTGTAAACAGGCGAGGGGGCACGAACACGTAAACGTATGTTGCCTCCATCTACATCTTTCCCTCACGCACTTCCTTTCGCTCTACCCAAGAAAATCACCAAAGGGCATTCCTTTTACCATCATCACGCAGATATTTGGCAGTCTGCGAAACCCAACAACCTCCACATTGCATCTTCCCTGCCCAGTAATACTTGAGAACACTTTCAAACTACTTTGCTCATTCTAACCAAACAAAAGGCCTCGTTCGACCCCAAGGACACTCGACTCGGAGCGAGCTTATCTACGATTATCCCAAGAGTGTTTCGCGACTTGCGCATAAAGTACCGCATGACGACTCTCGTAGGTACTGAATCCCCTGAAATCTCCAAGTCCATCCAGGAGTATCTAATGATTTTTATCAGAGATGGCTTTTCACACCCATCAAGGCGGCCATTGGGTCGGGCACCAACCTGGCTATATGCCAGCAATGAGCCCAGCGATGCCTCCTCTGTCGGGACCCCCTCAGGTTCACCACCAGCCGCATACGCAACCCAGCGGCCCTCAACCTCAACGGTAAGCGAGCTGATTCCCTATGGGCCCTATCCTAACGTTCTACGAAACAGCTACTTATCAGATTCCCACAGTCCCGAGAGCTATCGCTTAGAGGTCTTGCAGCAGCCTACAATGGCCAAAGCGGCAAATGGCAAAGACAAAGGTATTGTATTCCGCCGTGTTTTTAATTGGCTTCGCATGATGCTTACCCGAACAGATCGTAAGCCAGTTGATCCGCCCCCCATCCTCCAGTTGCACGTTCCAAGTGACGAGGATCCGGACGGCGTCTACCGCCAAAGTGAGTACATCGTGTACCTTGAATCTTGAGCTTGGTAGCTAAACGCAGCTCAGGTCCCTATCTTATAGCTGTTGCGTATCTAGAGTACGCGCACCCTCCAGGCCCGAATGGTCAAGCAACTCCTCCAGCAAATATGATGGCCGGAACAACAGTTTCATCGCTGCATCGACTGAAGGACCCTACCAACAAGGAGGGCGCGTTCTTCGTGTTCGGTGACTTAACGATCAAGAGTGAAGGAGAGTACGTCATTCGTTTCGATTTACTCCAGATGACAATGGACAATCTTGAAGAGGGGGAGTTTTGGGTGACGATTTGCTCGGTTACAAGCGATCCCTTCAAAGTCCATGCTGGTAGAGCATTTCCAGGAATGGCCGAGTCAACGTTCCTCACCAGGTCTTTCAGTGATCAGGGGGTCCGCCTTCGACTACGCAAAGATTCACGGCAAATCGCCAACAAGAAGAAGAACTTGCGCATGGCGGATATGGATAAGCAAACAGGGCATAGGCAGGGAAGTGCTTCGCAGAATGGGGGCATGCCGCAGATCGACGACCGACCTTACCACGATTACGGAGACGAACCCGTGGCGAAGAGACACCGAGCTGAGTATTCTACGATTAATCCCGGAACGCCTACGCAGGAGGGAGGTGCAGAGATACGATGGGGTTCTTATGGTGCTCCTACGGCTCCGACGTACGCTTCTCAACAGCTCTCTATGGGATCTGTGACTACTGGACCGCCAACCTCGGCTGCCACAGTATCGATGCCTCCTCCAGCCGGACGTATCGAGACTCACTTCTCTTCTCTTGCTCAAGGACCCCACGGTTTTGAGCGGCAGTCGCCTATAAATCACTCGCCGATTCAGTTCGGCAACGCGAGCGCCCAGAGCTCTTCTCATCCCTTCATATTTACAGCAGGTTCTAATGCCGCGAATAATCCGCCCCTGAATCTTGCTCCGATCCCCACGCATCCTCAGACTGCAATGACTTCGCCAATACATAACGTGTCTCCTCGATCCCACGCTCCGCTAAACGGTGCACCGCCTTCAGGAACTGCTTCGCCGGTGGGCCCTAACATGTACACTACAGCGCCCCCTACTTCGAACACACACCAGACACACCACTCCCCCTACACTAATCAAGGCCCCTATCAGAGTATACCGAATGCGTACGATCACGGCAGCCTCCGGGAGCACGGTTTGGGGACGCCCTTGACAGCCACTATGCCCTCGGAAAGCTTGAACGGCTCGTACCCTATTGGCGGCCCGGACAGCTTTGACCACCACCTCGGCCACATGGTCAACAAGACGCAGCAAGACCACTAGAGATGGCCAATGCGTCTGTATCCGTACTACCCGCATTATCCGTATTATTATCGCTAGGATGTTTACTAGCAAGACGCTTTATACCCTCCCCTTTCTCGAGATCGACGAAAACTTAACGGTTTAGAATAATATCTTTTACAACTTCTCTTGTTGGAACCCTTACGACAGCATATTGTTTAACTACGCGGCCGCCCAGTCGTTTTTCATTCGTTTTTGGAAATATTCGTCACACGCATCGCACGGAACATTGCATCGAAGTGGAATATTTCCAGTTCACAGGCAGGCAGGCAGGCAGGCAGGCGGCGTTGGTGTGTGAGTGTATGTGCGTACCTATGTACGTACGTACGTGGATTGGAATTACTTGTTTTTTCAGGGAAATTGTGATGCATGGTGAGAGGGTATTTGACACACAGTCGTATTTCCGCCGGTTCATCCTTCTGAGTTTGTATTGGGGATACGGGTTTTCAAAAGCACTTCTCTGAAAGATACCCAAATGGAGGCTATTCTGCGTCATTGGTTTTCCCAGATTCCCCCCATTCCGCCACTCTAGTTCCCCTTTGTTTTCCGCTGCTGTTGCGGTGTACGCACGTCAGGGGGTTAATGGATTCGCCCCTGAAGAGAGTCTTGGTATTACGACGACCCCTACTATGAGCCCTCCTCCAGAATCCGTCTTAATTGCTAGAGTAAAATAGATACAAAGGCATCACTGCAATGCTATGCTTGAATTCTGCAATGTGACTCGACTTACTACGAGCTTGGCGTGCAACACATGTATTTAGCTTCATCGATCGCGATTCTAATTCCGAGTGACTACTTCTAGTAATAGCAGTTCTTTAGGTTAATACATTCCCCTACAATTTCTCTTCATACAGGCCATGGCATGTCCTTCGGACTAGCCGGAGACACAGTTACGGCTAAGACATCTCCGCTTGCCAACTCAGGCTACAGGTGTGATGTAAGTGCATTACAGTTATCGAGCATAATGGCATGGGGTCCGGCTGCAGCCTCGTGTAGGCAGCCCAATACAGATCAGTCTGTTATCGACAGATCTAGAAACCAATAGGTAAATTACTATGAGACAGGGTGTGCTTTATTGGTGTCGTTGGATATTATAATATAGCCCAGGGGGGTCGAGATATCCTCAGAGCTACCTAAGCAGTCAGTCTCTAACGAGCCCCCGCAAGGTGCGGAACCAGACTTTCAAACTATTCGGAATACGCTCGCTACAGTGAGAAAGATACAAGGAAGATCAGGGCTAAGGATTAGGTGCACTAGTACAGTACATTGCTACAGTCTCTGCTAAACCCCTCCAATGGCATACTGATATCGTAGAATTGGCTCCGTTGTTAAGTCTTCATTAATAACCATGAGTCGAAAATTGCGTGGTTAGTTGCAAGCATCCATGATGCACCGTTTAATTATCATGTGCTGTCTCCTGGCGAATACGCCGCCATTGATCAAGCATTCCAAATTGTAGCCCCGGTTGAACGTATGCCATCTATCTTCTTTCTGCCTACACGGCTACGTGTAGATTTCATCAGATCTAGACCATCTTGTTGTGTTATTTTCTGCGCCAGTATCCCAATGGCACTATTATGGTGACTGGTGGTGCCTAGCAGGCTAGGGCAGTTGGCTACCTACCTAGTAGGCACTTACTCATCGCACATAACTGACTGCTGGGGGTCTCCTACTGCGCCTCTTCTTTTTACAGGTAGTCTGGAATTACCTAATTGCTATCCCTTCCATGTTCCAATAGCTCATCATTGCTATATAGCGTTCATCTGGCATCGAGTTGCCATGCTTCCTTGTCCTGGTAACTCTCAATGATTCTCGTATCCATATTTCGCCCACATCATTTTGATCATGCCACATTATTGACTCGATAAGTTTATCCTATGCTAGGAAGAGCCTCCTTTTCCATTGCTAACTTGCTTTCCCCTTGGTTCTCATCTATCATAGTATTTTACTTATATCTAAACCCTGAATTAACAGCGGTACTAAGCCACACAGACTGCATTGAGCCCCATGTTCCGGGACTTGCACCCGACACCACTTATTATCACACGGTAATTTTTATTATCTTCCAACCCCCATCTTCCCAGAAAGCCACTACCCAAGGCACTGGAGATGGCCCGGTCGTTGTGCTAGACATATGTATGTGGTGCTTAGTGCCCTAGGTTTCATATTCCCAGGTTCGCCATAGCGGGCTCTCCCGTGAAACAAACTTCAAGAACGCTTTGACATTCAATTTATTGAATAGGCCCTTGGACGAAAGAGTTATAGAACGAGCAAATATATAACTTAGCTATAGCTTACAATGAAATGACGAGACGCTCTCAGGATCGTAGTGAGTGCGTTTACCAGCCTTCGTCTCTTTCCTATGGAGCTTCGCCTAACCGTTACGCAAAATTTCTCTATACCTACCTAACGCATCGATCACTGTACATACTACAGATGATTTTCCCTTGTAGGTACATTTACAGTTACACCACGTCTAGGCAAGGCCAAGTCAATAGTTCGGCGGAGATTCGAGTCGGTTGCCAATCAGGCTTCCTCGAGTCTTCGGGCATTCCCACATCTCAACCACATATTCTCGTATAATCTTTCCCAGGCAGACACGATACTGTATTGATATCTCCACAATAGAAGCAGAGTCTCTTGTAGTCGATTATGATGTGCTCAAACCGTTGCATTTGGACCCGCGACCGCTATTGCGCGACTCGCTTCTGGAAGTTACAGATAACCGTTGAAACGTGGAATTTTTCACGGTGCCACCCCTGTTGCTATACCCTGTCGTCTTCTCGTCCACGCGGAGCCATAATCCATGCTAAGCTGCCTACACTAGCTACCCTAGTCACGCCGCTGTACCTCGGTCCCTAGACAATAGGTGTGTACTATGTAGTGAATGTTAACACGTTTTGACAGGGCCGAGGAGGTTGCGAGGATCCTTCCTCGGCCCTAGCCTCCGAAAATATTCTCCGAGATTCACAACGGCCGAATCCGGTATCGCCAACCTTGAAGCTAGCCGGGGAGCCGGGGGCGTAGGATAAGTTCGAAATAGACATAATAGGAAAATGAAAGCTAGATATGTGTACGATGACGCCGCCGGTAGTCACGGCTTCCGCTAACAAGTACGCCGAATATGCAGCTCGTCTCCAAGTCCTTTCACACCGAGGCTGCTTGGCCTTCTTGGCTCGACATCGCGAGCGACTTTGAACAAGTCGTATATTGCTCGAGACTTGGCATCAAGATTGGACCAGGTAAGCGCTGTAGTAAATGACATCTCGCTTCAGCACCAACGGGAGCTATTTTCAGAGAGACATACATATGCAAGTCTGCCCGCAGTCGGCGCGGATGACTTGGGTTGCAGCTCGAACGACACGGTAGGGGAGGGGGCTTGCAGAATGAGCACACCCTCGGTCCCAAAACGGCAATGGCAAGTACTAGCCTTTCCTTGATCTGGACTATGGGGGTAAATTGATTGCATGCGGAGTACAGCGAGTTCTAACCTCCACAGACAGCATTCAGGTAGCGAGCTCATTAATGTTCCGACCAGGCAAGGCACATATTTCTCTCGGCTTAGTTGGCAGAGACTACAACTACGGGGTGGAATCTTGGAAGCAATAGTACATCTAAGACCGGTCGAGGCTGTGCTTTGACACCACTCAAATGTGATAGAGAGCTATTTAATGATAGATATGCTATATAGTACTCCAAATGCTTGCTTCGTCCCTTCATCACCAGGAGAGAATGGAGAATACTACTCGTGACTAGGTTGGAGTACCTGTCGACATTCTTCGCCCATGTTACGAGACACGCGGCCCGCCTATCTGGCCCCATTCAAATGTTAGGATCACTGGTTTCCTACTTTGGCGTTCTTATATCCCAGAAGCGAGATGAGCCTCGCTGAGTAGTACCTATTGTGATATATCACCGTAAGTTGCGAGTAGGAGATGCGAAGACCAGGTCGTCAACTTTAGCTAGGTAGCCCATGCGGTATTCAGATGGCGTAACGAGCTGATCGACGGGTGACATCAACTATGTAATTAAGTCATCGATGGGAATGTAGTTCACCCGTCCCCCTTGTCCACTGACACGGACTCCTCACCCGGATACCACGTTTTTCCCCTCACGGGCTCGCGAAGGCTTTAGAGGGCTGTCAAGACTGCAGGATACCCCAAATTCGGAGGATTAATAATGAACTTCCTTCTTCATCCCCGCTATAGACCTTTCCCATGAGGGGATTTTGAGGTTCTCTGGCTATTCCTCCCAGCTATCGAAGCGATGAAAATCTCGAAGCACATGATGAGAACTAACAGGTAAGCGCACTGTACTTTACCCCTTTTCACGCTTATCTCCGACGCTAGCTACCGTTCCCTATTAAACATTAGGATAATAACATGCTCCCCTATACCCCCGCATGCCAGGGGTGCACGGTACTGCACTGGAGGGTTGCAAGCAGGGAGTCAGGGGTCCGTTGAGATGATCCCACCAAGGTCAAGGGTACAACTTCCGCGAGCCGTCGTTACATCGCGCGCGCGCTGGACTTTACCTGCAAAGCCAGATGGTGCTCACCATTCAAAACCAGTTGCTAAAAGTACCTGACTCGTCTCTGTGGCGTTCCAGCTATCAACTAAGGTTCTTGAACACGCTAAAGGACTCGACGATCATTCGAACGTGTCTCCTACAGCGTTTGAGATAGTCTGTACTATGACGCCGGCGTCCTTCGTGCTGACGACATATATCGACCTGTCGTTGAATTAACCCTTGGCATTGCTACAAGCCATCCTTGGGTTCGTGGCCGAAGATCTGATCATAATCTTGGCAACAGAGGAGCTTTCCCAGCCTTCTTCATTCGAGTATATCGCGTTCATCTCCGTTTCCAAGCCACAAACCGCTGCCTTAGTGACCCTCACTATTCCACTTTCTAGTTAACTTCCCAACAAAACCACGACGGTTATTAACTTCATGAATCCACAATAGCCGCCAAGCAATTTGCCACAGTTGCAATCGCGAGTTGGCTACTCTCCCGCCTCTCACCGTACTGCTTACTCTATGTACCGGTACTATCTATCGATTCTGGAACCTAATCTCCCGGAAGCCATACAGAATAGAATCCGACCTCTTTACCTGCCATCGCAATGATACGTACGTAGTTTCTGGCGCCGAGCTAGGAGCTTGCGGCCTAGGCCTGGCCTGCTGGGATACCGAATTCCGCCGAAGGCGCCTATCATCGTTCCCGGTTCGCGCTCTCTCCTTCCTACCTTCTAACTTCCTGTGCGGATGTTACCGCTGGTAATACGGTTATGTTACAGTCACAGGGTAGGACTCTGCTCGACTTTGACGTGTATTGGACCCCTCTAGCTAGCCAGAAGGCTGTCACACACGCACGCACGCACACCCCGTATAATGCACAGTACTCGGCACCAAGATCACGACCTGCCTGGAAGAGGAGAGAGGCCCTGGTAGCCCATGGCCGCCGAACCGAGAGTGGCTCCTCGAGCCGTCCAACCCGTGGCGTAGTAATTACATAGGTAGCCTAGCCCAGCCTAGCCAGCTTCTGTAACGGTCGGATCTAGAGAGGCCAGATGAGGAGACCCCGTTGTAGCCGCTTTTTAAATTAATTCTCCGGCGCACCTGAGATGTGCTGCATGGGTAGGCGAGCCTCCGCCTGGTTGGCTTATTTACCTAACCTACGGCAGTTACTCGCTGGCCGGGAGCATGCGACCCGTGTTGTGCTTGTTGCAATGTAATACACCACTGCGACATCGTAGATTGACCGTAGCGCAACAAGACGTAGGTACCCGTACGATAGGTACCATGACATGCCTTGCCAAAGATCCTCGCTGGTATACGTATACAGGTTACACAGCGTATGGCATGGCATACGGTACTATCGCAGTAAGTACGGTAGTTGGTTAATGTCATCTGACTCTTCTTCCAAGCTCCGTCTGTATCACGAAATCAGATCCTTCGGTACTTTCGGATGCTGATTGGAGGACGCACGCTGGTCAGACTTTTCGATCATTCCCCCTAGTTGGGTCGCCTAGACGCCTTGGGAAGGATTTACCATACGCATAAACCTATAGATGAACAGCTTGGCCTCCTGGAGGCATGCAACAGTCCATGATTCATCATTACCCCCCTCAGAGGATGAATTATGCCACTTTCCTTATCGTTCGCATCTAGTTCATGCCTTTCATTTCGATAGGCTATGCGTACCCGATAGGCTATGGACGTCCATGTACACTGCTATACGTGTATCATGTTTTCCGGCGCCTAGGTATACTAGTAAGATCAAAACTGACACTTCGAAGGCACGATTTGTAGGTAGTGTGTCTCCCATAGTTCAGGGTTTCGCCCTGCTGTACATTATCTATTACGGAGAAACGTTATACGGTATTCCAGCCTAGTCACTCCCAAAAGCAGGACTCCCAGAGAACCGCGCTTAACACCATTGCCCCCTACTATTTCCTATAGGGTGGAAAGAAGGGGGCAGGAGGGTATCTCAAGAGTGGCAGAGCCCATAAAAATCGGATGTAGATTAATTCACTGAAATACGGAAGTACCTTATATCAGGCACACGATGGTACGAGACGGGTATTCACGGCAACTCGCTGGCATATCACGCTGAGTACGAAGGTATCAAGTGTTTGTGAAATTTTGGTAGCGAATTGTCCTAGTAGTCTAAGTGAAACCCACGCATACCCTAACTTCAGTGATCGGTTCGTAAGAGCTTAGCTAATTTCCTGTAGACCCTTAGTCAAGTACAACCGAAACCATTTCGCAAGCATATGAAGAGACCTTCTACTTCAACCTATGGGCATTCTATCTAATGATAGTATTAACCAGCAGAACCAGACCTAGATCGAGCTTGCCCTAGGGTGAGAGATTGAACACCATGCTCATGAATATGTCTTACTACGTGCACCTTGTGTTGTCTAACACGAAGCCCCTCGTAGAATGGAACTCGTATTCTAAAAAGGCAGAGAATGACATATTACTAATACGAGGGATTCTTTGTAAAGAATCCCAAATCTGCAAACACCGTCCGGAGTATTGGACAAGCTGACAAATTTCGCATTCTTCAACCAAAACATTCTTGTATAAAAGAAACAAGTTGCCATGAGGGTATAATTTTCAGAAGTATGTTAACAGGTACTTCGAGCATTCAGTTGATGACACTAAAGTTCTTAACTCTTTCTACCTAGTTTACGTTCCAAACCCATGTAAGTTATAATGAAGCAACTTGGCGAACAATAGTAGGTTCCTAGATATAATACATGTGAAGCTCTAACCCAATATTCAGCTGTATATGACCACATCAGTTGCCTCCTAAAAAACTATCGTTTTTATTCAAAGTGACATTTTATTTGCAACGAGAGAGAATAGCTTTACATATTTAATCACCGTATATTAAACTCTTCCTAGGTCATGAAAGAGGGAACTTGTTGGGTTCCTGACTTGCAGTCCTCAGAGTAACTTGATTACTAATACACGGACTTTTGCGTGAACTGAATTTATGCATATATTTGCAGGTTTACGAGTATGTATATCCATATAAGCCGCACATGCATATATACTGCTTTATATTCTTGTGGTTGCGTTTGGTACAGAAGAAAAGTGAGCGATATTATTGCTCGAGGCCTTCCCAGTAAATGAAATTTACTTTCCAATTTCTTCTCCCTAGGTAGAGAGCTAAAGTTCGAGGTTTTGTAGCCTCGTATTACATGGCATAGGGGAGTTGCCAATCGATGAACGTACCTCCCATACTGGTAACACTATAACAGAGATTATACAACTCTTGTCTGTTAATAGGGGTAACTGCATGTACCTAAGGTATGTAGGCCAAAATTAGACCACCAATAAACTCCAGCGAGACCTCCAGGCATTAGGAGTTGCACAAATCGGTAAAGGGGGAATATAGTCTTAGGGTTATACAGTTCATGGATCGACTGTTTCTATCCATGGGCCTCTTCTAAGTCCAAGGTAGGAGGAAGGTACCTAGGTAGGTACCTAGGTAGCTAGTTGTTCTAGTCACAGAGGCAGCTGTGTTTCCTAGACCGGGAGACAGCAAGCCGCCACTCATTCAATGGCACACTCAGTCAGGACTAAATGTGTGGCCATTATAGGATTGCGACCTAAAACGAGATGTATATCTGTGCTGTTTGCTTAGGAGGTCATGTAGCTATTGTAACTAATATCTCTCATATTCTCGTCGTGGCGGTGTCTTGACAGCCTCACCCAACTCCCCTGAGTAGGTAGGTGGCTAACATTCACCGAACAGCTACACTCCCAATCGAACCGAGATGTTTCGGTGTCTACTTACGCAACAAATCTAAATACTAGGTATTCAGTACAGTCGTTATCAGTCACACTTGTATCCCGTGTATGTTTACAATGCAGGTGTCGAGAGTCCTGTTTTAACATCAAGAGTACCTAGGTAGCGAGTCACACTGCCAAGCAAATTGAAATCGAGTAGTATCAACACATAAACAGGGAGTGATTCCTTTGACCTCCAGGTATGTCAACGTCTACTTGAGTTACGTTAGTTACATGTACTTCTATAAAGCCACCAGGCGTCCCGCCATACCCTCCGTAGGCAACGTAATACAACGAGATGGAACACATTATTTTCCATGATTCCCGATTTCCATAGCCGCAAAGCCGTGAAGACTAACTGACCACATCGTATACGCGGCATATAAATTCTATAGGCCTGTTGTTAGGCATAATAGTAGGCATCCGTAGTAACCTGAAGTATGCGTGCCCTAATGGTCCCCTGTCCGAACTCACTCAATTGCCCTTCCGCATCTATATGTAAAACATACCTCTGACAATACCTACGTTAAGACCGACCCCGCCTGACATATCTCGTTCTTCTTCTGGTAGCCCTTAGTGTACACACTCGGTGTCCTAGGAAAACGCGCAGCACAGTTATCTGAAACTTCCATTCAGGCTCATGGTCGTACGATACTGTCTGAACACATGGCTCAAATGGCATTTCTCCAAACGCTCACTCTTATGCAAAGTAGCTCTTCCAGAGGACTCCTTCCAGGTCCTCGAGCTGCTCGTGAGTGAAATACTGTTCAGCGAGTTAGCACAGGGCTTATCCAACGGAGGAAAGACTGCGGCATACCTTCTGATCAACTCCCCAACTGTCCTGTCTTGTCTTTTTGAATTCCGATAGGATCCCCTTCGTGGCCTTGCCGACTACACCTGGGTCACTTGCTGCACGTCTCGCGAGTAGAGCTAGAACCTCCGGCATCCAGCTTGGCGGCGGCGTCGCGTACGGGAATGCTTCGATCAAGGAACCAAGTCCTAGCACAGCAGCGTGTCTTCTTACAATCTGCTGCGTGACATTGATAGGCGTTTCAGTACCGGGTTGTCTCTTCTTTGGCATTGGATTTCGTGCAAGTTGGGTCTCGAAACGCTCCTTCAGAGTTGTGATAAAGGGGTTGCGGATCGTAGCGGGAGAACACCTGATCATACCTGCCAGTGTTGCACTAGCTACAGTTCGGACTTCGAGTTGAGAATCAGCTAGCATATCACCCACGGCGTCGAAGAGCAACTCTCGCTGCGACGCGTCCATTAGGAACAATCGCCGGAAATAGATGACCTGCATGTTGACCAGAGCTCTTAGACGTTGATGCCAACTTGTGGCGGTCTTGCCGAGACGGATCAAGGCCGCAATGAATGGCGCGTCTTCGCCAGTACGGAAAGGAATGTTCGGCAAATGACGATACACATGATAGGCTAATCGCATTAACTCTGGGTCCTCTTTAACATCCATCATGTGTAGAAGTTGGTCAATGAATGGGTCTGGGAAGAAAGGAATGAGTTGGATGCATTCTTGGGAAGAAAGGGTGTTGTCCAGCCATATTAGGACCGTCTTCGACCCAGATGTGTAAGAGGACGGGGTTTGCTGGCCGGGGGTACGTTCGTGACGCCAAGCCTCGAGACGATCAAAAATATTTCTGATGGTAGCAGTGAACTCATCAGTTGACTTATACGGTCGAATACCGATGTTTGAGTCAGCCTTATTCTGTTCGAGGAAGGCACCGACATTCTCAAATGACTCATGGTATCGGGTCCTGTATATTGTAGCAATGACACGACCAATTGATTCTCTTACTGCTTTGTAGGGGTGATCAATATGGGCTAAGAAGTCGTCGAGGATTGGTTTCTCGTGGCGATAGTGCCATCCGCAATCATTGATTAAGAACTCGAGAAGCTGCACCTTCGACGACTCCTTGAAGGCGGCATTGGAATTCATATCCAGACGGAAAGAGCTTAGACGGCTGACAAGCTCGCTGGCACGACGAGGATCTTTTGTATCAATGATGAAATGGAGGCACGTAACCCAATACGACAGGTTGTCGGGTGTTAGGTTGTCCGCGAAGATGTCGAGAATCATGGGCTGCGCGAAGTTCCATACCTTATCTTTCATGTGAACAGGGTCGTAGGCTGTGCCGACCATCAAAGCGCCCAGAATCTCTGCCGTAGCGCGATGCTGGTGCTTATCGCTTCCATCACCGTACACTTCAGCAACCAGTTCTTTGACATCCTCAAACTTGAGCTCTGTTTGTCCGTAGATCATGAGGTCAAAGATATGCATAAGTAAGACGACGTTTGAGGTTCTAAACCTGTCAGACGACGAGTCCCGCGGCTCTTGCTTCAAGTATTCGAAGCATTGAGAAAGCCATTCCTTCGTTATCAATTTGCCGATTTGTTGCCTTGCGGCCTTCTCTACATCGTCATACGCATCAAATTTGTCCGGTTTCGCCTTGAAAGCATTGAATTGCTTGCCCCAAACTAACCAACCAGGGTGGTCGGCGTCGACAAAGTACTCTGCGTTCTCCGGGTGCTTGAAGCTCTCGAGGAAATTCTGAGTGAACTCGGCGTCGCCCTTCGGGACGGGAATGACAAGCTTATTAACATCTTGTTCCTTCTCCTCAAGATAATCTCGGTAGTTGTGCCCATAGACAGCACGCTGATCAATTGCGGTGAAGATGTTCGAGAAGGCGTTTAGGTAGTTGGCCCGCAGACCAGGGTGAGGGTCATTCGTTCCATTGACGATGAGCTCGATGAACTGTGGGGGTGCAATAGTCTCGAAACGCAGGCAAAGATTGGTCGTAAAGATAGCGCAGCGACTAGCTGTCTTCCAGTGAGACTCTTTGGCAAGGCCTGTCAATTCTAGTCCTAAAGCTGCCTTCTTCTGCTCAACCTTCTTTCTTCGCTCGGCGATAAACTCATGTCTTGTTTCGATGGCTCTTGTGCAATCCTCAGCTGGCTTGATCAGGTCAACTATCTGGTCATCAGTTAACACCATCAATTCAAAGCGCTTTCCAAAGTCAATGAGCGGGTAGATAGCCGTTGCTCCCAGGTTCTGGATTGACGTCTTGTCAACATTGGCTGTCTGTATATACAGCCGCATTAAGTCTGGGGCGAATCTCCAATCTCTCATCAGCGTTCTAAGCAAGCTTGTGAAGAGCAACGTATACATGGCACCTTTGATGCGATCGTGGTCACCCTCATCGAGAGCTTTGCGGAATCTCTCTAAGATGACAGGGATGACGAGCGGGCGACCGCCTATCAAGGCCTTGAGCGATGCATCTTGAGCGCCCTGAGCTATTCGTCGCACATCTGCGTACGACGAGACAGACGATTCTGCAAGATCAAGTAATAGACGCTTATCTAGCTCGCTCTTTCTTCGCACGGATGCGTTATGCTTGATTCGTTGCAATTGATACGCGTCAGCTCGTTTGACGAGTAATGGCCGAGGATACGGCTTTCGTAAACCGCTGATCTTGAAAGGTGCAATGTCCGCCCTGTAGAGCCTAACTAGACGGTCCAACGGGTGCGCTGAGCGCTCGAATCCCACGTCTGTGATCCAGGTGCGGTAGGTATTGTACAATGCCGTGAAACAAGAGACATCGTCTTCCTGGTTGGCATTGAGGAAGGAGTGTGTTCTAGAAAGCAACCTTCCTATATCCTCTCGGAGACCATGAATCCGCTCATAGAGGTCGGTGTTTGGCGCAAGTAAATAGCCGCTCGGATATTTAAACTGAGGCTTTGTCTCGTCATCTTCTCCCACTTCAGCCAGCGGGTTCTCGCTGTCATCGTCATCATCTTCCATGATCTCGTCCTCCTGGTCGCCGATTTTCCCATTGCCGTTAGCATAACCATTCAACTCCCCAGATGCGCGTTTCGGGTCAAACAGCGCCGCAAGGCCAGAGATGACCAATCGCAATTGGGTAAGTTGACGAGAGACCTCGTCGGACCATTCCTTGTTCTTTCCCTTTCGGCTAACAGGTGGATTATCGCTCATGAACGACTCCAGTCGTTGCATAGCCCCTTCAGCCTGGGACTGGAATAGTTCAACTGCGAACTGGATCTCCTCGTGCAAGGGCCGATGCCAACGGATAGTCAAATCGGCTGGCGAGGTTGTTTTCCCCCAGTCATCAACGTCTAAGCCACGCTCTATAACATCGGGCTCGTAAAGTGAAGTGTCAATGGGATAGGTGTGCGTGAGATTGAGCAGTAGATGGTGTATGTAATTGCTGATGTGGATAGTGGGGAGGCCTTTACACTTGTCTTGCATATACTCTGCAATTTCGAAGAGGTCTTTCTTGTACTTTAATACTTCGCTACCAACGTGAACCACACACATGCTCAAGATACTAACGTGCCAAACGAGGGCTCTGTCTCGAGGAAGTACTTCAGTGCCGCTGCTCCGATCTGATGCCGCCCCGTTGTAGTCGATCTCGTTGCGTATGTTGACTATCAACATTGGAATGAACACCTTGAGCGTCTTCTCAGGATTCACTTTGCAAAGCGCGTTGCAAATCCAGGCCATAGCATCGCGGGCTTGATGAACAACATGACTTGAGACGAAGGTTGAGAGCTTCTCTAGAGCAATATCAAAGAGCTCTGGCGATAGGGAGGCAAACATTGGAGTTAAGGCAGCCGGTAGCGTATTGATGATGTTGTCCTCAGGGGACCCAGAGCGGACCTGTGCCGCATCTGGGAGGTTCTCTAGTAGTGTAAAGACCTTCCCTAGCAACGCCATGACGAATTCACCAAAGCCTGCGGTTGAGGAGCGAACTATGTCCGCTTCATCTCCGTCGGTCAATTCGTTTTTATAATCAATCTTGACATCCTGGCCTTCTCGTTCCATACGTTCCATTTCACCTTGGACCCACTGCATAGCAAGGCTCGTATCGTGGACCTTGTTATCCTCCTTAGCCAAAGTCACAAATGGGATACTGTACGCAACACTTTGTATAAAGTTCAATGTATACTGTGTCTTGTTCAGATCATTAGCATCAATACCAGGTAAAGCTAATGCTAACAGAGCAGTGATGTGACATCTAAAGCCCTTCTGGCGCGACATGATATTGGCAATCATGTTCAGGCCGCAGAGACTAGACGTAGTCCGATGGACTTCGACTAAGCCTTGCAGGCTTGGATAGAACCTCTGGAGTGCACCAGGAAGCATCAAATCGGGCTCAAGGTAGGTAAGATTCTGAAGGGCGTTGAAGTATAGGCTTGTGATGGAGGTACTTTTTCCAAACAGTCCCATAAAAGTGACTTCTCGCAGACTCGAGACAAATCGGTGCTTTAGAGCATCATTGATCCTCCGCTCGGCAGGGGTATCCTGCTCTTCACTCTGTTCTCTATTCCAACGGGATACAAACAGCTCAGACAGATAATAGGTCAGTTGCGCCAGCATTTTGGTCCACGGACCTTGGTTCGAAGGGTGGAAGAAGGTGTCAACCGACTCCATGAGACCTTCGAGACTATTCAATATTGAATTTTCCTTGCCAAGGCAGTGGGACGACAATGAGGATATAATCCAGCGGGAGATGATATACGGTATCGGATGTTTCTTCTTATCTTTCTCAAGAAAGATACCCATCCCGGCAGAGAAGTCAAGTGACGTATAAGGCGAGTTGGCCTGTCCAACAGGTATCTCGGTCAGACGAAGGATGGAAGTGAAGATGAGATCAGACTGCTCCCTTGTGAAAACACCATGCTCGCTGAAGGGCACATGACGACATGTTAAGTAGTCCCGAGCAATCCTCGAAAATATGTCGATGAAGGCGTTGTCCACGACTTTAGAGCGAGTCATTAGCGACCATAGATGGAAGAAGCTGGGTATAAAATCTGACGGTTGAGACTGAGGCTCCGTAGGAGGGGCTGGAGTGGTAGGCATCAGAATATTCAGGAGGCCAATGACAATGTAGGCGTTTTGAATATCGGACGTGCTGAAATAGGGCAGAATCTCTTCGAGTATGGCCCGCCGCTCCCTGGGGTCAAAATACAGCTGCGAGTACAAACATAGCTTCCGGAGATGTTTAACGCCCCGTCTTCTCGAAGAATGATGCGCAGCCGCTTCCTGAGGAAGTACTAAAGCCTTTAGCTCTTTCCAAAGAGGTCTCCAGTCAAGAATTAAGTCGTCCTCGGGTTTAAGGGCTTGCTTCCTCCTAATTAGCGTCACCACCATCTTCGAGAACCGATCGGCAGAATTGTTATCTAAACCAGGAGCTAGTGAGAGGTGGAAGTATAATTTCACAAGCCTAGCACGTAGCTCGCGAGGCATGTCAAATTTCAGTGACAGCCATCCCTGGAGCTGGCGTGTCCAATGGAGAGCGCCGGGAGAGAAGTCTTCGGCTTTGACAGCTACATAGAGCTGCTTCAATATTCCATCCAGGGCGGCATCACGTTCAGCATCGTCCTCGACAGGATATGGCAGCAATTGGAAGTAGGCAAAGGTTCGTGGTCGATAGCGTTTGGCATCGTCGGCGTCAGGTAAGCCGGAGGGTGGCAAACCTGGTGAAGTTGCGCGGGAGATGGTGTCGCCGAGACCACCGTAGGTGCTTAGGAATTGTGAAGCGGCAGAAAAGGCTGCGGCGGCGGAGGCAGGATCGAGAGCTTCATCCATGGTGGAGATATGGTGTCTGGCGGGTTGGCTCAGCCTCGTATTATCGAATCGAGATATCGCTGCGGAGATATACTATGGTCGTGGCACAACCCCTGTCTTTGCTATTCTTTAGCTTGGGGGCCAGTGTTAGTTATCGATGTCTCGTTATTTCTTGCATACACACACTCTCTCTAATAATGATAGTTGGCAGTGCGCCGTTGTAGGAGTTGGTGGCGTTGGTCTCGTGCGGCGGCCAGGAGTGGTAGGGTGCACGCTGACATGTCGCAGCTCTCGGAGCTTCGTAGCTAAGCTGCTTGGGGTTTGGGCCCCTCTAAGCGGCGAATGATCTGCTCGGTGCGCCGCCACTTGGAGGTGGAAATTGGAAGGGAACAGCCGTACGTGCGACCCTTTTGCTAGCCTCGTTGCCAGCACAAGATCGCACAGAGTTGACGGAAAGAGGGTATTGCCAAACGGGCAGCTCAAGCCTGCGTAGGTCTGTAGCTAACACCGTTGATAATGATACGGGAATATCAACGAAGCGTGTTGAGTGAGGGTCGGACAGGGCAGCGGAAAGGGAGGATGTAGTATATGGTAATTCTCGAAGTGGGGAGTCGCCGCCTGTCCACTTTTTTGTTCTGTTGGGTGCCCAGAGGCAGAAGTAGCAGTACGTAATAACCTCCATGGCAGTCTCCAGTCTCCAGTTGGAGTCACCCAGTCTGCCAGTGCACCTACAGGTGATTCGGTAGCAGGTACTCTCCAGTGAGTACAACCCCCCAATGACCCCCCCCCCCCCCCAAATAGCCAAGCGCGCGAGTCACTATAGAGGTACCTAACCCTCATTGTAATAGCAGCCTATCAACTAAACCCTTTACAACTAATGTTTGTTCAAGGCGTCTCGAAAGAAAAAAAGGGAGTTCTAGTTGTAATTATAGTATTTTCTATCCAAATTCTTAATAATGTCTTCGCGTGTCTTCATTCCATATACCTTTTTACATTCATACCGAGTCAAGAATTATCAGAGTTAACAACAGTTCGGATGGATGGATGGGTACTAGGTACCTACCTCGTAGGTAGATGGTATTATATTAGTAGCAATCACCAGAGACCCGAATATAATATTGAAATACTTCCAGGCTAGGCTACTTGCATCATCTGGTACAATATCAAATAAAAAACAAAATACACAAAGCATACATGATCCTGGAAGTCACTAACAGTTTCTTCCGCGAAGGCTAAACCCTACGAGCTTACAAACATTATCAAAATCGTAGGTATTCAGCTTCTAGGCATCGTGACAGCTATTGTAGGCTACTGCACGACGTCATGCACATAATCGGAGCGGATACGGGTATTGCTGATGGAGAGCTTTGGAACCGCACCCGATTTGACAGGAACAACTCCCGCGAATTTGTCACAACAAATTGTCCGACATTCGCAGCTAACAACACTATTAGTAACTTCAGCAGCCAAATATCGCTATGCTGAGTGCTATTATTATCCCACATGTATTGCCTTTTTACAGCATGCCAAACTATCCCATCCCTTGGTCCCAAGCTCCGCATTACGGGTTACCGGGTTACTGCGTTGATTTTCGTGTAACTCCTCCGAGGAATGCTGCTGACGGCATATCGAGACACTCACATGACTCCTCTCTTCCATATGTGATGTCAAGCCGCGAATATATCTAGCTAGGAATGAGGCATATAAATACAATTCATTCTTTCACACTCGTCATTAAGGTGTCTATTTCACAGGATTGATTTCAGGTACAGCTCGGCAGCCCAACATAGACTCACACAAAAATATGTTGCCATAAGGTATAGTTAGGTAGAAAGGCCCACGCAAGCCTATGACGTGATAACAGTGACTCCTGGAAGGCATCAATGCATGTGTATACCAATGTGCCGGTAATACGTACCACACATGTTACAAAGCACAAAAAAAAAAAGGGCTCACTCTAAACATATCCACAGCGAGTGTGATATCGCGGATTATTCGGAAGGGGAAACGTATCTCAATTCCAAGCTCATCACAAAACGTCATCAGACCCTGCCTGCATCCCTCATGCATCGATCCCACTGCAGGGTCCTAGAGAGGATGCTTGCCCCGAGGAGACCTGAATAAGCTTAACGGGCTGTTCCAGCCCCGGGATATATCCATATATCATGTTGGCAACGTGTTTAAATCAACGGCATTACTCATGTACATACTAACTAGATCAATCATTAGATAATCACTCCTTTTTCTTGTCCATCCTAGGCAATCCAATCCAGAACAAAAAGATCACTCCAAGCAAGGCAAGAATTATGGGTTGTAGCGTCTGCACGCCCTTGGCCTGAGCGATCGCCCCAACAGCAAATGGCAATACCGCCGCACCGCTGCAGCCGAACGCCGCCGCAAATCCAATGGCACCAACGTGGAGGTGCCGAGGAAGAAGTTTCGACATAGCAACGATCGCAGCGGGGAATAACGGCCCGATGAAGAACCCTTGGAACCCTACAGCTACTGCGGACACATAGAACTGGGGAACAAGCCAGAACAGAAGTTCCAGTCCCATCGTCACCGGAAGGTATATCTATTCACCCGTTAGTCAGCGTGCGCAATTATTATCGGAGAATAGCTCCAATAGAGGAAAATCTCACCATGATTGCCAGCTTCTCCCCTATTCTTGGAGTTACAAATCCTAGAATAAAACGCCCGATTGTCAAACCGAGCCAGAAACCAGTAGCCGTCATACCGCTGGCGAAAGGCTCGCCCTTTCTCACTTGGATCATGAACTCGACGATCCAGCCTCCTAAAGAAACCTCGAGGCCGACATACCCCAGCAAGAAAAGAGCACAGAGCCAAGTGACACGAGCGCCAGGCTTCTTGAAGAGAGCCTCTTTAAGACTACTCTTGGGCGAATCAGAGTGATTCGACAGGGATTCCCTATACTCGCGCCCAGTCGCTGTCCAAAAGCAGCTGACTGATACGACTACCTCAAGTGAGGCCATACCAACCTGATCTAGTCAGCTGTCCGTTTCCCTATGAGGCGCCAACCAACTCACCATGAGATAGTAGAAGGCATACCAGGGCAAGTTGCCCTTAGTGATCATAGTCGTGGCAATAAGCGGGCTTAGAACGCCCCCAACTCCATAAAGACCGTGAAGAATACCAAGCATCTCATTCGCACGCGCCATGTTGCCGATCCATGCATTCCAGCCAGCATCACAGATACCATTACCGAAACCAGCCAGCATGAAAGCAATTACTAGGACTGGATACGGAGGATGGACCGCAATCATTACGTAGGAGACCAAGTGACATGTCGAGCAGATGAAGGCAACGCCTCTTTGCCCTGCCTTGAGATGAATGGTGTTGTTTAGGAACGCTGCTAGCGTATATCCTACGAATGGCGTTAGGAAGATCAGCGACACGATCACATACGTGAGGTTGTAGTGCGCTTGAATCTACGCTCCGTGTTAGTTACCATCCACTCTCGATAGAGTATCCCCATGAGATTATCAGGGTTATCGTACATATGGAATGAGAGGCTATGAGACACTTGTTAGCAAAGTCCTTCATATACAGCCTAGAGCCGTAGACGAGAACTTACACCATAAGCCGCATCGTTGGAGCCCATAACGACAAAGGACCAGAAACAGGAAGCAACACGAGGTATGTTTCTCCGAGGATGGTTCCATCTTTGCACAACGTCGGCCGCTGTACTCGGGGGCGGAAGTGGGCTTCTATCTTGCTCCTGAGTAGAGGGAATGTTCTTACTACTCGCTTGGCAACCCGGTCCATGAGCTGGAATATCTACAGAAATATCCTGCTTCGGAAGAGCTGATGTCATGTAAACTGGTTCCAGCTCCAGCTCCATGACCGAAGTCGAGGAGCTACCATTCTGGTGCACAGGCATCGTCATCGCTGCGAGCTAATGCTCGTCGTTTCTTAACAGCTCAATTTATAGATAGAGAGGTACGTGATTTTTAAATCGAGTAAATCAAAGAATAAAGAAAAAACATCTGCTGCGTAAAAAAGAGTAAAATAAAATGAGACCACGACCGCTCGTCTCTTACTTATACGTCTCTGGCCACAGGCCCCGGCCATAAACCGAGCCAGACGAAAGGCGGAGAGCATCTTGGGCAAAAGCCAAGACGAGGGAGCTCTTGAACAATGCCGGTAAAACGTCGGCTTCTCCACATGACCTATCGTATACATCACCAAGCGTTTCCTCACCGTGGGCTTCTGCGTGTGAAATATCCCAAATGGGAAGGTCCGCCCGCAGGTCTCCCTCTTGAACTCCGCCGCTACGCAGGCGACACCGGCGTCGAACCGTGCTGACAAGCTCCGTAATCGCCTGCTCTTCGGCCCGTGTATCCTTTCTTCTCCTACTGCACTTTCCCCGGTTTACGGCTTCGGAGCTGCCAGTCTAGGCAGTTATTATTCATATATAAATATTAGGCTCATCTATAAGTTAATAAGGATGTTAATAGGAGCCTTAGCTACCTCTATCTGATTAATCAAGCAATATCCAATGCATGTTCGAACTTCGCCCCAAAGACCATTTGCGCTGTAGGCGGGCGTCGTGACCCGTGGGCGATGGCAACAAGTAGCTTTACCTGATACCTTAAGGTAAAATAATGTGACATTGTATCCGAGGCGGAGCAGCACTATCAAAAATACCTTGGAGCTTCGAGCCAGAGTTAGCCACGTCGAGCAATCACAGGGGGGCTGGTTAATATGACTAGGTAGAGTCAGAAGACGTCGAGAGACCAGCTTCTATCTCGTCCCGTCCGACTCCCTACGATGTTTCACACTTAACCTGCAGCACGATCCTACATTGCACTAGAACACTTCACAGGAATTTGAGCTCGAGTAACGCTAGGAAGCTGGTGATCACTCTGAACAAATACAGACGGCCACCAGGTCGAGCTGGTCTTGGAGTAGAGATAATAATTGTTATTTCTCTTAGAGCTGTTTCCGTTAGGTTAGCAACTCCTGCAAGTCTGCTACAAAACCCTCGTGTCTCTCCTGGGTAAACACCGGGTACGTATGCTCCAATATCACCCTTTCCAGGGACCCTCTATCCTTTCGAACGCCACATAGGTAAGCCTCTCGGTCCAATCCTTGACGCTTCCTAGGACTCCAGTTCGCAGACTAGATCCAACCATTTTCCTTAAGTCCTGTAACCAACAATGCAAAATTTCCCAGCCAGTCCAAACCCTATATGTTCCCTCCTAGTAACTCCGGTCTATGCAAGTAAATATACAAGGCTGCGTCCACACATTCATAACTCAGCTCCATGCCCTGATTCCATAACTCACTAGCAAAAGCATGGCTGGCAGCCCTACCGCCCTTGCAGCTTTCGAAACCAGTTTGCCATGTTCTTCCACTTTTGGTGCTTGGCCTTTCGATCTGGGTCATCTCTTTGAGCGTCCTGTACTACATTCTGGCGGAAGGAGCTGCGCTGAACGTCAGGCTTTTCCACGGATTCTGCGTCGTCGGGTTTGAGGAGGATAGGGTCGACTGCATAATACGCCGAGATAGCCCTTCGTCCTGTAGACAAAGGCGGCGGAGCCAGCGACGAAGCATTGCTTTGTGCGGAAACCTCGGTGGCGGGGGTGGACGGTGAGTCCATCATAGCTGCCAACGAATTTTCCGCGTTCCGATTCGCTATGTTCATCCCCCAATCACCGCTGAATGCCCGCCTATTTTGCCCGCGTCCCCGCTCGGGCGTGCCACTCGCCTGGTCCAGGTATTCTATCTCATTACGCTTTTGCATGAACGCAGCCCCAGTTGATGTAGCCCTTCTAGGAAGCGTACCCGGTAGAAACTGGTCACCCATCCGTAAGGCACCTGGAAATTTCCGCCGGCAACCAGGCTCGGGGGTGCTGAGCTTTGAGGTTGAATCCGAATTGACACTGAACGAACGGTTGCGAGCCGCTGCGCTTGAATCGGTCGGAGAAGTGGGATTGGAAACGGAGAGGGGAGCGAAGTCTGCTGGCTTGCAATTGGGAGACCAGCCATGGCGAAGTACCACCCAAATAGCGGATATAGTAATGAAGGTTTTCTGCCATTCCTCTACTTGCTGAGTTGTCCGTTCAAAAGGATTCTCCTCGCTCGCAGAGGTAGGTGTAGATAACAAAGGAGAAGTCGGAGGATAACGACTAGCAGACGGGGAAACGGTAGTATAAGTATCGAGAATATCGAGGGATGAATTCGTTAGGGTAGCCATGATGGGATGGCGTCGGCAGTTAGGATCGATTATGCTAAAAGTAAATTTATAGTCAACCGTTGAAGGTGTCGTTGGCGTCGAGGTAGCCGAGGTCGGTGTCACGGGCAACGATTTAGTAGCGACCTGCTTGCGAACCCACCGGGCTGTGGTGGTGTTTCCGTTCGAATCAACAGAGACGAATTCGTAGGAGCAAGAATTGGTCCCATTGAAGCGCGGCGTTGCAACCCAGACTGTCCCGTCAGCTAACACGATTTCAGCTTTGTCTTCCGTCCTCAGCGGACTCAATATGGCCAAGAGTTCTCGAGATCGGAGGTCGTCCTCGTCGCCATCGCTTTCCGTCCCCGAACCATGTGCGGCATAGTCCTCGCTCTTGACCAACATTACATCTTGGATGCTCAACTCCCGTTTGATGCGAGCAATCCGAGGGAAACGTTTCAACAAGGGCGCAATCAAAGACCCGGCAATAGCAGAGGACGGGTACACATCAATAGCTGGCCTCGGGCGTCTGTTAGCGGACAACTGCTGCATTTGAAGTAGCAGCTTAGGGCGAATATGGATCAACCGTTGCTTGGTGCGCAGCTTCGGGGGCGGATGAGCGAGAAGGAATGTAGTGCTTTTCCGCGGACCCCGTCGACGAGTGCGACGAGCCGAAGACGAAACCCGGCTTGCATCACTATCGGAAGCAATTGAGCCTTCATCTTCGCTCATTGCTTCAGGCTTGGGCGTCGTCGGGTCGCATTTGGGCTCTTGAAATCTCACAACTGGGTCGGTCACTTTAGGTATATGTTCTGACAGAGGTCTAGGTCGCCGTAGGTCTGGCGGGCTGCGCTCATCGGGAGAAGACTCGGCACTGGTTCGATAGGAGGATGTTCGATTTATAGGTGTAGCGAAAGCAGATCGCAAGAGTGGATTGCGTCGTTGACCGGGTTGAGGGGCAGGTCGGTTAGAATATTCATGGCCGTGTAGGCTTGCTCCCGCGTGAAGGAACATTATGAAAGAGCGGCCATCAACGCTATCGCTTTCCGTATGCCGAGTGGGGAGCTGTTTTATGAAAAGGTCGAGTCGAGATGCAGCAGTTTCGATCGACGGGTAAATGGTCACAGGCCAAGAAAGGGCATGCCGTGTCTCTTTCCGCTTCCCTTCTCTTCAAGATTTCATTGTTGGAGCAAAACAGAACAAAAAGAAAAGAGGCTGAGCAACAGCAGGGCACTGTTAGATATAAACCGCCAAGGCCGAGTTTCGAACTGAATCTGGAACCACGATGGAGACTATCGCATGGTGAACTGAAGCTCGAGGGGCAGGTATCGTTAGGAGGTTAGGAAGTAGATCAAGTGGAGAGCTGAGGATGGCCTGACGGGCCTGAACCACTTGGCTCGCCTGCTAAACGCGTAACGGGCCAGGGACAGGGGGTTTTAATAGGGGCCGCGAAGGGGCGGTAGGGAGGTGGTAGGGGAGATGGTAGGGGAGGTGGTAGGGGGAGCACACCAGTGGGTCAGATCGCCGTTAGCCATGTGCGTGCCCCGTCGGCATGGTAAGTTCCACAGCCTCAGCTCGGATCGAGGCTGCGTCTGGCAGTGACCCGCAGCTATTTTAAGAATTGTAGCAGAGAAGCCGAACCGATTCGATTATTAAATCAAGCCGAGTCTGGATCTCTGCCACCACCCTATCCGGTATTGTAGCTTCACTTACGAAACCGAGGGATTTACAGTTGGCAACAAGAAAAAAAGAGGGTCACTGTTAAGGTTGGCTAAGGTTGGCCAAGGCGTCCAAGGTTGGATAGGTCATAGATTAGATGGTAGATTATGGAGTAGGAAAAAGGAAAGTAAAGAGAACAGGTAGATGATAATTGGCTGTGTAGGGCAACCGGTAGTAAGGGCGGTGGAAATGAAATGGCAGGATGGGTAGCACTCGAGGGTTGCTGTTTATTATTATTGATATTGCGTTAATTGTTACACTAAAGGCTGGAATGGGAGAATGCATTTTCTATGCGAAACCGAAAAATCCGAGACCAACACGATGGGATGCGAGATTAAAAAAAAAAAGATGAGATGGATGACTTCCAAATGGATCGGAACTTGGTTGGCCGGCAGTTAGTTATGCAGGTGGTGGACCACTATATCCCTAGTGCCCTTAGCACCTTAGTGTCCCCCTAGGTACCACTTTAGTGTCCCTCCATGGTATCTCCTCGGACAGCCCAGGCACGAGCTCGATAGGTCCCTTTTGGCCCCTCCTTAGCCCCCCACATAGGGCACAGAAATCGAAAAACAATGCTTAAAAATTAGGTGCTCTAGGCTTCCATATTCTTCTGCTTTCGGTTGGTGCGGGAGCTCTGATCACACCGATGCGTTACGATTCCGCTACCCGAGCCCGCCATCTGCTGTCTTGTAAGTGCCATAGAGAGTCAGGCAAGATTCCCAGGTCGTTTCGTCGTTATATTAGGAGGTTATATGTATGTAAACTCAAAGTACCAATTTACTCATATTATTCAAATTACCTAACTGCAGATGGGGTAAATAAGACACAGCGCAACACTTGATATTACCTTGTCTGACCCGTCGAGACCAAGAAAGTCAGGTGAATGTCGAGACTACTTACCTGCATACATGCATTATGTACCTACCTAACCTACCTCTTTGTAAGGCTACGAAATAACCCATCCACCCATCCATCTCGTTTTCGTATTCAATGACGATTGGTAAGGAGCGCCATTGATATGTCGGTGAGGCCACAGCGGCGTAAGAAGCCTGATGATGGAACCATATTCCTGAGCAGGTTAGACAGGCTATACAGGTCATCCTACCTTAGCACGTTGGCATACTCTTCCCAATCAAGCCAGGTCCACAAGCCTATTCTTTGAAGAGGTTTAGCGATGGTCTATAAACTTGACCATCGATTTTCATATCTTCCGTCCGGACCGAGGTGAGACAACGCTTACCAATACCTAATTGAGCACTCGAAAGAGCATCGCTGGGCAGTCATTGATCCACATCCAATTGGGATATCGACTTATCAATCAAGTTAACTCGCAGTAGGCCACCAGATGTCATACATACTTTAGACATCCTGGAATCTATCACGACGAACCGGTAAGCCACAGGAGCAAACGGACAAATAACAATTCAGCATTATCAGACAATGACGGCATGCCCGTGGATCCCATTGGAGCCACATTCCTGTGTCCGTTAGCTCTACTACGAATTACGACGGCGTGGTACGGTGTAGGTCTATCCAAATCTAGAACCCTTAACGTGCCCTTTTTCCCGAACAGGATCAAGAGACAAAAGACGGTATATACATGGGTAGGTAAGTAGGTAGAGGGAAAGACATGTGTTTCAACGGTCGTGCTTCATACTGTAGGTGATTAGAAAATGAGTAGTCTTCAACTGGACGTTGCTCTTGCTTTGCGAGATAAATCGTTATCAGTCTGTGCTCGGGGTATTGTGCGAAAGCCACTGTCAAGTGGCTCCTAGGTACACAGAGGTGGTATCAGCCTTAATTGTGGGAAATTAATGATGCGAGGTTGGTCACATCATGCAATATTTCATCACTGGCATCGAGCCGTTTTGGAAGTCGCGTCAGGATCAGCAGATACCTTAATTCCTTCCGCAATTTCGATTCCCACCCATGTGCACCCATCAGCGCGTTCCTTATTAATGTGGCTGGCCAATCCATGTGACTGCCCGTGTTCCTTATGTGCAAGGACACTGATAGGTAGGTAGTTAGGTACCTAAGCATATTACCTAAGGTAAATTCTATCATAGCCACATTTCCCCACAGCGTTCTATTGTGGCTTGAGATTTACCGTGCCTTAAAATGAGACCTACTATTTTTCTACAGCTACCACATTGTTGATCGGAGATAGAAACGACGTGCGATCCTTGTAGGAATAACCCCTTCATTTTCTAATTATGTTTTCATCCAAAACCCCTATCCGATCGTTAGTTGGCGTGTTTGTCACCTGGAAAATAGTATTGCTGCTCATTACTATCGGGACTGGTGAAGGATCTGCTTATGATACCTCAACCACTCTGTTATCCCCTGAAATAGCTTCATCGAATGAATCCGCTTTCGACGTAGCTACAAAACTCACAAGATGGGACTCTCTGTACTTTATACAAGCATCTCGTCGAGGATACTTGTTTGAGCAGGAATGGGCATTTGGTGCCGGCTTACCAACCGTCATCTCTTTTCTCAGCCAAGGTACTTGGCCCCTTAATAAGATGCCCCTCCGCCGAACGACGTAACTAAAGCCGACAGTGCTGTCAGGTAGTTTTGGCATCGAAAGCCACGGGGTCCTCGAGCCACTAATTGGGATATGTATATCTCACATATCCCACTTACTCTCGGTGCTGGTCTTGTATAAACTTGGGCTCGTGGTTTGCAGGAACCAACTTCTGTCATTTATCGCAGCAGTGCTGCATATTTTCTCCCCAGCTGGGATCTTCTTGTCAGCCCCCTACGCAGAGAGCACCTTTGCCCTCCTGTCCTTCACCGGTTACCTTTTTCTCGCGAAAGGGCTCCTTGGTCTTAAACGAACCTTCGCGCACGATGTAAGCTTGATCGCTTCGGGTATGTGGTTTGGGTTTGCCGCTACGTTTCGCAGCAATGGCTTATTCAATGGAATCCCATTCGCTATCGCACTAGCCCAGGAACTCACTGCGTCGCCTACCCTACTCAGCATACGACGGCGGTGTGCCCTGATCCTTGGAGGTTTGTCAATCGCAGTTGGGTTTGCAGCGCCTCAACTTGCTGCTTATCAAATTTTCTGCTCTGCCCCATCTGGATCCGAATTAAGACCTTGGTGTACAAGCGGTCTCCGCAGCATTTATTCATTCGTTCAGGAACGCTACTGGTCAGTGGAGAGTCTTTTTCCCATGCTAACTACCTACACTGACATTGGGAGTAGGAATGTTGGCTTTCTCCGTTACTGGACCCCATCAAATATACCTCTTTTCCTACTTGCTGCTCCAATGATCTATCTCCTCATCAGATCTGGACTACAACTTACTAGGAAACCTATTATCATTGCGACTGAAAAAACTGACCCAGTCATTTCATCTCATTCACAACTGCTATTCCGATCGATGGCCTTGACCCAGCTCATCTTAGCTATTCTGGCCGTCACTAGCTATCATGTCCAAATAATTACAAGAATATCGTCAGCGTACCCACTCTGGTACTGGTGGCTAGCAGGACTTATTACCAATGAAAGGACATCAACGTTTGGGGGCAAAGTTGTAAGATTTATGGTCATGTATAGTGCTATCCAGACACCCTTGTTCGCCTGCTTCCTCCCACCGGCCTAATAAACGACCCACGGTTTAAAAGTGTGTCTTTATTGCATTGCTATGGAACAGATCCCCACGACACAATATACTCAATGAAATACGGCATTGTATTTGAGTACCTAGGTACATAAGGTACCTACCCTATATAATGGAACTAAACCTCCCAATATGTATGGGACAAGACACGGCTCAAGGAGTAGGCTCGGGGTAAATCAAATGGCGCAGATTGTTAAGTTCAATATATTTAAAGAGAAATCAACCCCCTCCAACCTTGCATCTTTCATGGGATAAGGCGTGATATCTTGGACATGAGCAGACAGTGCCCTAGAAGGGTTTGATTGGAGACAAGCCAGATCGGTCCCGCATAGGAGAACATGATATGGCAATAGACATTCACGTTCCATAAACTCGTTGACCAGAGCTAGTTCATCTACGGTTCTGAAAGGTTTGATAAACACATTTACATAGGTATATATCGCTGCTTGACAAACCTCTCATACAAGCCATGCGTATTAGCTCAACTAGCACTCCTATTCAAATCATGGTAGCAACGAACCTAATTGTTCACCTAAGCATCGTGATATTGGTCAACTCGAGGTAGTAGGCCAGAAGCGAGAAGACATCCATAGCATTTGTGTGAACATTTACAGCAACAATCTAAGTAGCCTTGCAGATATCACAGAGATACATATCAAGCCGCACAGTGTCGAAATTCCTTCTGCACCTTCCAATATTAGGACTTCCTGCCCCAACACTCTGCTACCTAAGGTCAACTGTTCGCTTCACCTGATTCATCATATCCAGGTTGATCCGTTCTTGCCGGCTACATTATCATTGGATATGCCAATGACCAAAGCCGTAGCTGCTGCAAGTTCCATTTTCAGCCGCACTAAACTTCTCTGAGCATTCGCGATGCTCATGACGATAGCTGTGATATCCCAATGAAGGCTGCTGGTTATCACCTCCTGACAAGTGCGGTAGAATCGGACCAAGAGAAGGCAATCGCACGCGCTACTTGGCTTCCCATTGTCTCCTAGCCACCGAAGACTCTTATTCCACTCTTTCCCAACTACTTCTTCCCTCTTTCCAAGTATCCACTTGAGATATCTCACTTCTCCAGTCCCCGAATGATCATCCAAACCTTCCTAACCTCACTGCTCGCCTTCCAGTACGTCTTTCTTCAATCTCTACCAAGGATTCCTCCTTTCGTACATAAGATCGCAACATCACCTTTATCATACATACTGATCATCTGGGCACTCTTCGCGCACGCCAGGTAGACCAGCCGAAAGCCTGTTTCTCTGGTCAAGCCCTCATATACTATCAACTTGCCCTGTCTTCACCGCACCTAGGCCTGTTCCTGCCGGGATACTCACAACCTCCTTCCTTCACAATTCCATCATCTACGCACTACCATATCAGCAGTCATGGCCAGCACGGGTGGTTCTGATAATAGTCCTAGCGGCGGCCGCGGCGGTCCCTCCATTGATGATGTAAATACCGAATCGATGCTCTCGCCCGATCTCCAGGACTGGCTCAAGCTCACCAACTGGCATAACACCGACTATCGTGAGAAGAAGCTGGCCCATTTCCGCCACGGCGACATCGAGGAGGGTAAGAAGCAGGGAGCTAGACTGCACGCGGGGGTAGTCAAGAAGGATCCTGACGCGCCTCAGTCTACTAAAACACTGAGTCCAGAAGATATCCCGTTGCGCCCTACAAGCCTCTCGATGGCCCTCTTCGGCAACCATGCTACTTCACGTGCATCCCGTGGACGTTCAGTCTCGCCTTCGCGTATCTGCTTCAGTGAGCGTGATCGCCACCGCTCTCGCGATTGCTTGCCATTCTATCGTGCAGACTCCGACCAACTTCGCACCCCTGATCGATCCCCGTCTCGTTACGTGAGCCGCCCGATTGGCCACCCTGGACGAACTAGGGTTGACCGAGCCGAGCACGCCGACCGCCCCAACAGAGACCGAGTAGACGATGTTCGTGACTTAGACCGAGAGTTGGCGAGTCTACGTGCTCCAAAGCCGCTCACTCTTGGTGGCAAAGGCCGTAAGTCTAAACCTGGAAACACCAACCCGAAACTCATTTTGCACCTTTGTGAAGACTTACTGACAATAATGTTCTAGAGGTCCGATTCTTTGTCATGAGATCCTACAGTTGGAATCACGTCTACGAGTCGATGGTAAACTTTGTCTTTAACATACGATGATGATACACAATGAATAACAAATTCTACAGGACGATGGCCTATGGGCTACCCAGCGCGAACAGGCAGACATGCTTAGTGCTGCTTTCGCCAGTGGCATGACTGTGGTTTTGTTCTTTGCCGTCAACAAGTCCCACGGCTACCAGGGCTATGTAAGTACTTCTATTTGACGACTACTCCCACTTCTTCCCTTGTCCCTTTTCTACTGTTTCTCCAATTTTCTTGATTGATATGGCTTTCTTGCTAACCAGCGTCCATATAATCTAGGCGGTCATGAAGTGCCCTCCTTCTAGGGATGTACGCCGCCCTAAGTGGTGGTACAACGTTCGATGGGACATCTCCGAGCCATTTGAAGTGGAGTGGATGAACACGATGCATGTCAGCAACACACACGTAGCTCATATCTTCAACCGCTTCAACCTGAACCTCCCTGTTACTAGAGCACGCAACTGCCAGGAGGTTAACGACAGCGCTGGTCGACAGATGGTGTCAGTTCTCGAGTCTCGCGCTGTTGATGACTACAAGCGAGCAAAACGAACTGGATCTCTTATCTAGACTACGCGGGCTGGACGTCTGGTACTTGACAGTGCAGATGGCACACAAAATGGAGTTCACATGAGCTGACATATGAGCATACTCCGAGCTTGATATTTTCCGGGCTTCTTGGGATTGTTCGGCCATTCGAATGGGATCCCATGCATGGATTCTTTGCTCGGGTGGCATCGGAACGCTCTCCGGGCGGGTAGTCGAAGATCGGTCTCTTAATTCCTAATCCCTCACGTTACGATACTTTTCTTTTTCATTTACGATTCTGGCTTCTGAAACTGCGGGTTTTACCTACGACTTGACTTCCCTTGCTTACATATTACCATGGGCCTCTCCCGTTTGACAGCACTGGGTACATGCATCTTATCCACAATGCCAAGAGCAGGGACACACCGACTCAGGGGAACATCGGAATACCACGTGGGAGATCTCTCCTAGGAAGATCTGGGGCCAATGACACTTAACTACATAGCTAAGACCTGGACCTGGGAATGGTAACAGACTATCAGACATACATACCTTGATATTACATAGGTAGTTCCGTGTAGATCACACTATAGTATTCGAAGATTTTTACTGCATAATTCGAAAAAAAAAAAAAAAAAAAAACTTGCGAACAACTAAGTGATAAAAAAATCCAAGATGCGTTCCTCCTGCAGCAGGTGAAGGTCTCGACCATCTTGGAGCTCGTCGCTCATAAGCACTAGCCAGGTTGAAATGGGACTACCGTATGAAGTAATGACAATATATTTCGTTCGCTTTCGCGACTCAATAAAAGTAAGTGACTATTAGATACTGTAATGAGCTGATGGGTCTTCACCTCCAAAAAGATATCGGACTAGTTACAAGGTATTTTTAGTTGTCCTCTTGGCGGATGCTCGCTGAATAAAGCTACCTAACCTGGAACCGGACTGGAACAAACCACGGGACCATGTAATAAGCGAGTAGCTATGAATCCCTCTTCTATGGGGTAGTAGCATTGCGTCGGGAAGTACAGATGGTCCTAGTCCTATTAGAATCCTATGAAAGTTCTGTCGGCATCTTTGGAGGTGTTACGAGGAGATATATCGGACATTGTATCAGGCGGAGCCGAGTGGGTTGGAGGGGCTCGACCGCGAAGACCCATACTCTGGCATATGGCATCATGTGTCGCCTGGTCTGTGTAGGTAAGTATGTGAAGGCGATAGAAAAACAAGCAGTCGGAGATATAAAAGGAGAAATTGTGCTTTCGTAATTCACAGCTATCTGCGAGTCATGCCTGGGAAGCATACTTCTGCGTGCGTTCCGACTTTTTTTTTTTTTTTTTTTTTTTTTTGCATCTGAAATCGCAAGCATCAATAGACTTATTGGCCAAAATTTGAACTTAGTAGGTCTAGGTGAGCTGTTGATTTGGCGTCGAATTAATTCGTGACGCATACAAGAGGTAATAGGGGGGAAATTACGAGACCACCATCGGACGCTATCCTATACTGGTAAGGCCGGCTGGTTGCCTAGCCACCGGGTTCACCGATCGCATGACCATGATTGATGATGCCGAGGCGCGGTTCTCTCGTTGAAATCCGGCGGTCCCTTGCAGCACTGTCGTCGCGACGGCATATTTCTTCGCGTTTCACGGGTTCACTTAGACGCGGTTACCTACGCCTGTGTTGTGTTACCTTTCGTGGTGACTCATGCTGAGACATTCTGTACTATGTAGTGACCGGCAGTTAATCTGTAACTTTATTGTCTTGGTAAACCCGGGAGAGATGGTGTGTGGTGTGACGAAAACGAGGTTGCCATGTGCGCGACTCCATGGTGTTTACTTTAGCAGAGATTAGCTGCATCCCAGGTGCATGATTCTAGAGCTAGAATCTATCAAAACCAGTCCTGTGCCTGTCGGAAATCTAGCAACTTAGCTGATGGCCGATGTGCCACTATTTACCGGCATAGGGCGCTATGTGGATGCTTGGACCTCGATCTAGCAACGAATAAATAGGATGCTGCTAGATCTTCTTTTCTCCAGCCTTCTTCATGGTTTTCGGTACCCAATGTCTGAGACACAGTTGAGGCTGATGAGGCTGGACTGCTAGGAGATCTCCATGAAACGCCCTCATCCCCACCGTTCGTTGACAACGACGACTCTGCACGCTTGGACTTCGATGTCGGGCAAAGGGATAAGCAAATAAAAGTTCTAATATGAGATTCGCGGGATGTTGCTGAATTGTGCGATCTATTGGACACATTTGCTTTTGCTTGGACAGTGACCGTTTTCAAGACCATTGAATCTGACTTCCATGAACCTTGCCGTTTGCCCAATTTAGCGGCAAACAGCCGGATTTAATAAATTGGCTACATGTACCCGATCTTGTATTGGGCTTCGACGTTATGATTAGAGGACTGTATCTAAATGTTGAGGGAGCTGACATCTTGCTCATAGGAGGTACCTACGTAGGGGACCTGCTAATAACCATGCCGTGTTGATGCTTTTCTGATTTCGGCGCCTTTTGTTCCTTAGTCGCCTGGAGATTTTCCTGCATACGCGGCACTAGGTTGCATTATTGTATGTACAGGACAATACAATATAGCCGTACCTTACATAGCTGCATCTGGGCATGCAATACGAAGGCCGCTGAAGAGGATTTCTACAGGGGCTAAAACTCAGGGGTCTTCAACCCCCTCCCCATCAAGCTTGGAGGCGCCCTGCAAGCTTATGGGTAGGTGGCTTGGGTGGGTCAGCGGGCATGACGGCTCATTTGAATTTTACAATCTACATGTATCTGCAAGCTCACCTTGAGCTGGTTCAGGCTTGGTGCCTTGTCTCTAATCGTGCCATGGTGTCGGTGGCTTGAGTGGATGTGTCTGTGGGTAAGGGACAGGCTCGCAGGTCCACCAACCATGCAGATTGTACCTCCGGTAATAAAGGGGATACGTCTAAAATAAGCTATAGTTGCTCAACATAATACAGCATTAATGATTCGGGGAGGATTCAGGATACCTACATACATATGCGAGTCAATGTACCTACCTACATACATCGCTAATATGTTCGCATATGCAGATGTGCAGACAAGCCAATAAATTGCTATTCGGTACGAATTACCTACTGTATGGAGAAGTACACCTCTTGGATTCTCCAATTTTAATATCCAAGAAAAAAAAGAGTCCGTGTCGTGACAGGATCATCGTTCCAGTCCTCTTTTGTTCTTGTTTTCCCCCTCTTCTGTCATCCCATCTTTTTACATCTGTATGGAGTTGCGATTGTGAAGCCGAAGTTGGGATTGGACGAGGGTCTCTAAGATTAGGGAGCAGAAGTTGGGGAAAAGCCAATTGTTACCACCCTGCCCACCAACTTGGGGTGTGTATGCGGCACAATTTTTCGAAGTCTCTGACGGCCGTACGAGCCGGAGCCTTATCTTTCGTCTTTGCTCAACGGCCAATTAACTTGTCAGACCTGTACCACGACGATTCCTCGAGATAACCACGTTGTTGAGACATGCGTTGCTAAGTACGACTAGTATTTCTATACGTAGGATATGAGAGGAGATTCCTTTGAGATGCCGAGTAAAGCCAACCGGAGCTGACGCCCTGATCGCCCACCGCTACTGCGATTGCTCGACAGTTGACCCGAGATCAGTCGTTTCAGATTAAGGCTGAGGCTGCATTCTAACTGTAGCGCAGTATTTTTCAGCATCTGAAGCCCTGCAGCATATGTTTACCCATTTGGAGGTGTTACCATAAGAAAGTCTGGAGGCGGAAATAAAGGGTCGTCCGGAATTTAATACTTGGATTCTCATTCCGCCGCACTGCTAGATTAAGCTCTCTGCGCACGAACGACAAAGCCTATTCGCGAATTGAACTCTCTAAGTCCTGTCAGTTGATTGGCTGAGTGCTCTATTGGCACCTCTAAAATGGGTCACAAATCCAAGTTTACGTTCCCGATGCCGGGCCGCTCCTCGAAGCCGGCCCCGACCCCGACGATCTCGAATCCGCTTTCGAAAGCAGAAAAGATTTTGGGAACTGGCGGGATGAGCTTCGGCTCTCCCACTGGGACGAAAGATCCCGGTCGGTCGTGGGAAACGAGCTCGAACGGTGGTATAAGCATATCGATATCTGAGAGCAGCGCTAGTCAGTCTGGCGCCTTGGATGCGGATGAGGATAGATTTGCTGAGACGACATATGGCAGGGCCCTGTGGGAAGAGGAATCAGAGGCTCTCCCACGACGGCTACGTAGCGCGAATGGTCCTTTCGGTAAGAGCTTGAAGACGAAGAGGTCGGCGGTCACACTCGGCGCTCGCAGTCGGGATGCTATGACAGACGACTCCAATTCCCGCCGGCCTCAATCTAGCTCTACCGTCTACTCACACTACGAATCAAACAAGATGCCACTGTCAATATCTCAGCAGACATCTAACTCAGCAATGGCCAAGGGACTCCCGTCGAAAGCCAGTACATTGTTGGACATGGACAATGCACTTTATGGCACGGGGCCGCAAAAGAAAAAGCCTTCAAAATTAGACTTCTCAAAGTTAAGGTTGAGGTCTCGCAAAGACAAGAACTCGGACATCCATGAAGTAGGTCCCGTTCTAGGGAATAACTACGTTATGAGATCTCCTTCCCTGATGTCGCACATGTCGCATGCTGTGGTCTCACCGACAAGTCCCCCGAGGGATGAAATGACTCCAAGGCCGGATATGAAGATGCATTCACAACTACCCTTGGTGGCCTCGACGAGATCGGGTCGCTTAAAGGGGACAGCCGATTCGAGCACGCTGCACCAACTATATGACCATTACGAACAAATGTCGTTCCGCCATGCTACAGACTTGAAGGAAGAGGACGAAGAAGATGAGGAGATAGGGGAGTTGGGTCCGTCAAACCAGCCGCATCTGCTACCCCGGACATACGAACCTTCTGTTCCTGATGTGTCTCGTGAGGATATGATCACGCCATTACCAAATTCAATTAATAGGGATCCGAATGCTAGGTGGAATCATAGCCGAAATACTTCACAGGCAAGCAAGGTTACGGCGACCAGAGCCGGAACACCAAGTACTTTGCAGATACGCCCGACATCGAGGAATGATTACCCGGCGAGTGTATCCAGTCGACATACGCGGACTTCAAAGGCTACGCCGTCAATTATGAGTACCTTGGATTCTGATCGTCAACAGCAGAGTGTCTTATCGCTTACGGACTCTGAATCGGATGAAGAGGGGACGACATATTCCAGACCTGGTTCATCTCAGCCATCTTATGATAATAGCTTTCGTGATGATCTTAGCACCTCCTCAAGTCAACAGCAACCAAGCACATCACGTCTATCTATCAGTAGTCACTCGACTAACCCTAAAGGAGCGTCGTACGCACAGCTCAACGACTTCCTTACTATCCCTCACGCCTCCCCGAAGACGAAGAGCAGCAGCAGCCGGTCACCGTCTACTAATACTCTTCACTCGACTAATTCATCTTTAAGTACAGCAACTCGCGTGTCCATACCTTCTCACCAAGATGCTCGCGCGTCTGTTTCAACAACTGGGACCATGGGTTCTGTGCTGTCTCCCACCTACAGCAACCAGACCAGTTACAGTGTGCAGGAAGCCAGGGCGATTGCCTTCACCCCATTGGCTTCCACAGCTGAAGCTGCATCGACAGTTTCAGTGGACCGGATATCGACTAACCTGGGTCGTACCGTCTCACAGCAGACAAGGCAGCGCGTTTCGCAGAATTCTCATACCTCAGATCAGCCAACACCACCACTGTCCCCTACAAGCGCAGAATTTTACAAGAAATCGTCGTCAGAGTCGGCGCGAAAAGAATCTACAGCTAGCGCAGCTAGTGAACAACCGCATAATGCCCGCTTAATGGCCGTGACGAGACAGGAGGAGATGCTTCTTGCTGCGCTGCGGAAAAAGAGGGCTAGGATGCGGGAGAATATCATTGCCGAAATTGAGGAGGACAGGGGCAGCCGAGCAGGGAGCGGCGCTACTGAGGAGGACGTCGAGAGGATGGCATCGGCGAATCTGAGAGATGCAGAGAAGCAGGCGGCCAAAGAGACTAGGGAGGCTCGCGCTAAAGCGAAGCAACCGAAGAACTATCCGACGAGAGCATCTTCGCTCATGGGACGGTCGGGTCAGAGATCTAGTAGTGGACACGGTCGGGTGCGCGACCGTTCTAATGGCCCACGCAGCGGGGACAAGCCGCCGTCAACCAGTCACAGCGACCCCATAGAGAAGAACCCTCACCGTACGAGGATTTCCCCTGAACCTGAGTCGCGGCGAACTGGAAAAGCCCGCCATGAGCGTGTGCTCCTCTACTTGGATCGACCAATCGATAGTATTGATGTGATCGACCAGGCGGAACCAAGCCCTGATCTGAGCGAGTTCATGGAAGAGGAATTTGAATTCCCGCTGCCAGACGGTCGTCGGAGCAGGATCAGATCGAAACTTCAAGAAACGACTGGACGACCCCGACCCGACTCTAGCCCGGTGAGCCCGAAGAGCAGCCCACTCAAGGCCCCGCCGCCGAAACCTGAGACTCGCGTCATCGAGGATATCGACGCCAATGACTTTGATTTTGAGGAGGTCGTTGATAGGCGCAAACCTGCTCGACTGCAGCCGGTGCCCGAGAAGGAAATTCCTAGACCGGATAGTCCCGTCTCGCCGGCTAATGGACTCTTGGCGCCATCCACCCTTGGTCATACTAAGGGCAAGAAGAGCGCCGTGAGGTTGAGTGCCGTAGGACAGGTTAGCTCACCGGTGCCTTGGTGGGGTGATGACGATTGAACGAAGGGTCGCCGGTTAGTTCGTTTGTCGGTCTTGGATTAGCAAGTTCGACAGTAGTACATGCGACATTTTCCCTATGTGTTGAAGATTCATGCATTCGCTGTTTTGTTTAGCGCTTGATTTTTACGACTTCCGGGCAAGCGAGTTCGGGTGGGAATCAGAGAGGGTTCATATTCATAAACTGGAAGCTCGGCATCACTGCTTACGACTAATAATTCTATCCAATCTCCTTCTATATCCTACAAAATTTCGGAATGCGCGATGTCATTGAGAGGAGACGGTTCGGGATTGACCTCGCTTACCAACTCACCGTTGCTAATCTCTATTGGTTTTGAAGATAAAATGGCCACTTGGTTGGGCTCGGTATCTATCTTGGGTAGGTATCTATCTCATAAGTAAGGGAAGGAATCTTTGGTTGCTTGCTTTCTTGCATGCATGTACTACCAAAAGGGCGGCTTTTTGTATTACTAGGGATTGGGAGTGAGTGCTTGGAAGGACTACATATGATGATGGGTGCGTGCGTAGGTAGCTGGGCGATGTGTGCTTGCGGGTGCGGACGAGGGCATATTGATTATTACGTTACGCACATCGCTGTTTGGACTCTGCCGCAAACATGTAGTCCCTGGACACTGCTCTTGATAGATATCGCCCAGGTTTTAGAACGCGCAAGATGGAATAATCGAAAATTCACAGAAATAACTAAAATACTTGAACTTGGGCCAAGGACAGTGTGAGATATGCCTTTGTTTGTGTGTGCCTGGACGCCCATTGGGTGGCCTTAGTGGCCTCGAAAGAAACTGATTGGCCAAATGCCGCTGAGGGGTCATAGTGTGCTTTAACACGTCTTCAAAACTCAAGGAGCTAATCCCATAGCCAGTTTGGCCGAGGTACGTTTTTCTGACGCTTCCGCAAAATGGATCCTGAGCTAACATTTAACAACAGTGGTCTAAGGCGGTGGTTTTAAGTGATCTCATGATCTGTCTTGAACACCATTATCGAGAGATGCGCAGGTTCGAACCCTGCAGCTGGCAACAACAAACTTTTTTTTTTTTCCTCTTCGTTTATCAACTCTTTCCTGTTTCATTTTGCTTTTGGCCTTTGACCATTCTGTCTCTCCCTTTTCCTCGCGATTCTACGTCTTTCCCCTTTATTGCCTACCAACAACCTCTATCCCGAGTTGCCTGCTTTGGTTTCTTGTACCACCGAGTGGCTAATTAATTACTACCTCTATATTAACCACTAACCACCGAGCCGACCGCCCCGATCATCAAGACTGCTCATCGACGATTGATGATTGTCTCTTGCGCTAACTGAACCACGTTGAAGGCACCGATTGGCATGGGCTAAGTAAGTGGACCATGCACAAAAAAAAAAAGAGATGCGGTCCCGCGTTCCTCCCGGGTTCCACGATCTGACTTAGGAGCTTCTCCGCAAATTAAGGCAAAATTGGCTCGATTCTCTGCTTCCAAGTGGTAGTTGGGGATGACTTACAGTAGGATGCTGCGGGATTAGACGTTTCTACCACTTGTTCTGCATATCTGGATTTCGCTTGTGTTAAACAGGGAAACAAAAAGCGCCCGTGTGATAGTTTCTATCCTCTAGCGCAAGCCATGGTGCTCACGGGGTTCTCTAGTAATGACGGCACTTGAAGCACTCTACTTGTCAAGGCTAAAGTGAATCGATGGCATTGGTGATAGTGTTAAACATCAAAGTCATGCCATCACGACTTGTTAGATACTAATGCAGACCGTGACGGCTCCAAATGTACAAGCTTGAAAAAGATAACTAACCATACCGGCTAGCACTGGCATATTGAGAAACCCGGGTATTTCCCCTACTCGTGACTAAAACAGTTTGAAACATGCCTCGTTCGACGTGACCGGAACAGGTCTAGAATACCTTTTTCGGGGACTCCCCCACGAAAACCTGATCGCTCCGTGGTGATCACGGAAGCCGAAAAGGGTCAAGGCGTCAACTAACCGACGGACCAGAACACACCTACGTGTAGCGGATGTGTCATTGAAACTGGTGAACTCCGCCCGTCAACTCTTACACTGACTTTAGCTAGATGTTTCTCTCACGAAACTTAAAGGGTTAGTTACTAGTCCGTCGTAAACCTTCAACGGTTTCTTGAAGAACGATGAATTTGAACCCGCTAGTTTACTGGCCATTATTACTGTTTGCTGGTATCCAAGGTCAGTGAGTAGAGTGAGAGAACTGGACTGGATCTAAATCCCACGCCCATGTTTGCTCTCCAGCAGTTAATATCATTTGCAGAATCGTGGTAGCACATACCCTGTAGCGTCCAGGCACAGCGCAGCTCGGTCTTCGAAGATCCTTGCGTTTTAGGGGAAGGTCGAACGCCATTGATATCATCGATCTACATAATGTTGGATATGGTCCAGCCCTAATAAGTCGTGCATGTACTTGTAATACACTACGACAGCGCATACATACATGCTTTACGGCCTTTTACTGAGCAAGATCCATAGCGTTCTTTTCCTTTTTCCTTTTCACTTTCCAGCTTAAACCCAAATTCAATTCCAAGCCTGACATTTTGGGTGCGACACATCAGAGTTGACCTGGCTGCCGTGGAAGCCGAGTGTCAGGGCCGTTTTGCGTGCTTCAGCAAATAGCGTCACATCCAGGGGGGTCCAAAAAGAGCTTAAAAGGTCTGGTCCACGTTTTGGTGTGAGTTGGATGTGGGTTGAAGCGCGTCCACTCAGATCGGACTCTGCATCTGCTTTTTAATTTATCCTACAAGACGCGACGCATCTCGATCATTTACAACTCAAGATTTTACTACTAACCCACGACGATCCGGCATAATCTCTACGCACTGTTGCTGTTGCGACAGTGATTTTTAACAACAAAGGAGGATTTCAACTGGGGAATTTGAGCGCTAATTGGTGATTGGTGGACTGAACATCTTAGGCGCCCAGAAAGATTTCAGAATAAAAGGGAAAACGTAATATACGATAACGAACGAGACCTTCACCAGGTTGACAGAACTGCGACAGCGATTTCCTAGTCACCATGGCTCTCCTTGATGGGACCCCACAAACCGTGGGAGGGCCAACCCTCTTCGGCGTGCCTATGAAGCAACTTTCTCTTATTACGGTACGTTTACAGATTTGATAGGAAAGATGTTGCCTAGTGACTGTGCATCATGGCTAACGATTTGCGGTTCCTAGTTGACCTTCCAAAACTCAGCTCTGATACTTCTCATGCACTACTCGCGAATGATGCCTCCGAGCGGCGACCACCGATACTTCACTTCGACGGCTGTATTCTTGACCGAGGTGATCAAGCTAGCCATCTCCTTGACATTCGCCATATACGAAGTTTCGAGAAATCTAGCGCCCTCAACGCCCGCGACCGTTATTTTCGAGCAGATCTTCAATTCCGTCTTCTCGGGCGACGGGTGGAAAGTGGCTATCGCGGCGACACTATACACATTACAGAACATTCTGCAGTATGTCGCAGTAGGAAACCTTGATCCGGTACACTTCCAAATCTTGTATCAGCTCAAGATCCTTACGACTGCCATCTTCACTGTCACTATGCTCGGCCGATCGTTGACCGTGAAACGCTGGGTTTCCCTCATTATCCTGACTATTGGTGTTTCGATCGTGTCAATCCCATCCTCGAACTCGAAAGATAGCTCGTTCATGATCCACGATATGACGGATCATTTCTTCCCACGTTCGGTGCACGAACTGGGCCAGGTCGCGAATGGCATGGGTGATGTTGCGAGGGAGCTTACGAAGCGCGGCATGGAGACTGTGGTTGAGGTCGGCCAAGCTCTGGCAAAGCGCTCAGCGACATACGAAGGAATCGAAGAGGACCAGATTACTGCGCCCGTTATGAATTACTCGATCGGGCTATCGTCGGTAATGGCTGTGGCAGTTATCTCCGGCCTGACGGGAGTCTACTTTGAGAAGGTTCTCAAAGATACGGAAAGCCCCGCATCCGTTTGGACTCGCAATATCCAGCTGTCGTTCTACTCGCTATTCCCGGCGCTGTTGGGCATTGTGTTCAAGGATGGGCAGGAGATTGCGAAGCACGGGCTGTTCGACGGTTACAATTGGATCGTCTGGGCTTTGATCATCCTGCAGGCGTTTGGTGGCGTGCTTGCTTCTCTCTGCATCAACTACGCCGACAACATTGCTAAGAATTTCGCTACGAGCATCAGTATTGTTATAGGGTTCTTGTTCAGCGTCTGGTTCTTTAGAGTCCAGGTGACACTAACTGTAAGCCCAACCCGATACAAATAGCCTCCCCATACGGAGAAGCCCGCTAACAGTTTCCAGTTCCTGATCGGCACGGTTCTAGTACTCGTTTCGACCTTCCTTTACACTGGCCCCGATCGGAAGCGCGGCCGGCCGCCACCGATCAACATTGTCAACTATGAGAAGACAACGATCGACCCGATGAACACGCCAAGATATACCGACGACAAGCTTAGCGTTCCCGATCCGCTAGAGAACATAAAGGCGATGGGCCTCTCAACCTCTCGTCCAGCGTCGCCGTTGCGACACCACAACCGGGTGCCTTCATCGCGGGGTAAGAACCGAGACGAATGAGTTACGAAGTACGGATAGGACCAAAACCACAGGTAGTAACCTCCCGAGCTGCGAGTTGCGGTGAGAACTCCCCAGATAAGTGCCGAGCCGACAACAGAAAGTTCGCACTTATGTGCGCGAGACTTTTGCGAGTACCATTACAGGACGTCAAATGATCCTGACAATGCGCAAGTCAATGACGATATGGAAAGAATGACGATATGCTTGGAAGCCGAAGGTTATGAGGAGTTGGAACCAGCAGACTTGGGGAACGGGAACAGGCAAGAGAAAAGGATAGGTGTTATACATAGGGGCTGTATAAAGATCCCGTCTTGGCTTTTGCCTCTTGGAATGTCAACGTCGCGACGCTCTTCAATGTTACATCTTCGTTGTTGCTACCCTCGTTAATGGATTTAGTCACGTGGCTCTGTGGTTCTTGCTTGAGGCCATCACGGCAAGGGCCGAGCAAGATACCTATAAGTGAAGTGTACTTTCCCGACCTAGAAGTCCTCCTCTCATGCTCACACTAGGTAGGTGCCATCCCTAAGCGAAATGATCAAACTCAAATCTCGCGACTTCGCTCCTTGACGTTTCTTTCCCACGAAATTTCAACATCAACATTCTTCGCCATCGATCCCAAATCCTCGCGCGAAAGATGCTGGACATGCCCACTCCGGATCAGCATCGACCAGCTACCTTATATCACTAGACACTATTGTAGTATCGTTTGTCCTATCCCTAATTATTGCCCATCGTTGATCTGATGGTTCTATACTGTTGAGAAGTACTCCGTCAACCGGCGTCATGTCTGGTAGCGTCGGGCCAGACGAAGGTGGCCGTACCTATAGCTTCTCGAACAGAATAGGACATGACAGACATATCCAAAACATCATTGACCATACCAATACCCTCTTCTCAGACCTTAGCCGTCCATTTCCTAGATTCAATCCTTCTAGCGACGTCGCTGAGAATGGAGTATTAACGAATCAATCGGGCATTGAACATGATGACGATCAAGACCTCGATGACTTCGGTGAGCTACCTACCTATTACTAGTGGCGCAATAAAGGTTCCCTTTAGTTCCGGCAGTTCCTAACGCCGCATAGATCGAAACCTCTTAGGGCGACTGCAGAGGCCATCTTACCTTAGAAAATTAGAACCCCATGATCAACGCCTGTTATTGCCATTTGCAAACACCCCTAATCAATCACGCCGTGTGGTAGGAGACGCAAGTCATCACTTTAGATCTTTTATCGCTCGTGATCTTGACTATCAGTCACCCCTCTTGAGCAACTCAGTTCCCCTAGGGCGAATCGAACCCAGTCCCGCCTCTCAACATACCTTTGAACGTAATGGATCTCACAGGATAGGGCAACTTCAGCCTGGAGCCCAGATGGTTACGCCTCCTTTTTACACAGGTCGGTTGACGCTCAAGCATGTTCTAGCGAATACTGATAGCAGAGAACAGTTCCAAATCCAACTCCGAGTCTCGACAATTCGCTCACTAGCAGTTCCCCGGTTCAAATTGGCGGATCCAGTCCCTCCGCGCGCCTCAGTCTCCAAAAGAAGGCCAAAGCGACACACAGCCCTCTTGTGATGCAAAAGAGGGCTAGCAACCTGAAGTTGAATCTTGACCATGCTTCGGATGAGCCTCCACTAGTGAACGCCACTCGCCTTATCGATCCACGGCGAGCACTGCCTGACAAATTCCGGATTGTTTTCCCTTATGAGCTTTTCAACGTCGTCCAGTCAAAATGTTTTCCGCTTGTATACGGCACGAATGACAACGTTGTTATTTCAGCTCCAACAGGTTCCGGAAAGACAGCCATTCTAGAAATGGCTATTTGCAAACTTGCAATGGGTTCCGAGAGCGAGAACTTCAAGATCGTCTATCAAGCGCCCACAAAAGCCTTGTGTTCAGAGAGGGCAAGGGATTGGGAAAAGAAGTTCAGTCACATGAATCTAAAATGCATCGAACTCACTGGCGACACCTCACAGGCACAGGCAAGTAGAGTTGGCAGCGCATCAATTATCGTGACTACTCCTGAGAAGTGGGATTCCATCACGAGAAAGTGGTCGGACCATCGGAGACTACTAGAGATGATTCGTCTCGTCCTTATAGACGAGGTACATATGTTGAAAGATGTTCGAGGCGCTACACTGGAAGTTGTCGTCTCACGCATGAAAACCATTGGGGCAGACGTGCGCTTTGTTGCCTTAAGCGCTACTGTCCCTAACATTACAGACGTCGCGAAGTGGCTTGGGCATGACCACTCAAATCAACAACAACCAGCGCTGGTTGAGGCTTTCGGGGAAGAATTGCGTCCGGTCAAATTACAGCGATATGTCTACGGATACAAGTCTCATCCGAATGACTTCGTATTCGACAAGTCTCTTGATGGAAAATTAGCCTTGCTCCTTGCAAAGCACTCTCAGAAGAAACCAATTATGATATTCTGTTTCACTCGAAAGTCGTGTGAGAGCACCGCTCGAACATTGGCAGAATGGTGGTCATCTTGCAGAACAGAAGATAGAATCTGGCCCGCACCGACGAAACGGATCCCCGTGGTTAGCGGAGACCTCCAGGAGATCGTCCGGTACGGTGTAGCTTTCCATCACGCAGGTCTCGATATCCAAGATAAATCAGCCGTGGCACAAAACTTCCTCGATGGTCAGATCCATGTTATTTGCTGCACATCTACCTTGGCGGTTGGAGTGAATCTTCCTTGTCATACCGTAGTACTCAAGGGAACCACTGGGTACTCCAACGACAAGCCTCAAGAATATTCAGATCTGGAGGTTATGCAAATGCTTGGTCGTGCTGGCCGCCCACAGTTTGACGACAACGCTGTGGCTATTATTATGACCAAGACAGCTAATATAGAACGATACAAGAAGATGATTTCCGGAGAAGAGACCCTAGAAAGTACGCTGCACCGAAATTTGCTTGAACATCTCAATTCGGAAATTAGTCTCGGTACCATCCAAGATGTTGAGACCGCAAAGAAATGGATTGGAGGCACATTCCTGAGCGTACGGATGCGTCGATCACCATCACTATATCGTCTTCAGGACGTTCGAAATGCCGAAGACGTAGATAAGAGGATGGAAGAGTGGTGCGAGCGAGATGTCAAGCAACTACAGAAACATGCACTCGTTACGGAGCGGGCGCCATTTAAGTGTACCGAATACGGACATGCCATGTCGAGATACATGGTTAGCTTTGAGACTATGAAACTGATCTTGTCAATTCCACGGGGTGCAACCCTCGAGAAAATTGTAAGTTCAGAGTCGCCAGTACTTGTTATCTAAATGTTCCGCTGACCAACCCCTTTAGCTGACTACACTCTGTGAGGCCATGGAATTCAAGGACTTCCGTTTCAAACCCGAAGAACGTGGTACATTTCGAGAACTGAACAAGTCTCCATTCATACTCCATCCAATCAAAGAGGCGTTATCGCAGACTTGGCATAAGGTCTTCTTGATGGTTCAGGTGCACCTCGGTGGGGTGGAACTACCAACTGAAAAGGGGTTCGGCCAGATTAGACGCAGAATCGCGACAGAAAAAGTCGCCATATTTGACCGATTAAACCGTCTAGTGCGCTGCTTTGTGGACTGCCGAGCTTTTGATGGGGATGGTCTTGGTACAAAGGCTGGCCTTGAATTAGCCCGAGGCCTGGCTGCGAATTCGTGGGAAAACAAGCCGTCACAGCTCTCTCAAATACCAGGTTTTGGTCCAGTAACGGTACGGAAATGGGTGAGCCATGGAGTCCATACGGTTCTAGGGCTTGCCGATAGGGAATTTGACGAGATTGAGCGCATTTCAAGCAGAAACCCTCCGTACGGGATGAATCTGCTGAAAACCTTGGCCGACTTCCCTCGCCTAGATATGAAAACCCAGCTCGTCACAGCGACTGCGCGTCAACCGCAATCCGAAGAGATTGTGACGGTGACATTGCAAGTCAATCTCCGTCATTGTAATATGAAGAGCCCACCAACTTGGAATAAGAAAGTGCCAGCTGTGACATTTGTGGCTTTGACTACAGATGGTAACCTGGCGTACTTCTGGCGCGGAAACCTAAGAAAGATCGACAAGTCCACCGGCCTCAATCTGAAGTTCCCTGTTGGACTTGCAGCTTCAGATCAGAAGATCTCTTGTTATTTCAGCTGCGAAGAGATCGTCGGAACCCAAGTTGTGAAAGTGCTAGAGCCTGATATACCCGAGACAGCATTCAAGAGAAGAAGGATCCAGCCGATACCCCACGACCTGCCGCCCGTGAGATCGCTTAATGACGACATCGACTATGGGGATATCCTTGACGAGGATATGTTGAATATTGCCCTGACTACAACTACTCCGAACGACGATATAGAGTTATTGGAGCAACTAGATCCATTGGTTAGCGTCGGGGATGACTTCCCACTCCTCGATGATGTATTACCGCAAGAGGCATACCCCCCAGCCTTTGTGCCCATGAAGATGGATAATGGGAAGTGGATGTGCAATCATCGTTGCCGCAACGGCGGCCTTACCGCGGCGGGGAAGCCCTGTACTCATAGATGCTGCCATGAGGGATTAGATAAACCCCGACCACCGCCAGGAGGGAAGAAGAAGACCAAGAGTAAGAACTCTGGTAGGAGCGATAAATCTAAAGAAGGCACTTCTATTGTTGGGCCTTTAAAACAGTCGCGGAATTCTGGGGTCGCTGCAACCGTTCAAGCTGACCGCGCCAAAGGAGCGATGACTGTGAAATCTACGCCCAATGCAGCTAGTCTACTGCCTGCGCTGCTAAATATGAAGCGAAAACGCTCAGTGCAGGATGACGGAAAGGAGTTGGGGCTATTAAAGAAGGGAAGAAAAGTCGCAGAGCACGCCTCTGATTCCAGCACAATCTCAGACATTGAGTGCATCGACCTTTCTACAGCATCAGGTGATGATGAGTCCAACCGTTCATCCTCCATAATGGCTGCTTCCTCTGGTAAAGATTTTACGCCTCTCCATCGAAGAGTTCGAGTGAGCATGACCAATTCAATCACAGCCGGCAAATACACCAAGAATCAAGCTACTGTTGACCCACCCGAGCTGCCTATAACAGCAGCTGCATCGAGCTGTGAAGATAATGACACACAGTACGGTAGTGATATCTTTGCAGAAGACGAATTTCCCGATTTAGAGAGCCTTGTCCAACTCAACGAACTGAAGGGTGTCGGCATATCACTGGAAAAAGACGAAACTCTGTATCCTGGCGTCGTCGAAACCTTGAAGGAAAGCATGGACTTTGGTTAGGAGCCAAATCTCAGCTTTACTACTGTAGATGAGTTACAAAAGGCATCTGACCGTTTCGGGTTGTCTTCTACTGATTCCTTGAGTCGGAATACACAACCACAGTCAAGCTCAACGGCACGGGAAATGCCCACGTTGAGATCTAGTCCTCCATTTCTAGACTCCTCGCATGGGGTTGACCAGACCTCCGATATACTGGGGGTAGACGATCGATTGCCCCTTTTCTTCGACTCCGATCCTATCCAAGTAAATGGGAACAAAGAATATTCCCCAAAGACTGGTACAAGCGACCCTGCTTGGCTGTCAGAATTCGACCCGGAGTTCATCGACGGCTTCCGTGGGCCTTTCAACTTTGTGGAGTAGATGTCAGATAAGAGTCTAAAGATATAGCTGCTATTTGATGCGCTGCTTGCTGATTTTTTAATTACTGGGTCGAGAGATGGATCAAACCATGTTCAGATATTTGTTCATCGCACAGAAGTTCGTGCCATTTGCTAGAAACACGTCCAAAGGTAATACTTGCAGAATTCATAGCTAATACACAGAGCTATTCCGGGAATGGGTGCTGATAAAAGCTCGTCTGTGCCTGGTCATTACATACGAAGTATAGGTTGCGAACCTCGCTCTTCAAGACCCCGTGCATGTACATATAGCTTGCCCTTCGCGTCTCTAAGCTTAATTCCATTCGAAGCTCTTTTATTCCCTCTTGATACACCGTTGGATATTGTGTATGCCAATGCATCTCACGTATCCCCCCAGGTTTGATGGTGACATGTGCTGCACTGACTGTCTTCAAGAGAGGAAAGTTACTCGTGTCCGTTATTTTGACCTCGCCCGCTGGTGCCCGTATCGGTTCCTGAGCCAGCATCTTATGCGTGAATTGATGCTTTCTCCACTGAATCCCCTCACCGTCCGGCTTACCCTTCTCGAGATCATCATTTGGCTTGCTCCTAGCGAAGATATATCGCCCCTTAGCAGGAATATTCTCGAACACTTCTGGCGCAAGACGGAAATTCTTCGCCAGCACTGACCTTAGCGTGTGCGCCGTGAAATCAGATAGCAAAAACGTCGAGTCCTCGCTAAAAATTGCCATCGTCGAAAATCAGCAAAAAAACTCGCACCCGCCTATGCGGGAAATCAGCTGGGAAGTAGCACATCGCCTACCAAAGTGCCACCTCAACATCGAGCGCAGTGACACGCGCTCTGCCTTCAAGCATATACGCCCACTCGGCCTCCTTGTGCCAGTGCAGCTCGCGCACCCTCATCGAGGCGCATATTGACGCAAGCCAGCTCCACACTTGTCGGCAGTTCGCAGACCGTAGTCTGGCGCGCCCAGCCGCCATCCTCGATGCGCGCGTGTGAATCCGCGAAGCTCCACTTCATGTTGGGGAGGGTACCTACCGTTGGCGGGCGCAGCATGTCCGGGGGCTTGGCGCTCACGCTCCGGGTTGCGGGGTCCAAGGATATCGGATCCTTCGCCGTTGCGGCGAGGGAGTAGGTTTTGGCCCACAGAGTCCACGGCGGTGTCATTTGGGACCTTATGTCTGGCTGTGAACGGCTTGGCGTCATTGGAGGGCCGCATGCTTGAGAGGGGGTAGGAGTGAATTGGATACCTGGAGATTAAATGGGAATATGCTATATCATATACACCTAGGTAGATAATGATTTAACTTAGGAAGATGACGGATTTTAAGCTACCTTGTGTTCCTATGAACGCAGAGAGTCATGGATGCCCCCCAGTAGGTGCTCACCCTTGTTTAGAATACGCCTATGTCGATTGCATCATGACTTGTTATAGAAGCATCCTACCAAGCTGGGGTTCGACTCTAGTGACTTAAAACTCAAGACTTACCTATAGATTGCCGTTGAAATCTATTAAAATATTATCGATTGAATGCGTCCATTGTAGGAGGCTGGAGTATGAAAGTTGAAATGAAATATTGGTGTCAATCTGATCTGGCAATTTGCAACCCCACAACCCTGATAACCTTGAACCCCTATCTAAAGTTCGGAAAGGAATGTAATTTGCCTCCAAGTCACCAACCCTAATGGACTCACTTCTAGAAAAACATCGGTCCTCACCACCTAACCAAACCGTGATTCGCCATAATTTTGTCCTCGTACATCGAGGTACGTTCCATTATTCATAATTGCCACCAATCCAGACTTCTCCTAGTTACCTGAGATTCAAGCTTCAGTGGTTGCTTAGCTTAGTGGACAGCCTCCCTCCTAAGGATGGGACTTCCTGACAACGCCCACGTCGTCCCAGGCTTTGCGGACAATGGCCGCGGCATCTTGGCCGAAAAGCTCTTCGGCTTTGTCAACAGTTACATCTGCGAACTGGATGAAGGTGCAGCGAGCAGGGACCTGGCCGCTGCTCATCGTCTCCCACCAGATCTTGCCAGCTTTCTCCCATCTGCACGTGTGCGGTGATTAGTAACGACAGACCATTACAAATCTGGAGTTCGGGTCTTTCAACTTACGAGTACCCGCCAAACGCGACGGAGGCGTTGTAGAAGGCCTTGTTTGGGATACCCGAGTAAATGTGAACACCGCCGTTATCATCCAGGAGTACTTTGTAATCGCTGAAATTGTCGGGTTGGGGATCTTTGCCCTGGTAATAGTTAGAATAAGCGGTTACTTAATCGTAGCTCGTAGTTGCTTAGGAAAGGGGTTTCTTACGAAACGAGGGTCATCGTAGGCCGTCCCTGGTGCCTTCATGCTGCGTAAAGCAACGCCCTTCACACCGGGCATGAGACAGTTCTCGCCGATCAACCAGTCAGCGTTGTCAGCAGTCTCGTTCTCGACTCTCTGTTTGATCATGATGCCAAAGACGTCAGATACGTGCTCGTTGAGGGCGCCGCTCTGGCCCGTGTAGTCAAGTGGCGAGGTGTACTCGGTAACAGCATGCTGAACAAAGGTCAGCAATGTTCAAACTCGGAGATATGGTGTGCACCTTACGGTGAGCTCGTGACCAATGACATCAACGCAGCCGGTGAAGTTAGTCAGGAAGTTGTGCCCATCACCGTACACCATCTGGGCGGCTTCGGGGTCCCAAAAGGCGTTCTCGTAGTTCTTAGCATAGTGCACCGAGCTTATAACATGCATGTTCTGATTGTCGATGGAGTTCCAGTTGAAGATATCCTTGTAAAAGGAGAGAACCTTGCCGGCGTTGTCGTATGCTTCGTTGACTGACTCGTCCTTGGAGGCCTTCTGGCCCTCGACGCGAACGACCTGTCCTGGGAGGTGAGCCTCGTTGGAGTCATGCTTGGCGTCGTATACGGCACGATAGGTCTTCTCAGTAATCTCTGTAGGTTTGTCGGCAGCTACTGCAGCCTTCTGGCCGGCCGACTCACCGCGAAGGCCTTGGGCTTGCTGGTACTTGGCTTGCACATTTCTAATGTGCTCAAGATCTCGTTTAGCGCAAGACCGGGTCTCATCGTCAACATCTTCGCACTCGGCAATATGCTGGAGCATGTGGTCCGGGACGATGCCGTGACGATGGGTGTTGGCCGCCCCTTTGTTGCCGCGAGGTGCAGTCAGAGCTGCAAAACGTTTCTCGCGTTTCCCAGCATAGTTCTTGTAGAGGCTAAGTGCGCGGCGGGCAGACTCGCGGATAGCATCCTCGTTGTGACTACTGTCGGCGATAGCGCTTAGAAGATAAGGAGGCACGACATAACAGACATTCTTGTGATTGTGGGCTGCCATCTTGGATGCTTAGATGAAATATTGATGTGGAATAGATATATGTCTTGGAATAATACGAGATAGGACTAGGTAGGAGAGGATGAAGCATACTAGGCAGGTCAAGGAGAACAGAAGGAGAAGAAATAGAAGCCTTTAAAGATTCGAGGAGTGGCGAGCCTGAGGTTAGACAAAAGGGACATCGATGGGGACTTGTGAGGCCCCTTGAGTATAGTGATACTAAGCAACCAGTGATCAACACGAAGGTTACGGTCAGGGGTGTAATCTAGGAATCGAGGATTATTTCATGAGCCTAACATGATTTCCTTGAAAGTAGGACGCCAAGGCTCCCTGGGAGCTGAAATATGCAGGCTCTACACGTAGTTACATGACGTAGATCATAAATACCGTCTGGCGGTAAGTGAGTTGAAGAGGCCTGCTGTCAACATCTTTGACCGAAGCTCCAAGGAGGGAAGTAGGACGACCGTGGAGGCAGCTGCCTCGTTGAAAGTAACTGTATACCGGTGAAACTGCAACTGACATTTCTGAAGATGACAGGTGTAGCCTGGCTTACCCAAGTAGCTGTGGACGAGATCGAGTTATTCCTAATCCTCCACTGGATTAGGTACGTAAATACCTACCTCTAAGACGGTCTTAGATGAAGGGTTGGCGCTGACTTTCAGCATCAACTACCTACTTCATGGTCCACTATCATTCATCGAAAGAAAATATAACTTGGATTAGGACAGCATCAGCACCAAATTAGGAGAATATTATGCTTCCGACGCCGTGGCAACAAGAGTTGCACCTCGTTCAACCCGAATTGGGTCAGAAGCATGCGGCAGGCGTGGGGATCTTCGTCATCTTCCTCGGACTAGAAGCAAGACAGGAAACGGCATGGCTCAATACAATGACATATTCTTGCCACGGCATTTGCTGCTGCACTCGTCCACCTGTCGTGCGACCCAAGCCGGGCCTAACTTGTTTCGTGACGATAGATGCGACTTGAGGCTATGGTGATGACCTGAACTGATGAGGTGAAGTGGACAGTGGGTAGCGAGCTGAGCAATTCGAATGTTGTGCAGGAATATCCGCATGAATTTCGAGTAGCATGAACGCAAACCAAGAAATGTGACCACGACGCGTTGTTGAGTGGTCGAGGGAGCAAGAAAACCAGGTTACCGGATCAGGTCGAGATCTTGGAAAACAGAGCTGGGGCTGGATGCGCTGTAAAACAGGGGTGGACCCGCAGTAATCTCAACTGGGATTACCTGAGGTATACATTTAAGAGGTAGGTACTACGGGCAGTACACCCAGAGCCTGTGGAGCTATTTGCAAACATGGCGGGGATTCCGATTAATAATGACGCCGTTCTTTCTTGTCTTATGGACTTGAACGGGGTGCTTTGCATTGGTAGCTTCGAGGCACACGCCCGTTGTCGCATCCCAGAGTTTGATCGCAGGATCTCGCGGGCCTGAGCAACTTGGAAGCTGCTAGCTACATGTATCCGACGTGAAGGCCACCATTGAAGTTAGCTACGCGCATCGCTACGCCTCTCGGATGTTGCAAGACATACATACATAGGTATACGTGTACGGAGCTTGCTATCCGCCGAACTAACAACCTACTGCTACAGCTCTTCCTTTTAGTAGCTGCGGATACCTCACAGTCCCTTTCCTCGCTAAGTTCTCGAAGAACGCGGCCTGGAACTCATCAAGACCGCGCGCCCGTGCCCGTGCTGCCCACATTTCAGGCGACAGCCTCTCCACCTTCCCACCTCCGTCAGCCTCTACAAAGCTTCCAATATCATCCAGCCTAATGTCTACTGCTCCCTTCTCATGCACATAGCATATCGCTCCACTATATGACTCCCGCATCTCCCGCAAGATACTCTTCGCCACGCTCCCACGCGACACAAGGTTCAGAACCCCCCTCCATTTCTCCGAAGGCACCGCCCGGAGAGCCCTCGAGTACCTCAGCATATTTTGCATGAGGTCAAGCTCCGGATCGTGCTCGCGGAGCACGTTCGTCGGACGATGGATCCATATTGGCCAGCCGCAGTATGCGTGCACCTTCTCCAGATATCGCTCGCTTGCCCACTTGGACGCCGTGTACCCGTCGGACTCATCCGTAGCGGGAGAGTATGCCGAGACGGAGAGCTCGGGGTATGCGTCGAGGCTGGTGAGCTCGCAGACGGCCGCACTTGATATGTAATGGATGGGGATCCGTCGTGGGAGACTCATCTCCACCAGTTGCTTGGTCGCCTGCAGGTTGACTTCCCGGAGGGATTGGAATGTCTTCAGGTGTGACACGTCTGCGCCGTTATGAATGATGCGACTTGCCTTGCTAAATATCGCGGTGGCCTCTCCGCGAGATAGCCCGAACCGTGGAAGCGTTAGGTCGCCTCCATAGAGTATAACCTTTGGATGCCCCAGGAGTCGCCGGTTACGATCCACGTTGCGTATCCCTATGCAGTGGATACGGCCTATATCCGGACTGTCAGTGAGGGCAGAGAGGAAAGCTTTTCCGAGTAGTCCCGTTGCGCCGGTCAATACAATATCATTTAGTGGCCCCTTCTCGTCAGAGAAATCCGTTACTCTCATGGCTAGGATCGAAGGAGATAGTTCCGTCTCGCTCTCCCAGTCTACCTGGACCCCGGATGTTTCTTTATTCTCCACGCGCCGAGCCATTTCTCCGAGTATGCTTGACTCGAATAATTGAACCAGTGTAAGGTTAACCCCGAATGCTGAATGGATGCGTTCTCGGAGGCCAAGAAGAGAGATGGACGTGCCTCCGACATGGAAGAAGTCCGCACCGGCAGTGATGCGGTGCAGTCTCGCGATGTCCCTCGGGATGATGTCAGCCCATATTTCCGCCAATACAGCTTCGGTATTATCCAACGAAATTGAACTGCCGTTATCCGAAAGGGCTCTTTCTGGGATGGCGAGCTGTGCGGCGCCTTTGCGATCGAGCTTTCCGGAGCTCGTCCTCGGCAAACGCTCCAAGGGCACAATGGCAGCAGGACACATGTGACGAGGTAAGCTAAGCGCGGATACTAAGTCCCGTAGGCGTTCTTCACGATCATCTCTATCATATGCCGGATCCAACTTGACGTGGGCAACGAGAACCTCGGAACCCCGAACCGCTGTGCATCTTGGTGTCACAACGGCTTCGCTTACCAGCCCGTGCGATGCATTAACAAGCGCAATCTCCACCTCTCGTAGATCGACGCGCTGGCCCCTTATCTTAGTTTGGGTGTCCCCTGAGATGCGACCCTCAATGAACAGAGTGCCGTCCCATTCCCAGTGACCGAGATCCCCTGAACGATGCATCATAGCCCAACCGCGGGAGCGAAGCTCGTCACTAGCGAATAGATCAGGCAGAAACCTCTCTTTTGTCAACGTCGTCTTCCCGAGGTACCCAATAGCCACACCGGGTCCACCTATGTATATCTCGCCTTGAACTCCAGGTGGAACTGGCTGTAGTTCCTTGTCAAGCACATATACGGTGTAGTTCGGCAGGGTGTATCCGGCCGAGTAAGTGCGTCGTTCCACAGAACCGTTCGTCTCAGGCCTGAGCGGTATCTCCATAGCCGTGGCGATAAACGAGATCTCGGTGGGTCCGTATATATTCCAGAATCGGAGCTCCGGCTTCCCCAGTGCCGCAAAGTTATCCAAGAGACTCCCTTCTAGAGGCTCCCCAAAACATATAGCTCTTCGCCAGGGCGACCTCTGAATGCTATCCCTGGACCCATACTTCAGCCAGCTGAAGTACTCCGATGGAGTAGCAAAGGTCGACGTGATCTTGGCAGAGCTCATCAGCTCCGAGATTGCGTAGGCATCGCCCCGCAGATGCCTTGGTAGAAGGTACACGCAACCGCCGTAGCAGAGTGCTGCGAAGACTTCCGTGAATGAGTTGTCATAACCTAGCGGGCTCTGCTGCAGGACGACCTCGTCGTCGCTCGCTGGGAGCATATGGCTGATCCACTCTATCCAGTTTCGCAGGCCTACGTGCTTGAGCACGATGCCCTTCGGCACGCCGGTTGAACCACTGGTATAAAAGACCACTGCTGGATCGTCGTCCGAAACCGCAGTAGGTGTGTCCGGCGCCTGCGACTCGGAAGCTAGCGAAGAGAATTTGACGATCTTTATGCCGAGTCCACCTAGCCAGACTGATGAGACGGTGGTACCTTCATCAATTAATAGTATGTCTGCTTGGCAGTCCTGAAGTATATGGGAAAGGCGCTCCGGGGGGTTGGCAACATCCAACGGTATGTAGACGGCTCCAATCCGCATGATACTTAGTATCGAGACGACCCAGTCTGTAGTGGCCTCCTGAAGGACGGCTATTCTAGAGCCTTTTTTCATCCCGTTGGCCCGTAGATATGTTGCAGTATGGATCGATCGTGATACTAGAGTGGCGTAAGTTACGCATTCATTGTCGCCGGATCGAACGGTGGGCCTGTCCGGCCACTCCCGTGCCACCGACTCAATTCGTTCAACTAAGGAGATGGCCCACTGAGATGTGTATGAAGGGCCTAATGTGGTTAGATAAAGCCACCGATTACCAATTGCTGCTTTCTAGTATACTCACCTATGCCGAAAGATATGGCTCTGGCAACATCTCCCGCGTGGTAGGGTTGAGAAGTCGGTGCTTCCCCCGGACTCGGCTCCGTCGCCTGGACGTCTTTCTCGGGTCGATCGCTAACCTGAGCAGAGGTGCTCTTCATTCTAGCCGTTGAAAATAATTACTTACGGCATGCGCTGACTTTTTCGGTAGATCACGAGAGATATTGATATCAGAGAAACTGTAAAGTTACCGGCCTACCGGAAGGATGAATGAGGGGAAGAAAACCGGGTTGGTCGCTATGCGCAGTCTGCTGTTTTTCATAGCTACCATACCTAGCTGATCGCAGGTAGTGATCTCGAAAATAATACATGCGGAGAATCTCAAAAGGTAGAGGGTTCGAACGTAAAGCCCCCGTAAGAAAAGTTACACAGCTAATCCAAGTCCTAATTCCTTTCAAAGTTTCTGCGTTAATGAGTATCGTCGCCCCTTTGTGGGAAATCTTGGCCTCACTGAAACTGATCGATCAGAGCCTTAGGTCCCAAACCCGGATTTTTACATATAATGGGTTTCGATGTGACAACGGTTGTAGCCCCAAGTACGGCGAAGTAAGGTAGGATTAGGCCTCCAATGCCCCCAACTCCTCCTGCTTATCGCCAAGCAGCCCGGCTGATGCCCAACGTAGATCTGTGTGGACAACTTCAGGGCATTATGTGTCGGCGATGCTAGTCGACATCAAGCATACAATCCCCATCCCCGCTATTTTCATGGGACAGAGAGCTCCAAGATGAAAAGGAACGTACTCATAATCGGCGCCGGCGGCGTTGGGCGCATCGTTGCACAGAAATGCGCCCAGAATAACGATGTGCTTGGGGATATACACATCGCTTCACGCACCAAAGCGAAATGCGAGGCGATCGTCACTTCGATCATCGAGAAACAGTTGCTGAAGGAGCCCAGGGCTCTAGAAGCACACTCTCTCAACGCCTTTGACGCCGATGCGGTTAGGGAGCTCATCTGCAGCACGGGTAGCAGCATCGTTATCAACGTAGGCTCTACATTTGCTAATATGACGGTCCTGGATACCTGCATCGATACAGGGGTCGCCTACATCGACACCGCGGTCCACGAGGAACAGCATACGAACTCCGAGCCGCCACCATGGTACGCGAACCACGAGTGGAGGCGCATTTCCATCTGCGAGGAGAGGGGTATCACGGCCGTCCTTGGCGTCGGCTTCGACCCTGGCGTGGTTAACGCGTACGCACGGCTCGCGGCGGACGATTACCTCGACGAAGTCACCGCCATTGACATCGTCGATGTCGACGTCTCGAGCCATGGACGATACTTCGCCACGGGCTTCAACGCCGAGATCAACTTCCGCGAGTACACCGACAAGGTCTACACCTGGCAGGGCGGGGAATGGCAGGCCAACGCCATGTTCGAGGTCAGCCGGGAGCACAGCCTGCCCTGCGTGGGGAGGATCAAGACGTACCTTTGCGGCCACGACGAGCTACACTCGCTCGCTCGGAACTTTGCGGATGCGGGCGTGCGTTTCTGGGTAGCTCTCGACGACCACTTCGTCAACGTGTTTACCGTCTTGAACAACCTCGGTCTCCTCTCGGAGAAGCCGGTCGTGACGGACGAGGGTGTCGAAGTCGTGCCGCTCAAGGTGGTCAAGGCCTGCCTTCCGGACCCGGTGTCACTGGCCGCGGAATACGTGGGCAAGGCATGCATCGGTACCATTGTTAAGGGCCGCCGAGAAGGCAGGGAGAAGGAAGTCTTTCTCTACAATATCACCGAGAACAAGTATGCCTATGATGAAGTTGGATCTCACGCCGGTCTCTTCACGGCAAGCCTGCCGCCTGTTGCCGCTGCCATGTTGATTGCGACTGGGGCATGGGACTCACGAAGCATGGCCAATGTGGAGCAGCTTCCGCCGAAGCCATTCTTGAAGATGTTGAAACAATTAGGCCTCGGAACATTCATTCGCGACGAACAAGGTGACCGACCTCTAGCTCTTGAGTGATACATGTAGTATGAGTGTAGAACCACTCCCGTGCCGTTACCGCCCGCAGACTCCCGATTGGACTGGCACATAATGCTCGGTATTGTATCGGGCTAAAGCATAGGAACCCGATTGCCGCACCACAGAATGCTCTCAGATTAGGTGTGCCGCCACTCTACGCCAGCCCTACCACGGCTTTAGTTAAAGCGGAAATTCAGAAACTTGGGACAACAAGAAACACCCTCAAATTCCAGATTGAGGTGTCATACCTAGCTGTTATTCACAGTTTCAGGTTTCTAATACTAGGAGAGCAAGGACAGTGGCTTGTGGCCCGTGCTCGACTTCTAAAAATGAATCTCCAACACGCCAAATTCCCGCGATAGAAATTCTTGATAGGATTCTTCAAATTGGCACAATACCAATAAAGCCGTGATATAACTTTCCTCGTGGAAGCTAAAGACGGTTTAATAATTTGCCAACTGATCGAAAACCCACGGCCAGTTAGACTGGCTGATGTTGAGGTCAGCCGGTGATTCTCGCATTGCTCGCCTCTAGATATCGCCGTTACCCCCACCTTTGTGGCTTCAACATGCATCTGCAACACCTATGTTACTCCGGTCTCAGTCGACGGGTGCGTACATTAGTGGCTAAATAAGGGTGGGTGAGGTATATGCAAGCCATTTCTGACCGAACCCTCTCTTTCGATATCATGTCCTCACCGTGCGATTGTGAGACGCAAACCCCCCACGCTGATTAGGACGAACAATAGCCTCGACGGCCGGGTATTTCTCTAGAGGCATAAGAAAACAAACTCAGCTTAGAAGACATATGATTTGAACAAACGTGCATCGAAATCTGCCTGGACTTCCAACAACTTCATCGTTGTTTTGCAAGAAGCCAATCTCGTCTCACCGAAAGCGAAACACAACAGCTACTACTCCACAGTAACCACGGACTCTCGACCGGCAGTGATGGATAATCTCTCAAAATATGGAAACTCCTACTTCGCCAAGTGCGTTGGAAACCTGCGCATCCAGGTTTAACGGGATGCAATAGGATGAATGCCCAACATCCAAAGAAAAAACGGTGAAGCAAGCAGTCGGGCGAAATGAGCTTGGGTTGCTGGGCAGGAATAGCCTCATTGAGTCTGCAACATGAAGCAAGTACGGGGACACCATCCCGCCGTTTGCTGTAGGAAGAAGGCGCAAACATGACGAGATGGAAGGCACAAACTCAAAATGACGTTGATGCAGAGCAGGAGCAAACGAAATTACCGTGGTACACGGACGGGCCTTCTCTTATACACTGTCATACACTCGAGAGCCAATTTCATCTTTCTCGATTATTTGAAAGGCGAGTCTTCTCGTCTCACTCTCGTAACAATCTTCACTCCGTTAAGTTGCCCTTTGAATACTGCGAGACGTCGAATACCTAACCATTGGCAACCCCCTTTTCAATACACAGCTGCCGACTCCGTATATCGCCTCGCCTAACCTAACCCGAGCCCAATCCCCTCCTCTTATACTCGAAGAAGCCTACACCTACAACTCAACTGTGTTCCTCAGAGAAAACACGATGAAGTTTCTTGTCCTCCTGGCCTACTCGGCTGTCGCTTCGGCCACCTCGTACTTCCTCACCGTGTTTGCTCCGGACACTAACGTTGACGGAGGACTGTTCAACGCCGCGGGACAGGGCTTTTACACCGGTACCTCAGGCCCAGCGACATACTGTCCCGACAATGTCAAGCCATGCCCCGAAGTGCAAGGCACTCTCGTCCATGCAGGCATGACAGGCATGGCAGTAAGTATTTACCACTTCTTGATTGTGTCTGATGTCGACTTAAGCGCCCTTTTCTGTCTGATATCTAATATACATCTGCTATTCTCCAGGTTGCTGTCCCCGGTGGCCAATCGATCTACGTCGCTCCCTCGGGAGCAGTAGAGTACACCCGCGCTCACTCCGCAAACCTTCCCGAGGGTTCCATTGTCGGTGGCTGGTACAACAAGACGGTCGTGTCAGACTGCGACCCCACTCGATACGTCCTCGACTTCTTGTCCACTGACGGCTCAAACATCGGCGGAGTGAAAGTGTGCCCAGACGTCGAGTCGTATATGGACGGCACGGGTGCTAGCTTCCGCCTCTACGTCGGCACCAAAGGCTTCAATCTGACCGACTGCGTCGACGCAGTCGGCCTCAACTTGAACCCTGTTCAGGCGGATGTTGGGTGCTGGCAGTACATCTAATCCAAGAATCATCATGACAGCTCTGGCACTAGTCATTTAGAACAGGATAGCGAGGTCTTTCAGGACTGATGTCTATCGTGGATATGCGTATGTGTTGGTTGGTCTGGTATCCATCTACTCAACTTCTAGGCACAAATACGATTACTAGATTTTGACGAGACATTTTTATCCATAGGATTTAGTGTGGAGGCGGTTGTCATGCCGTTGTGTTCAAGGGGGGAACATTCCGAGGAGAGAAATCCGGAAACGCGTGCGTATGGCTTTCTAACGATATGGTAATGACTTGAGGTTACTTAGAAAATGTAGATATAGAATGAGCAAATCGAATGTGTATTAACGACCCACCAAAGCGTACCCCTAACCTCCATGTAATGTGAATTTCGTATCTGAGTACAAAAACTTATGCTAACGCTGCAGCTGCTTCAAGGTCCCTTAATCTAGACTCGTTCGTTCAGAAAATGGCCAATTTCGCCATAAGAAACCCCAAACCGTAGACGACGCTGAAGAAATCCCGGAGAATTTAATCTAATCCAACAAAACCTCAACGTCAAACTCCCGATCAGTCCGAAGCTGATACTGCGGCAGCGTCGCCGGCCCACAGCTCCCCGTGCCCAAACCATGATGATACCAATCCAAGCGCACGATGTGGTCGTCCCTCTTCCTCTTCTGCAGCTCATACGGGTGCCCGCACTCGTCCACGTCCCTCGTGCTATACGGGGTCACGCTGAAACTGGCGCCCTCGTGCTCGCCGAACCGCGCCCGCAGCAGCCGGTCCGGGTACTCGCCGTCGCCGCCCCAGCGCGTCCGCAGCTCCACCCACCGCACGTCGGTGCGGTTGCCGCTGTCCTGTGGGAACTCGTAGTCGCGGAACAGCGCGTCGGCGCTCCAGCCCCACGTGTTGACGAACTGCGCCGCCTTCTTGTCCCGGTACGACTCCCCCGGCCCGCGCCCGAACCACTCCACGATGCGCAGGTCGCGGAGCCCGAAGGACAGCCCGAAGCGCGCGAAGGTAGAGGGCAACAGGAGGCCCGTCGGCTTCGCTTGCACGCGGATGCTGCAGTATTCTTGCGTGATGGTGTAGGTGGTGGTCGTGTCGACGCCCCATGCTAGGACCGGGGGCGCTACACGCCCTTTAACGACGATGGTGCAGTCTGATTCTGTTTCGGTAGTTGTCATTTGCGAGAAGTGGTTCCGCGTCTGGTGCACTCTGCGCTCGATCCATTCTGGGCCGTGGGGTCCGCCCCGATCATTGTCCGTCAGAGCACGGTAGAAGTCTAGGGCTACGGGGACGGTGATGAGGTTGTGGTCTGGTTTTGAGGTGTGCGTTAGAGACGAAAGGGTGCCGTTGCCGGTGTCAAAGCCGAATGTGGTGCCCTTCGAAATCGTAACATAAAGCATGCCATCCTTGCGCTGTACGCGCGGGCGCCCTGGCGTGGAGAGTGTTTTTAGGAGCATAAAGGGCCGCGGCGGCGTCAAAGGAACCTGGCTTCGGGCTACAACCTTTCCTGGAGGCGCCCATTTGCTTCCATCGCGCACCATAAATTCCAGTTGCAGCCATGTGTCCGTAGATAGAGTCCAAGGCAAGCTGCCGAGGACCAACGTCGCTTTCGTGTGGGGCTTGACGCCCGCTGGGATATATATCTCTTTACCGATAATTTGTTGGCGGTCGGAAACGAGTTCCCAGAAGCACCTAACATGGTCCAGAGTCCGGAAGTCGTAGCGGTTTATAATAGTCACCTCGGTGCCTCCTACACCGAGTACTTGGATGGGCTCGATGGCTTTGCCGTATTCATCTAGGCCTGGGCCAGGGACGTGAGATGAATTACAAAGTCCGTCCATAACAAAATTGCCGTCATTAGGTTCGTCAGGTTGGAAGTCACCGCCGTATCCATAGTAGGGATCGCCATCTTTTGATTCGGTGAGGAGACCCTTTGAAAGCATTTGTTAGTTTTGACCATGAAACCTCGCTGCATGTTGGTGAGCTTACATGATTTGCCCACTCCCATACGAATCCTCCCATGAGCCGTGGATACTTGTAGAAGGCCTCGATATACTCTCGTACCGCGCCTGGACCATTACCCATTGCATGAGCAAACTCGCACATTACGAAAGGCTTCTTCCAGTCCTTCTCCTCCGCATGCTTAATCATCTCGTCAACAGGCGTGTACATCCGACTGAAGATGTCTGCTGTCTGTGCTTCTTGGTCGCCTTCGTAGTGTATGAGGCGTGTGCTATCGATCTTCTTGATGGCATCATACATTGCCTGATGGTTTCTGCCGTAGAACGCTTCGTTCCCCAGAGACCACATAATGATAGATGGATGGTTCTTGTCTCGCATGACCATCTGTACCGCACGGTCAACGTATGCCTCTCTCCATTCTGGGTTGTCAGACGCATAACTCGCTGGATCGCCACCAACTTCACCGAATCCGTGGCATTCGAGATCAGCTTCATCCAGTACCCAGAATCCCATTTCATCAGCAAGATCGTACAATCTAGGATCGTTTATGTAGTGTGAGGTGCGAATAGCATTGATATTGAAGGCCTTCATGGTCTGAAGATCATACTGGAGTTGTGCATATGGGACAGTCCTCCCCGTCAACGGGTTATGTTCATGACGATTGACTCCACGGATCTTGATGGGCTTTCCATTGACGCAGAAGACGCCATCGATGAGCTCAGCCCTCCGGAACCCGAATTTTTGAGAGACATAGACAGAACCCACAGAGAGCACTAGCGTGTATAAGTAAGGGGTCTCGGCTGTCCACTTCTCGGGACGTCTCATTATAACTTCCAATGTGGAAGACTCCTCTTCTGAGGTGAGCAAGCCACAAAAAGCCACCATGCCTTCGTTGTCAAGAACCGTAGCTGCGATAGTCTTGCCGGCCTTGTTCAACTTGATGTCGACGGTAAGCAAAGCGCTCTCGTAGTCATCGTTTAGAAGTGTTTGTATGTGGAAATCCTCGAAATGAACATCGGTAAATGAATGTAACCAAACATCTCTGAAGATGCCACTCAGCCACCATTGATCCTTAGAGCAAGGTTAGAATCGTCGGATATCCACCATCAATGTTTCGAAGAACATACCTGATCCTCGATGTAACTTCCGTCGCATCGCTGATAGACCTCGACACAAAGAGTGTTCTCGGAATCGAGTTCGAGGAATGCCGACACATCGAATTCGCTAGGATTCCTCGAACCTTGGGAATAACCCACCTCTTTCCCATTCAGCCAGACAGTAAAGGCTGCGTCGACACCCTCAAACCGTAGCCTCCATTGTACTCCATCCTTGAGGGTGTCTGGTACCAGGAAACGTGTAATATAGCGTCCACATTCGGTATCGTCGTACGGGACGTGTGGAGGGTTCACCGGGAAGGGATAATTGACATTCGTGTACTGCGGACCCTTTCCAAAGCCTTGAAGTTGCCACATACCCGGCACCTTGATGAGTTTCCATTCTGTATGGTCAAAGTCGGGCTTATAAAAGTCCCTAGAGCCTTTGAACGGACTTGATGAGAGTTCAAATCCCCAAGTGCCGGAGAGTAAGGAGGCCCTGGAGCGAGTTACGTCTCCAGAGCGGGCGTCATCCTCCGTATTATAGAGATGGAAATGGCTTCGAGGCGGCAGAGTGTTCCGGTGAATGACTTTGAGATTACTCCAGTCGGGAACCTGGATTTCTGTGTCGCCTGTTTTGAATCCGCTGTAAACTGACGAAACACCAGGCGATTCAGGGGATGCGGAGTCTGATGTATGGCTCGGACTAGACGTATTGACGTCTAATTCCACGTGGAGGTCTGTACTCTGGCGGATCACCAAGTTCTCGGTGGAAGAGGTAGTGAGCTGGGACGTGGGGGAAGACATTTTGAAGCGACAAATGAACCAGGAATATAATTAAAACGCAAATGCATGTAGGCCTCCGTTAGATCTCTCAACTGGAGGCTTTCTGTTCTAGTTTAATCACTGTTATCGGATGACATTTCGGTCATGGGGGAGGCCAATAAGACAGGTCGCGCTGACACCTATGGCACTACCATTGGAAGGATAGAACAGGACAGATAGACTGGAGCTAAAAGGCAGTTGATGTCGCCAGCATTGGACTTTGCATGGAAATAATGAGTGAGATTTGGTATTCCCCCCTAAAAGCAAACGACAACTTAGTACATTGAGATGTTCAACTCTCAAAGGCTTGTTGAATTGGGGCGATGGAAGAAGGCTGCTTTGAAAGAGTCGCAAGGGTCTAGACTTTGGTTGTCCGGGAACGTTGTTAATGGGGAGGTTAAGGTCACTATGAATTAGCGGGTGACGTAGTAACCAGCCCGCTAGTTGGCTCGGATTGTCCCGCGCTTTAGCGAAGGCTGGGGGGCCCTGGAGATCTCCAATCTCACGCAAAGATGTGGAATATATGCGAACCATTCATAGTGTTCTTGTCGTTTCAATGTCAGACACTAGAACACCACTACAAGTCGAAGCGAGCTTCTCATTACATTCATCCGGTTGGAGTCACCACTTGCAATATCGACCAGGGAGAACAGCAACGAAGCCTAAGATTTTCGTCCTAAGATTTTCATCGTTTCTCATCATCGTTATTATTTAACGCACTTTTACTATGCAAGAGCTCTAACGAGAAGGCACTAAAAACCCGGACCTCTCTACCTTAGGATTCTATGGTTTTGCTGAAATGGTCAAACAATCGCCCGTGAGGGTTGATTGTACCTCTTACCCATTGCGCCATTGAACCAGGGAACGCCGTTGGTCGACTACCACGTTTCCGTTCATAGAATCGTTCCGAATCTTATTGATGTTAGCAAAAAGTCCACCCAGCAATACACATCGAGAATGAACACTTACCCGAAGGTCTTCTTGATGCTGCGCACGTAATATTCTTCCCAATTACGTTTGGTCACCTCTTCCTGGCCTACAGGAACGCCGGTCCAGGTGACCCGCATCACAGTCACGCCGTCTACGTCGTTCTGGTCGAACTCAATCACCTGTCTCGAGTAGTGACCTTCCGGCCATTGGTTCAATCGCCAGGTCTGGACGATCTTGGTTGGTTCCTGGAGCTCTTCAAATTCGCCAGAGACGTTGCCGTCGAACAGCTCGAATCTTCCGCCCTTCTTGGCACCATCAAATCTCTTTGGTGGAGCACGGGTGAACGCAGCTAGACGTTGCGGGTCGGTGAAGGTCTGGTACATCTCAGCAGCCGTGGTTCGGAATTCCTCCTGATCAGACACGGTTGTGGTGTTGACGACGCTGCCACTGTTCTTCTGGGTGGTGCTAGCAGGCTTCGCCGTGGCAACGCCCGTCGGCTGATGGTATTTCGGTGTGGTGAATCCACTGGAAGGGTTCGTACCGGCAGCGTGTTGGATATCCTTGCCATGCTCGGCGATCAGGGCTGGAGTGAGCTTCGCAAACTCCTTTCGTAGTTGGGGGGTAATCTTGGATCGAACCAAGTCCTTGACTGGCTGCTTCTCCTGCGATTCGGAGTAGACGTCTATGTCAAACTTTTACATGATTAGCAATGGGATTGATTATTATACAGAGACGGGGGGTACCTACGACAAAGTCATCTTCCTCGGTATCGTGAGCGACTTCGGGAATGGTGATGGTGCCCGAAACATCCTCTTCTCCAGGTGCAGTTCCTGATGCAAGTCAGAGGCTGATGTCTTTTACCACTACAGCAATAGCTATCGGGGACGACTAACCAGAATACTCCAAGACGAGTTTCACGTCGTAGATGGTAATAACTCTGCCCTTCCGTTGGCTCACGTCAACATCACCGTCCATGCTGACAACCTTGTTAATCTTGGCGGTGACCTCTCCATCTTCGGCTGAGATCTTGGTAAGATTCTCTTGGAACCATTGCCTAGTCCATTCACCGGCATTCTTGCTGACCCAATGCCAGTTGTTTGGGTTGTGGAGAACCATGGTGAAGTGAGGAGGAGGATAATTCGCACGAAGTCTGGATTTGGTTGGGAAGCTAGAAAGTCGCGGATTCTGTCAGCGATTGCCGATTTGACAAAGACAATTCACGAGTTGAATGCGAGGAAATGTTATTAATCAGATATCAGTCTCAAGGACTGCAGCTTATTGGTCATCAAAGAAAGGGAGTACAAGTCGCTCTATGACTGGTGCCAGCTGGTGTCTCATCAGAAAATTCACAGGGGGGTGGGAGGCTGAATAAATAATAAATCGGAAACTGGAAACTTACTGAAGGCAGATGGACGGGCAAGTTGACTACAGAATCAATCCGTAATCATAGTAGACGAATTGAAGGGGGAAAGCGTCGGCATGCCGACAGTGGTATGAGATGGTGGTAATAGTAGAAAAAATGCAGCCGAAAGCTCTAGAATTTCGACGAAGTTTAGGTCCAAGGTAAAGCCTTTTTTTTTCTTTTCTTTTCCCATTCAATGCCCGTGGGGCTAGGGTCGGCAAAAATATCGGCCCGACATGCATTATTTCCAGCAAACAACAGAAACCTTACCTAGGTGGGTACTAGCCCGCTCCCGCCCAGATTTGTGGCTGCAATGCTGCAACCTTCAAAGTTGGGAAGCCTCTTGGAAGCCTGGACCGCCTAGCCCCGCCTTACCTTACCTTACCTTACCTTACCTTACCTAAGGTATCAGGTACATCCATTGGATGTAACCTGCAGCTCGCCTTATCGCAGGTATGATGTTCAATGTTTGCTGAAGACTGTACCTAACTACATCGAGGTTGAAATTCCATGTATGCCTGTCGCTCATCGCTCATCTGCATTCCTATACATATCAGGTATCTTTCAGTGTAATTTCCTAAGGGCTGAAGAACGAGACGAGATTTTCTCCGTATCGCCGGAGATGCGCAGGTTGTATGCAGAAATCTCCTCCTTCACTTTGCAAAAACACTATTTACTATTAATCATTCTAACAAGCGGTCAAACTTGGGATACCTAGCTGTAGACTACTAAGTACCCATCTTGTTGCGAAATTGAATCGGAGGAACTCGTTAAGAATCCCCCAGATTAAGGTATATTCGGGCTCTTGCGTAATCCGCGTAGATATAACGGGAACCAATGTATGATGCGGATATGTTCCGCATAACGATGGCTCTTTTAACATGCATACTATTTTCGTCTCGTCTGCCGTAAGGCATTTTAGAGAGGTAGGCAGCGTTGAGGAAAGAATAGGTGTTCGTCCTGATTCTAGTCTTCGGAACAGTTTCTATCCGCCAACGCCCTTGTAGCCCTAGGAACTTGCAGATGTGTAGATCCCACGTGGAAAACATGCTACTACTACTGTGATAAGTCTACCTACCTCCCTGGTAGAGGTAAGTATGGATGCTATTTTTATCTACGGTCAATGCTATCAAGTCCTGCAAGATACTATGCTAGCGATGCCGTACATATGGGAACTGGGATGTGAATTCTCTTTTTCTGCCTACCTTACTCGTCATTAATGAGAATAGCTCAACCGCAACAGAATCTATAGAATCTGCCCTAAGTACCACCTACCCCGGTGGGTACGTTTCACAGCTGAAGTCTCTTAAACCCCTTAGAAGAACATTAGTTTAGACTCACACATAATATAACACAGTAATCTTAGGATTGCTCATGCATGTCCACAAGCGGAGGATCTTACGGTGTGTTGCTTTGCAGCGGGAAGCAGATTCCTCGGCGATCTGTGCATATCTACAATGTATATTCCGTCCTTTATATGAGACACGAACTCCAAAGACGGTCAGACCTATTAAATACACTTGACATTGATAAAGGCTGGATATCAAGAAATTTCCCCGCTCGTGCGGACAGAGATCCAACATGGAGGATAGCCAATCGCTGCCCGCCGGCCACCCAACGTCAGATATGTGACCGTTAAGCGCCGACAAGACCAGAACCACGAGGGGCAAGTAGAGAGTTAGCCAATGGGACGCGATCTACGGTTGCAAAACACTAAAAATAGATGAAGTTCCACTCCACCGTCCACCCAATCGCGGCCCGTTATCCATCCATGGATGTATACCAAGGTGGAAGTACCGGCCACTCTATCCCCAAGACGGTCAGCCCACCAGGGGGCCATCTCTGCACCATTCCATCAATTGATCTCCTGCTTGTTGTGTCTCCCCGTCTCTTCTATTCGTTCGCTCAGCTGCATCTTGATTAATGGCACTTAGAAGATGCAGATAAGATCCATCGCAGTGCAGCATATTGAAACCAACTTATACGGACTAACCAAGTCAAGCTCGCTCTCAGACCGTGGAACTATAGACTTACATACATAGACCTACATTGACACACGCACCGAAGAGGAGCCTCCAGCATGTTCCTACAGCGGTCCTAGTTCGGGACTGACACATGCAGTGCTCAGGGCGAGGTCTCACGTTGTATTGCTTAGCTCAAGGGGCGTAAAATATCGTACGGTTCCCAGGTTGTTAACGGATAAGGTCACGCCCATCTCTCGGAATATACCTCCCCTTCTGCCATTAACCAGTTGATGAGCCCGCGTAGCCTATGCAGGCATCCAAGGATCTGCCAAGAGACATCCTGTCCCCCACGTTTGAGACCAGGGGAATCTGGATCATCACCCTATCGAGTCCCTCCATTACTTTTCATTTCCTACACCCTCTTTTTTTTCATCATCGCACAAAATCCTCAGCCGCGCCTTAGACATATTCGTCCGTCTTTCAAACATTCGTTTTGTATACGATACACAAGACACCGGGTCATGGAAGAATAATCGGCGATAAGACGATTCCCCCAATTCCTCGGCTGAAGGACGAGGTGAATGTCGCGCAACAAGTGCCGGCGGTCAGACAATCTAAGATATAAGCACGACGGGCAATTAATTAACATCCCGCTTGCGCCAGCACCCATCCTGGACTTATCTATCGTCGCCCTGCCCGCGCGCATTCATTAACACGGCTGCGGTCGTTATAAGTGATGATGACCAGTTCGCGCGAAAGTGCAACTTCTCGACTTCGTCAAACGCTCAATCCCCTGCGAACGACGGCTCTTAGCGGATTTCATAACCAACTCGTCACACCGCACTCTGCCGTGTCAATCAGCTCGTCGCAAACGTTTGCTGGACTGCATACGCCAGCCAGCTCGATACAGCCCTATAATCCTCAGGAATGGGCACCGTCTCCCGCCGTTGGCCCTGAGCGAACGCATCAGTTCCCTCCGCCGTCATCGCTCCGTGAGTCGCAAGGTAAGCCGCTAGTTTAATGACATCTAAAACCGTGACTAGGTTAAAATAAGCTGACCAAGTGTAAAACGTCAGTGCCAGCGCCGCCTCCGCCTTATTCCCCTCCCCGGAGTCAGAGGCCGGCTAGTACCGTCTATGAGACACCGCCGGCAAACATCTCTGCTGCTCGAGTTCCGGCCTCGAGTGTCCATCGCCCTTCTCCAGAACCATCAAATACCCAGAGCTTCCCCCCACCACCAGGATCAAATGGACGCGGGGCCTCTCGCGAGAGGCGCTTTGGCTTGCCGTCATTAACCAGACGGCGAGACCGAGGAACGCCCGAATCATCACCTCCCGATCCTCATCCCCCTACCTCATTATCCAGGCCACAGACACTTGTCATTCAGATCCCCACTCCCATAAACCCAGCAGAAAATAATTGCCCCACTGTGCCTCCTAACTCGCGCAGAGCAGCGTCCACCAGCGCAATCGACACACCGACGTCAGCTCGGTCTAGATCCGCATCGCAGACGAGGTGGGAACCCGGCATGCCTTTACCCCCACCGCCGCCAGGACCACCTCCTGCCCAGTCCCGGTCTCAAAGTCTCAATAGGACCACTGATCCTATTGTCTCCCCTCCGACGAGGAGACCGCCTCCTAGCGGAGTAATCGCCCTTGGACCCGTCCCACCAACCCCTGCCAACTGGGTTAACGATGAACATCAAGATCAAGACCAGGGCCAAGGCCAAGGGCGTGGTAAATCGCCCAACCATCTTGGTTTGACCATTGATACGACCGCTGCCGCCGAGTCTAGCTCACAGACTCCTGCTGAGTCTGGGTCCGGATCAGGTTCTGCGGGTTTAAACAGAACCGGCGCAGTTCGAGGCGAAAAGTCCCTGCGCGAAAGGCGGAATGAAAGTCGGACACGACACAAACCAGAGGATGGAATCCAGCCTTTATCTGACATTATAGTCCCTACCGGGTCAGGTTTGTCCCGTAGATTCTCGGTTCACAAGGGGACTCCTAGAAGCGGCGGTAAAACAATGGCCGACGTGCCAAGATCTGGCGATGACGTGAATATGGATTCTGTAAACTCAACACCTCGTCCGTCCGCCGGACTACACCCGGAGACACCCACGCCGCCGTTTTCTCCGCATCCGCAAAAGGCCTATCCGGTCGCAGAGCCGGGTCACCCCATCGCTCCGAAGGCCCTTCCTACGCCACCACCCCAGAGCCGATCAGCCTCCAATTCATCTCAGGTCCGCCCTGAGATGCACAACTTAATGAATAGCCTTTCATCGCTCAATTCAGCTACCTATCCTGCTACCAAGCAAGCTGTGATTGACCAGACACCGGAGCAATTCTGCCGAGGTAGCATAGAACGTTTTCAAGCATTTGCCAATCAGGAAGCAGTTGCAAAGTTGGATGCTGAGAGGGTTAAGCTATTTACTGACTTTATAGTCAACGAGTCTAGACTACGCCGCGAGAGGTATGCATCAGCTATTGGAGCCATGGGGTCTGAAATCTTTGACTTGACGAGGGATCTATTCCGCCCCATGAAGGCGCGGCGCGACTCGACGAACTCGCAGTCCGGTGGTGAATGGACACCGCAAATGTCCGAGACGAGATCTCAGCGGAATTCCATGACGTCTGTTTTCCGCGAACAAGTCCAGTCAAACTCAGCCCCGGCTTCCGCGAATCTCCCATCTTCACCCTCGCCAATGAATGGAACTCCTGGGAACGCGAACTGGAACTCGCAATACATGCCTTCATTATCGCCCATCCTCAGTATGAGCGTTAGTGAGCATCCAGACGAATCGAGTTCTCGGGGACGACCAGCAAGTCGGTGGTGGGAAACGGAATCTGGCGGCGAACCAAATCGAATGGAAAGATCCAAACGCGAATCGAAGTATATGGGCGTGCCCAAAGAAGCGAGAGAGGCTCTACAATGGGAGGATAGCACGGACAGTCATGCTGGACCCAGCGAACACTACTCTGAGAATGAATACCCACCTGAAAAGGTTGGGTGGCATGAATCGAAGCAAGTGACCACGCCTCAGCCGTTTCGAAATTCTCTCCTATCCGTGGCTTCGTCCGCACCGAACACTCCTTGTCCGTCTCACCTTGACATATCACGATTAGTGACGTTACCGCCGCCTTATCCGCGTCATCATCCCGCCGTGAATAATAACCACCCAGAGCTATCGTCTACGCGCACCCTCGTACGAGCCATCAGCGATCTGCAAGAAGTTCAAGCGGCAAAAGACCGATTTAAGCAAGAGAGCCAGAGAGCGCGTGACGAGGCCACGCAGGCGGCATCCCAGAGGCAGAAATCACTTCGCGCAAATCTCCATCAAGAAATCAGTGCTGGGAACATGTCCTACGCCGAAGCCGCCGCCATCGAAGCCGACACCCAAGCATCGGAGAACGCGAAAGCTAAGGAGTTGGAAAAGCAAGAATTCGACCGTTTCCAGAACGCGGTTGTTATGCCGCTTAATGAACTGCTCACCAGTCGCATTGTCCAGGCGACCTCGCTCTTTGACGAACTACGCTCCCGCCTCTTCGTCGAGACCCAAGCTCCGAATCCTAACATGCCGCAAGAAGAAGGGGATGAGCAACCAGAGCTGCTCGAGAAGTTGACTCTACTTAAATGGATCTTTGAGGCTCGTGAGATGTTGCATCGCGAGATTTACGACCTGCTCAGCGACCGCAACAATCGATACAAGGAGATGGTAATCACGCCATACCGACTATCGGGCAACGAAGAAAAGCTGCACACGGCCGAAGCCTTTTTCGTGGACGACGCGAACAAGCGACGCGCGGCATTCGCCAACGAGGTTCTCCAGCGCACCCGCGAGTTCCGCGACGTAGTCGAGGAGAACGTCGTCCGGGGCGTCGACATGCAGCTCAACGCGTTCTGGGACCTCGCGCCGCCGCTCAAGCGGCTCCTCGACAAGATCCCGTCGTCGCTGGACCAACACTTCCGGATCCAGATCCCGCCAGCCGAGTTCGACGAGAACCCCAGCTACCACACGCACCCGCTGCAGTACCTATTTAGCCTGCTGCTGCACGCAGAGAAGAGCACGTACCAGTTCATCGAGTCCCAGACTAACTTGCTGTGCCTGCTGCACGAGGTTAAGGAGGCGGTGACAAGCGCGCGCGCTAAGGTCGGCGAGGCGGAGGGCCGGGATCCGAGGGTTATTGAGGAGGAGCGCGGCGCCGAGCAGACGCGGCTTACGGATGATCTGAAGGAGAAGGTGCGCGTCGTGCAGGACCAGTGGGAGGGCGCGCTCGGTGAAGCCATGAGGGGCGTCAAGGAGCGCGTTGGCGAGTGGTTGTTGTCGACGGGCGGGTGGGACGAGAGTCTTGAGGATGGAGGTGTTGGTGGCGTTTAGACGTCGATCTATCTACCCCCTAGAAGGGTAGTAAACTTCGGAGTTCGAAAATTTTGGGACGCAAGTCGAAGTCGATTCAGTCCATTGCTGGTGTAGCGTTAATGGATCATGTGCGGCTGGCCTCTTCTGCCCGCCTACTTGTGTGATACCCCCTTTAGTTCATGGTGGATATGGTATGATTTACGGTTTGGGCTCTTTTGAAGGTACTCTCGGTTGTCTATGATGGGTTGGAGAGGCGGATCTATGGCAAAGACATCCTTAGATACTAAATACGCTTGAATCTCAACCCTTTCATCTCACTTAGCAATATCTAACTAGTGAATCATATACATTCGATAGATACCTGTTAAAAAAGGAAGGCAGAAATTTTAATGAGGCCTTCAGAATAAATGACCATCTCTAATAAATGCCTACCTATATATGTTGAAATTATATAATATTATTGGATACCCATTCATATCATATTTTGTGTAGGGATTGCATCGAGGCGAAGGTATTGGTACTCCCAAGGTACATGTAGTAATCTTCCCCGACTTCCCAGTAAAAGCGCAGTACCAATGACACGGGGAGGCGGCTCAGCCAGCGCTATTGCATGTCGTATAGGGCACCTCTTAGGGTGTATTGTGCCTTGTGTAAAGCCTCATGCAGCACCAAGGCATTGCAACCTACCTTGACGAATGGTACAAAGGTGGCGCTGCAGACCAACTTTCACCCTGACCATTAGGCAGGATTTATTTATCTCGGAGCCTTATGTCAGTATTTCCCAACCTTCCAGTGTTGCTTCCCTTCTCTTTACCTCTTATAAGGTACAGACTGATGAACCGTAGCCACTATGTCATTTGGTTTCGGAGTGGGCGATTTCATTGCTGGTGCAAACCTCGCACACAAACTCATACGAGTGATGACCGAGACACGAGGAGCAACTGCCGAGTATCAGGAGGCCCTAGCTGAAGTCTGCGGGATACAGCAAATCTTCATCCAGCTTACTCAGCTATGTCGTAGCGAAGTCCTACCACGAGCTACACTCAACTCAATAGCTCAGATTGTTATGCCATCGATGAAGATAATAGCGGACTTTCTCGACAAGATTAAAAATTACCAAGCCAAGCTTTCATCTAATGGCGGGCTATCCAGTAGCTGGTGCAAAATGGGCTGGGCGCTTTTTAGGAAAGATGAATTAAAGGCCCTACGTGATACGCTGCATTCTCGACTTTCAGCCATCAGTACCTTGCTAACTGCGGCAAACCAGTATGTATAGGCCGCAATGCATACCTACCTATACATGCGTATATATATTAAACTAATAATTTCTAGTTTGCCTTCATTGCCCGACAGTATTGCGCAATACCAAGTTAGAGATGATGAAGACCAGGAGGCCACCAATCATCCCCCTTTTCTCAGTGCCAGCTTTGTTGGAAATTCAGAATTCCAACAGCGAGTATCTGGGCATCACGGAACAAGGGATGTGTCAGTTGATTTTAAAACTTGCTCCATTGATGGAGCTGGGAATAAAATCGAGACGGAAGCTCCAGACGCTGCGTTGAGGTCGGATAGTAACATGCCGCTGCCTTTGACTGCAATTGAGTGGAAGAAACCGATAGAGGAAGAGGGTACTCCAAATGCCCAGAATATAAACGAGAAAATAGAGCATACAAGTTCGAAGAGGGAAGAATCGCCACAGACCTTAGGATCGGCTCACCAACAACAGAAATGCAGGCAGACACATCCTCCTCTTCAAGCATCCTGTACAGGTGCAAACCAATTTATGACGCGCTCGGAGATGGCTAAAGGGATCCCGAAACAGCAAAATACTAACAGAGATTTGGATACGTACCTCCAGACACTTTTCGAGTCTGCTTTAAGCATTCAGGCGGAGGCGGAAGCAAAAGCTGCAGCAGAAAGAAAAGCAGCTGAGGAGGCTGAGTGGAGACAGAGGATGCAGGAGGTTATTCGAATCGAGACAGAGATCGAAGTACGGAAGAAGATCGACAATGAACAAAAGGAAGCCGAACAAAATGTCAAAGCACCTATTAGACTCAAAGATGCCGTTGGTAGAAAGTTCAGCTTCCCCTTTAAGTCATGCAATACTTGGCAGGTATGTTCTTGTTGACCCCACGGGTTCACGCGAGCGACTCATAACATTTATAGGGAATGGAGGACCTTATAAAGCAAGCTTTCATACATGTGGACGTCATTGGTCCTCACGTCCAAGCGGGGCATTACGACTTGGTCGATTCCAGTGGAGAAATCATTCTCCCTCAGACGTGGGAGAAGGTGATTCAACCTGACTGGGCTCTTACAATGCATATGTGGCCAATGGCTAGACCTAGACCTGTACCCCTATTTCCTGGGCCTGGTGGGGTTGGGAAAGGTGGTATAGCTCGTCCGGTGGCTGGCCCGCTACCACTACCTCGTATAGTTGGAGGCGGGCCTTCTCCCAGAGTTCACTCAATAGATTCTAGCGATGATTCTGCGAGTGGTACTGAGACCGAGACTGAGACTGACAGGAAGTTTTCCTTGAGAGCCTACGTTAGCAAGAAAGCGAAAAGGCTTCGTGCACGAATATCATCTCGTAAATCGGACGATGAAGACGACAGATCTTCTGAGAGCGATTGTAGTAGTTTAAAGGGCGTTCCGGTCAGGACCAGGGGCAGAAGGTGATTATTAGGAAGACTCTACTGTACCAGAAGAAGAATGGAGAAGATGGTATCTATAGGCTACTGAGAGCGAGGTCAGAGAGCGTATAGATCCCCTAAGGGGAAGATGAATAGAACAGAGATTTAGTGTTTAGTGTCATTCTAAAGAGGATGGTCTTACCGGTACCTAAACGACTTGGAAATGGAATCGTCATTTGCAAATGTGGAAGTGGTGGCTGAGTTGAAAAACCTTAACCTTAGAAATGACTTATCACTTCTTTTCAGTCTGCCCCTTTAGAGTATTCTTGTTGGGACTAGCAGTCCCCTGATAACCGTCCCCTTTAGAATTCCAAACGGAAAGATCGCTTTATAAAGACATGATATCTACTTACGTATGTACAGGGCTTAGCGTACGTGAAATATTGGTAAAACCACTTTCTGGTACAGACCTCGTTTGCAAGCTCTTGGTTGGTAACGGCAATTCGATCCTAACCTGCCATGCGAAAACTTACAGATGGCCCTATTCCCAAATGATCAGTAAAGGTCCTTGATCTATTTTCAATCATAACAACCCTATCATCTAGATATTAATCACGTATTACCATAGGTGCCTGCGAGATCTGCCATATCACGAATACTATCCGCAGGATCAGTATTTTCTTAGATTGTCAAGGAGTGGCAAGGCCAGGAATGGGAAGGGTCATGGCGGTAATTTCTTGCAGACAAAACCCGCTGCTGAGTCTCGTGAAAGTAATTTCGTTAGACAATTCACTGCAAAGAGGCAGCTATCATGTAGATCGTGTGGTCTAGGATAGATAGTGCCAACGCCATATTAAGTAATCAACCAGAATGCTGTGATTGGGATTCAACCGATACTGCACGCGCGATTGCATCTTTCGTGGTCCTCATGCTATCGTGGTGGCATGTAATTTGCCCTTGCATAATCTACTAGAGAGCCGGGGACAATACAAGAGACTGTCTTTGTCTACACGGTCCTGGGTCTCCCTTACAACATCCGAAGTACCCAAATCCTGACATAGTGTAATCATACTCACTGAGTGATCACTTTCTTCGCCGGTAATTGCCTAGAGTTCAAGGAGCAAGACATGCCTGGCCAAGATTTATATATCGCTTCCGACAACCCAGCTGGTGGGTATCACATATTAGTAAGGTTAGCAATCTATTATATTAACTGCGTGCTGTTGTGCAGTGCAGCTAATAATATGTCAACCACCTAACAAAACCCTTGTTGCAGCCCGTTTTACCGTTTTCGGGTGGGCGAAACGTCACCCCGACCTTAGACGTACTTAGATTAGTATGTTGTGTAGAATTGACATGGAAATGAAGACATAAGGTAAGCCTGTACGTCTTATATTTAAACGTTCCTTCTTGCACCTAGATCTTCCCTCTTTTACGTAGGAGGTAATGAATCATCAATGAGAACATATCCATACGCATGGCGGTGCAGCACCCTAACGTACGGATAGACCTTGTCCATCCATCAGTTACTACCTTATTAGAGGGCAGAACATAAAGGTAATCGATTGAATCAGTTTGAGGGCTGCGTCTTTGACAACGTAAACTGCGAGACTAGTCGTTCTGTAGCACAAAAGCACATCGTCAGTGCCCATGTTTATACCCGCTGACACACACTGAGGGAGGTCAAATCGATTAGTCGGCTGGATTAAGTCCTATTGGTCGGATCGGGACTACCACAATACGCCTTTCTACCTATATTGTCACAATGGCCCTTATGAAATGCGGGTATAGTGTCTGGTGATTAACCAAGTTGTTGAACCTATCACGTTACGCCTTTTGTAAGAGCACGCCATAAAATATACCCAGGTAGGGGTACCTTAGTACTTAACGCCTGGGAAAAGTTCCATCAATGGTTCTACCTATACCTAGTAATCCCTTGATATCACACTGCGTGGGCAGGTAGCTAGAAGCTCACCAACTGAGAGCCAATTCTGCCGGCGAAGGCCGGAACCAGGTTTAAGAAGATCTGCTAGAATATGACTCTCCTCCCAATCCGGGGGCCTAGCGAAGACCCTGAAAACCTCCCATAGAACTCGGCAACTCGGTGTCCTAAGGGTAAGACCGTGGTACTACGTTGCTTCACTCACACGAAGCCCTCTTTCCTAGAAGTGAGATGACTTGCTCACGCGGTGACACAACAGGCTGGGAGGCTTATCATTTGCCAATTTACTGGGCACATTGGTGTGAGATCCTGTTGCCTTATTGCTGACAGGCTGAAGATTTCACCAGGTTGTGTGGAGGTGCGGCTATGCAATAAGTACGTGTGGATGGGCACCGAAGGTTCGACAGGCATATGATACTGCGAGGATATTGGGGGGTACTTGGGTACCTCCCACCTCATACATGTAACAGACAGATGAATCTACTTGTGACTAGGCTGCCGGGGATCGTACTCCATTGCAGCAATCGAGCGAGCGAGCGGTCATCGTCGGAAACCCCCACGTCTGCGGGCCATGCGCGTGGCTTGCGGGGCCGGGAGGCCGAGACACGGGACGCGGGACGCGGAACGCATCTGATTGATACGATCGTGATTACCTGAATGAGACGTCAGCTTACTGCATGTTGCATGTGGCTTAACAACCAAACGACGTAACGAGGTAGATATTCTAACCAATCCGCCGATAAACTCATCGGCAGAAACTAGGACGAAGAGACAGGTAATCCCTATTCCTAAAGAACATAATATCCATTTAGGGATATAACAACTAAGGTAGACTAAAGGTCATTTCTTTTTATTCTATTGGGGTTATGACTTCGGGGCTTTTATTTTCACTGCTGTGACAGCTGATATTGACGTCGTGATACCAATTAATTTGGAAAATCTCAGCTAACGTTACACACAGGCGTAACACAGCGGACTAGCTGTGCACGAAACGTGAGGGGAAACCTGGAAAGCCTTGCAGAAATAAGCAAGATACAGTACACTTCCCAGCCTACCTGACGTGGGTACCTTGTCTAACCTGCCAAGCCAAGCCAAGGGGTCCGGTTTCTAACCTCCTCTTGGCTATTTTATCGCTCGAAGGCTTTCGAGGGACTCGTCTGCAATGCGTCCAATATCACCGTTGCTGATTTCCCGCAGCTGATCGTGGTAGTCCTGCTCAGTTTCAGAGTTCAGCGTCGCAAAGGTAGACAGCTCATTGATGTGAACGCTCTGTGTATTAGTGCGCTGGACCCTGCGAATGAATGTTCTCAAGCCTGATATGGTACCTCGGGGAATCTTAGGCATCTGGTTCTCGTATTTTGATGAATTCTGGCTGGATGGCCCAAAGAGTGTCCGTGAGTATTTTTTGGCCGAATTCCAGGATGATACCATGTTAGCTACCAAGGACTTTAGCGGCAATGTGATAACTGGCATGCAACTGCAGATGAGGCCAATGCTGACTTCACAGAGACTATCGAATGGAGATCGTTAGAAATTTTATGTATAAGCATAATTCAATGTGAAAGGAATGAGGAAGACTTGGAACGGGTGAAAGTAGGTATCCTACCCAAACAGATAAGGGGTTGTCAGGTAGTTTGGATCCGCTAGTGTAACTTGTTCCCGAGTGGCCAGTCCTCCTGCTGAACTGGCGATAGCGCTTTAAGCCTGTTAGTTAATAGAGAAATAGCACACACATCGGGGAACAAGGGATTGCCTTACAGAAGCCCTGTCAGGAATATTACCATAATTCCAGCTTTACGCACTGGTACAAGCGATAGTCGGGACACTTGCCATATCGGGATGACAAGAATGTACAAGTCGGAAATCAGGCCAAAAATTCCCTGCGATAGAGCAATTCTGACTTGTAATGTAGGGCAAGTGCCGAATGATACTTTTGAGTACCATGTTTCCTCATGTTGAGGTATGCAGAAGGATAGAAGTACGATGATAGTGGTAAGGTAGAATACGGCCACTAACACTATACCAACCCAGATCGAACGGTACGCCCAGCGTTCAGGTTGGAAGAGTCGATGATAGAGCGCCAGAACTGTAAACTTTACTAACATAGCTGCTATAGGGTATGTAATTAAGGCCATAATGACCAGCTGCGGCCGCAGTCAGTGCGTTGGCCCCGATGCTGTCCTGTATAGGGCATGGGTGGTGGGGTCTTGCCTCAGAGTACTCATCGCTGAATGAAGCAACAGGAATATCCCACAGGTGCCTCCCCAGTGGCGAGACTGGCTTCAAGTTGAGTACTATCCATCCAAAGGCATCGATTAGCGATAAAGGCACGACGGGTTTTGGAATTTAATACAGGAGTGGAATACTTGCTAGCAGGACACCACCGTAAGCGATTACACCTGCCTGCGTGGGCGGATGCTCATTAGTTCCCCCCCTTGGACGATTCAACGAAGTGGATCTATTTACTAACTGCAGCGATAACACAGAGAACTATGCTCGGCTTGTTAGCAGTAAAATGACAGCCGGTGTTAGTTCTCTCACGTACAATCGTCTATCCCAAGAGCGCGGGTCAGACGAGCGCGTGTGTAGAGCCGTGTGAAGAAGAAGGACAGCATCAACGGAAAGAGAACATAAATTCCAATGCTTAGGACCGGTGCCTGGCTGGGGGGGTTGATAAAGTTGGATTGCTCGCCAGTAGGCGGCTTTCCAGCTGGGACATTCCAGAGATCGATTTCAGACACACTCATGCTGGGCGTCTCAGGCTGCTAGTAAATATTCAACGATTGGAGGAAGAACGATGGAGTATCAACTTTCAATAATGAGTGAGACGGATAAGTATCCATATATGAAGGTAAGGCCGAGCTATTGTGAGAGAGAAAGTGAAAATTCCGAAGATTGAAAAGGAGAGACGGTCTTTACGTCGACCATTCAGCTGTGTGAACCTCATCCATAGGCCGCTTCGTGTCTGTACACCCATTTGAAGACCTCTTGCATTAAGTGTCTATCCAATCATATAGTGCCCCCCAAGCCGCATTATTCGCATCTTTCCTTGCCATTGGACCCAGAGGTGTCCCATGATTATGTGCATTCTCAAGTAAGACTTCCGGATAAGCCGTGATCCCATTTCGGTTAGTGATGCTATTAATGTGAGACAGGATGTCTATTATCGGGGCTATCCCAGGGGGTATTAGGCAGTGTTGGGCGTTTTATATCAAGTCGTATATGTCTGCTCCTCTCGGCCCTACTCGGCCCTCACAACTATCTATTTCTTTTTCCACCACGCAACAGACTAAAACAAGATGAATAGTACGACGGCGGCATTTTATTACCAGGCGCAGCCTATTACGTTGCCGCGCTTCCTAGTATTCTTGCTTGTACCTTTTATTATTGTATACATTAAGCATGCAGGACCGCTAGACCGCCCAGTCCTGCCCAAAGGTTCACCAAAACTGTGGGAAGTGTACCATTGGCCGATTATTGGTTCCGCTTTGCGCTTCTACGGAAGACGGCGAGACATGGTGATCGAAGGCATGCACGCAGTTCCAAGCCAGAGTTTCAGTTTCTATGTTGGGAAGAAACACATCGTCAACCTCGGCGGCTTGGACGGCAGAAAAACTTTCTTTGAGAACAAGGACTTTAGCGTGTCCCAAGGGTGCGGGTCTCCATACAATGCCATGCACGATTCTTGTGCCATCGACTCCTCCTTTGGCACCACTAACGAGTATCCATAGATTTGTCGAACTTCTCACTGGCTTGGTATCGTCCAACGACGCCCGGGACGACTACGGAGCTGCGTTCTTTGTCAAGTGTGTTTCCGTCCTTTCTCGTGGAGAAAGGGTGGCCCAAACGCTTGCCGTCCTTACCAGTGATACTCGAAAGTTTTGCGACGAGTTAGTTGCCCGTCCTGCCTCAGTGCTGCAGTAGGTGTCGTCTTTCCTTTCTCTTTGTGGCATCTATCAGTTAACCATAACGTCTCCAGTCAGGAATGGCAAGTTACAGATGTGACGCAAAGTGTATATTTTCTTCTGTACAGGCTGGTGCAGCGCAGTGTAGGAGCCACTGAGATTTCTGAAGATGACAGGCTGCTGCGACATACTCTTCGTATCTTTGAAAGCTTCGAGAGAAACACTAGCCTAGCCCATATCATCTTTCCCTGGTTGATCACGCCAAAATATGTAGCTCGGTATATTGCTGGCGCAAGATTATATATAGCGATTAGGAGGATTCTCAACCGACGCAATAAGGCTGGGCATCGCGAGGAAGATGCTCTGCAGTACGTCTACGACCAAAACAATGATACTGACAAGGTAGTCAGGGTGAGTCAACCTCATGGCGGTGTTCCGGGGGACGCACAACGGGGTGCCTAACAGTTGAACAAGTTTATCTTTAGTGCCCTTGCATCAAGCGTTACTATGACGGGAGCCGCCGCAACGTGGCTTCCTGCATTTCTGTCCGATGCGCCCGAATGGCAAGAAAGGTGCAGAGAGGAGGTTGACGCCGTGGTGTTCAAGTACCGCAAAGATCCGACTCAGTCACCAAATGATGTCCTTGCTACTCTTTCGCTCCAGATCTGGGAGTCCGACTTTCCCATCCTTCACTCCTGCTTACAAGAGACCCTTCGCATAACCTCGACAGGCACATTTTTCAGGAAAAACGTAAGCGGCAGTGATATCCCTCTTGGGGACTCGGGTGATGTGGTACCTGATGGCTCATACGCCACCTACCTTCCTGATAGCGTGCATATGGACCCGCGAGTATACCCAGACCCCTTAGAATTCAACCCTGCTCGATTTCATGACGCGCGAATCTCTGAGGAGGAAGAGCCGCACACGTTTCTGGGCTGGGGATCTGGCCGCCACTTATGTGGTAAGTACTTATTCATGCTACTCCAGTCCATGACTAGATACACAGGTAGCTTACAGAAAGGCGGGTAGCCGGGATGAGACTAGCAAAGGTCCAGATCAACATAATTCTAGTCCATATGCTTGCCAACTTTGATTTCGAGCTTTCTGATGAGAAGGGTCGCCAGAAATTAGGCACAATGCCGTCGGTGGATCGGAATCTACTGAGGCCAGAAAAGTCTCATGTACCGATTTATATACGCTATAAACGACGTAACTTGGTCGCCTGAGGGAGATAAAAGGGGGTTGTCGTCGAGGAAGAGAAATGATATGCGGCTTAGAGATCTCGTGGATTTAAACTGGATTTGACTCTGCCTGTTGATTGGCCGGACTATTGGAGTGTGTTCTTGGGTGAGTAGGGAGCGGGGGCGATGAAGTGATCTCGTTTTTATGTTTTATATGAAATGTCTAGTCCAGGTGGGTTCAGGGGAGTCCGCCCCGAATGACGGAGAGCCGGTCCGTAGAGGAAAGCCGGGCTAATAATATGGGGCTAATAACCGGGTGGTTCAAAGTCAGTAATAACCATTCATAAAGTGAGAAAGCAGGCAAAGGATATTGTTGCAGTTACCTTACGTATTTAAGTATTCGTTAGCACTTATACTCCCAGGCGCTGAATTGCTGTGTCCGGGCTCGTTACCTACACCCCATGCAGGATACGTGTATATTAAACTTGGTAGATGCCGAGTCTATGAAACCTTTGACATAGAAGTAGATATTGGAGAGATGGTAACATGAGTCTCGAGGCTCCAAGATCTCAGGGTTACTTTGTAATGACTGCAATCTGAGCTAATTAGGTACATATCCAATAGGTAGGTAGGTACATATCAGCCCTATGAGTGGCACATGGTTAAGGTTAGGGAGGTTAAGAGGTACATGTACCTCAGGTCCCTTTCGCGATACCTTTGTTTCAGGCTGCGAGGGTGTGTGGGGCCCATGGTTCGGTCAGCCAAATGTTTACCAGAGTTCTAATTCCCGATCTCAGTGACCACTGTACGGGAAAGGTTGTAAGCGCATCATTAACGCGGCGTTTGGGGGCTATTGAATATAGACACTTAATATTCCGGATACGTTGATACATGTATCTTACGGGTGCTATATGGGAATCTTGGCTCCAACTCTGTGGCGCATTAATGCCCCTACATGTACCTAAGTTACCTAGGTACCTCTCTTAGGCAGGTACCTGCCCCCTACATGTAGTACATGAGCCTGCAAAGGGATGCTTTCGGCCAATTGTGGGCAGTGAAATAGCGAAGTAGCGCGGCCCTACAGCACTCTATAAGTGAGGTATGACCCCGCCCAAGCTACCCGGCTCTCCCTTACCTACCTCCTACCTCCGATCTCCAATCTCCAATCTCCAACCTCCAACCTCGTAGATCTCGTCATTCTCAATTCCCAAGTTACGGTTTCTTCGCGTAGCTCTCCAGTTTTCCTTCTACTTGCTCGCAATCAAACGGATTGGTTTTGCGCCATTGTAGCCTCTGGGAAATGCTTCTCCCCCTGGTGGTCGCTGCTATCGCGCTGCTTGGGTCGTATCTTTACAATACACTACGCTATGAAAGACTGAAACGATATGCCATATTCCCGCAGCTGCCGGCGTCCCTTATCTTGGGACATCTCAAAACTATAGATGACTTCATTCGTGCGGGCAAGAAAAATGGTCATCCCGGTATGCTGCGCAAGCTGCTTTTCTTTGTACTTTTGCGCTTTTGGTGTAAAGTACGTCGCTGACAACCATACGAGTAGACCTTGCGTTTGCTGCCATGAATAAGGCGCTGGGTCGACCGCCCCTTATGTTTGTTGATCTTCGGCCTTTCAGTCGCCCCATGGTTGTGATCAGAAGCCATGAAATAGCTGAGCAGATCTCCAAACCATCCAAGGCCTTTCCTTACAGCCTCCCAAAGATGCCTGAAGTCTACGGCCACATGGTCCATGTGACTGGTCCAACCTCAATATTAGCTGCGCAAGTATGTACTCGGAGTCTTTCCCCTCCTTCTCTGCTTGCTCCTGTTGTTGCTAATCCTAGCTTACACTTTTGCAGGGCGAGGACTGGAAGCTCCTCCGCAGGCGTTTCAACCCGGGGTTTGCACCCAAGCACCTGCTGTCTTTTCTGCCCTGTATCCTCGAAAAGTCCTTCATTTTTCTTGGCCACCTCGACGGTTCCGCACACACCGGCCAACCCTTTTCTCTTGTCGAGCTTGCCGGGAACCTAACTTTCGATATTATATGTGCCGTCGTCATGGATTTTGACGTTGATGCTCAAAATATAGACCAGCCGAGCGAGTTTATGCGCGCTTACCGGGAACTATTCCAAACTTATGCCAGTGAACAAATGGATCTCCCATGGTTTTTCACTCCACGTACGGAGTGGAAACGGCGCCGGCTTGCAAAGCGTGTGAGGAGTGCGCTAGGAGGCATCGTTCGCGATGCATTCGCCAACCGATGGGCCGAAACCACTAAAGCTCGTAGCATTCTGTCGTTGAGTCTCCAAAGCGATGTGAACGCATTAACAACAAAGGCTATCGATGAAGCCTGTGATCAACTAAGTACTTTTTTGTTTGCGGGCCATGACACAACTAGTATCCTCCTCTCCTGGATATTTTACGAGTTGACCCGTAGCCCCCATGCTCTAAGAGCCCTACGTGGCGAGCTGGACGATCTGTTCGGCCCAGGTGAGTGGCACACCTTTTCACCTACTGCTTTTTGCCCTTGACGATACAGAAGAGCATCCATTGATCAATAATAGATCCTAACCCCTCCATTGTGCGTGACAAACTCCTTTCGGACGATGGTCAAAGTATTTTGCAACGCATGACATATACAGCAGCTGTAATCAAGGAAACTCTCCGACTATGGCCGCCTGCCGGCACGGCTCGGTTGGCGAGAGCCGGAACTGGAGTTAAAGTGCAGACGTCAAATGGCGAGTACTCTCTAGATGGCCTCAATGTATATAGCTGCGCTATCATGATCCAGCGTGATCCTGAGGTATACGGAGATACTGCCGACGATTTTGTGCCCCAACGCTGGCTGTCCGATGCAAACGATCAGATTCCAACATCGGCTTGGCGGGCGTTTGAAAGAGGGCCTCGGAACTGCATCGGCCAAGAACTGGCTAACCTCGAGGCACGTGTTGTGGTTGCGCTTGTTGCGCGGCAGTATGATTTTGCCAAGGTGAGGAGCAGATCTCACTCCCACAATCCCCATAAGACGTGGATATACTTACTTGATTTACTTCGCAGGTTGGGACCGGCGGATTGATGCTTGGGAAAGACGGAAATCCAGTTCTGGACTCCAAGGGGTATTTCAAGGTGGCTTCAGACATGTACCCGGTAAGTTTGAACCTCAAAACAACCCCCAACAAGAAAAGGGGTTTGCGTATAAATCTCTTGTCCCTTAACTGACTTGCGATAGACACGTGAAGTAACACCCAAGCCAGTTGATGGGATGATAATGCAGGTGAAGATTAGAGAACAAAAAGGCAGAATGATAAAGTGACAGGTAATAATAATTGGGGTCTGAGCTGCGGAATTGTATGAAAAATAAGATGTTGAGGACGAAGGAGGCAAGCTTTGACGAAAAAGAAAGGGGGCTTATATGAGGGACCCCAAGGTCATCAAGTTGGCAAAAATACCTAGGTAGTTAAATAAGGTGCACGGGTAAGGGCTGTTGAGGTGTAGGTGAGTACCTAGGTAGGTATCGTATTTGCGCATACTTAATTGCAAATGCTAATTCCAGATTATACGCATCAGACCGTCCAATATCAAGTCTTCTCGTGCAGCTTCGACTCTTGCTCGTCCCAAGTAGCTTGAAAATAGAGCTAGGGCAATCATGAATAGATACCGCAGTGCGCGACTCTCGCTCCTTGTCCATCTCGTATTCCGGTGTTATCCAGCGCTCGGGTTTAGGGGCGGAGGGTCAGGGGAAGTACTTGACGTTATGCAAGAGACACTAGAGGTGGACTGTCAGCTCTGTTCCAGGAGGAATGGCACGGCCATCAACGCCTAATGGCTCGCTCGCTAGCTGCAGCTGAGGTTGTGTCCTTGCTCGCTCCAAGTGAAGGCCAACGACACCGGTGAAATATGTTGCATTGTCTCATCTATAACGGCTTGTAGGTGCTTAAACCCGGATACTTGCGTCCCCTAGGACAACATGTCAGTATGTGCCATTCACTAGTCTGGATTCCAACTCGCCTGGTGGATATCGCTGCCCTTGGGTGAAAGTAGTACGGATTTCAGTTCCAAGCTGAGCGTGGGCTGTTGGGTACCTATAGAGATAGAAGAAGGCCATATGAACTGTGCTCCTGCCTAAGCGAGCCATGGAAGTGGTCAGTAAATAGGTATTCATGAGGCAGCGTCTTGGGTTTAAAGGGAAATGCTATAAATGCCGACATACCCATTTCGATAAAAGGACTGCTTCGGGCCAGAACTCTGGTGTGCCCATATCATTCCCACTCGGGCTAATCTCACCGGCCGCAAGTGCATAGAAGTGCTGGTTTGCATCCTTAGAAGGTACCCCTAGGTAGATAGGTTCGATGAACTTACCTAAGGTATTTCATAACCAATCTTTGCAGGGGTGCTACCAACAGCCACCAACAGACGCTGTTGAATGTAATATGCATTGCGCAGGCAACAGCTGTTAGGGTGTGTAAAACCCCAGTGCTTTTGACACACTGCCCAGCTAATCTATTCAATTTCAAAATCGAGGTATACTGTACTCCCAGCCCATGCAGCAGGAGCACAAAGAGCTCTTCGTGTATGTAGCAGGTGCCTATCCGGGCTGCCCAACAAGTGAGTTAATAGCACTTCGCGAAGAGACATTGTCTTTCTTCGCAGCTCTTTACATTGTGGCATGAATTTACATCACTGATACAAGCCTTCAAGACTAGGTATGTACGAAGAACAAGCATGTACTGTTATGCTGTATTTATAAATTCATCTATGGCGCACTCTCACAGGTGAAAGACCAGTTTCGGGCCACCATGTGCTGCAGAAGCAACGTGTATAGTCGAAATTCGTTTCGCCGTTCCTGTTCCATGTCTAAGTTTCGACTCCCCCCCCTTACGTCCCCTAGTCTACCTGGAGTAACTTCAAGTGAAAATACCATATATTAACTTTAGCCAGCACTAGACTTGCCTCTGGATGAAACATCGCATTTCCAGAGCAGATACATGTACTGGTGGGAAAGGAGATGTGATATTCCATGTGCGAAGAAGCTTAATGCATGGCAGTCAAAGCTTCCTTTTAGAATAGGTTATCATTTTCGGTCTCATTATTTATAGTGTTTGAACACCTCTTCCAGCGTTGAGGTAATTTACACTCTTTCCAGAATGAACTCAAATTCCGGGATGTCGAGGTAGATGAATCTGCAGGGTCTTCCTCTATCTCGGAACACTTTAGACTCTATATGCAATGAAACAAACAATAAGATTGCGTATGTGTAGCGTTAGTTATGACCTTCGTAACCGAACTACACTCCTATGTTAAACACCCCTCATAGGGCCGTTCCGTGCTTGTGAAGTTGTAGACAGAGCGGATAAATGATACATCGATATCTAGGTACCACTCCTTTTTCTAGTGAAGTACCTAAAACCCTATTGTGGTCATCTATTGCCAATTATTTCACCACTTTCCTTCATACCATTGGCATTTTTGTTTTAGAATTTGCTCAATTGATTGGGTTGTGGTTGGCGATTGGATACAATTGCCTAATTAGGGTGCATATACGGCGGAGTGGGTCTTTTCGGCGCCGGTGTGGGTCCTGCGTCCCGCTCTATATGTTCGGCTTCGGCGTCGGCCTTTGATACAAATTCACGGAGGACAGCGGCTCCTTGATGATCGGCAACTAAAGCAGTAGAATATATGTAACTAGTACTTTGATAATGGCAAAACATTACCGTAATTACAGAGTGTTCTTGGAAGAGGGCTGCTCTGATCATATTGCCGCCCTAGTTAAAATTGGCGGGATGGTATACTCGGCAAAATGATCAGTGAGAACCTGCATTATTAGAAAAACGAATCAATAGGGGGAAGATACGCCACGGCGCGTTCAATGCCGAAGATGTAAACACGCATTTACTTAATGCAATTATTGATAATGCAATGCTAGCATCAAGGTATATCATCCAGTTGCAATAATGCTCCTATACGTACATACATCTGGATGAATTTGTCAATCCTAGGCACTTGCCGTCTGCGTCAGGTACTTTCTAATATTTCGTCCATATTAGGGAAAGCGTGGCTAGTTGTGCAAGAGCTGTGGAATCAGCACTTGCCGTCGCGGCTGTAGAAGGCGTTACTGATCTGCACCGTCAATGGGTGGGTGTTGCTGCTCCTATTTAAGCTTGAGTTCCTCCGGACATTCATTCCAAGTCCATTTCTCCCCCGTTCAACACCAAGCTTCGAACTCGTCGCGCTGAACCCTACCTCCATTTCATTTTCGCCCCTAATTTTGCGTGCTAAGTCAAGATTACAACCACCACCATGCCTCTCCGCAATTGGATAAGGGCGAAAGTCTCTCCCACCATCGACCTTACGCGAAAGATTGCACACCCACGGGCGCAGGGCTGTGTAAGCACTGACAATTATTTCCTGTGTGAGTGTGGATCGGTATGCAAGAACATGCCTCACAACATCTCCACGCACCTCTGTAAGCTTCACAAAGTCGACTCGGCCTACCAGATGAACCAGTTCAAGGGTCGGCAGTGGGATTGCAAGGACTGCAAGACGCGTCACGCCAATTTCAACGCGTTCCTTGCTCACTACCGACGCGACCACCACGGCTTCAGAGGCGACTCCTCCGGCCTGCGCGAGGGACAAGACCCCAACCGACCCGCGAGCACCCTTAAGCGAGAGTTTCAACTCTGGCTTCAGCGTGGTAAGTATCTCCAGGCTAGTCCATTCCCATGATCCAATGTTAACTTCTTGTAGCTTTGTTGTAGCGAGGGAGTTCTAGCAGCGCTCGTGAGACTCTCAGAGTAACTTACCAACAACGGCGCTCCTCTCACGGTTCGTAGCCCATTTATAATCACTACTTAATGAACGATTCTAACTGGGTAGATAGGAACACAACATAGGTCGTCACCTCCTCCTCCTCCTCCTCCTCCCCCTCCCCATAATTCAGACTCAACTACCAAATCCCGACGACCAAAGGGATAGTTCAAGCCAGGCAAGGCAGGAGGACAGAATAAGGGAATATGAGGGAACAAGGGTTTTAGGCATCATAAATACATTCACATTCATCTGAAAAGACTCAATCTTTCTTCGTAAAATCCTCTAATACGCTTGAATCGGTGGACGCGTTGTCACCGCCGGCTCTGTAGATGAAATCTCCCAGATGTGGGACTGTGACAGTGATTAGAATTTTCTGGAGTTGTAATCCTGCGTATAGGTGATCCTGCCTCGTCGTAGAGTTTGCATGCCACACATAATCCCTGATACGGGTTTACCCACGTGACGAATCGTTCTGTTAATTGAACTTAACTACCTTTTTAGCAAGTTGGCTCTTTATGCCACGTATCTCTGCTATGAATAGGTAAGTAGTAAGACAATTGCAAGACTCTAGATACTATGCAACGTAGATTGTATGTATTGGAATGCCTTCGGAATGACACTAAGTCCTCCATGAAGAGCCAGGCCAATCTAATGCGAAGAGCTCCACCCTGGCAGTGTACTAGAACGTGAATATAATCGTTATCTGGGTGATCAAGATATGGCCGGATGATTCCTGACTTAGCACCAATAATTGTCGAATGGAGGAATCATATGATATTGGCAGAGTCGAAAGAAGATCATAGACACATCAGTGTGGACATAGGTAGGTCCCATAGCGCAAGGGAAGCCTTTTTCCAACTAAGAGTTGCTAACTGCCTACATAGGAAATGACAACGATGCGTAATTGGGGTTATCCAATCATAGTACTATTAAGGAATCCTGCCTCCCGTGTTATCAACTCGTGCCAATGCGTCCCATGATGCTTGAATACCATGTTAAGCCCATCGAAGCCAGTCACCAGGATATCGCCCAGCTGGAACTAATTCCAAAGCTCTTTGCTCCCATATCTAACCCCGAGCCTACTGGAATCTCCTGGCGCCGTCTCAAAATCGAAATTCCACCGCGCCAGTGCTACGGCCATACCTATGATTTGCCTTGGAAACCACGATTACCCAAGCGGAAAGAAAGAAATCTAGGCGCGCCGCACGGTAGCCCGCCTTTCCTGATTTTCGGGACTTCCTGCCTCTTCACGATCCTCGAGTGCTATGCAGCCCACATGGCGCAGTGGTTAAGCGCCTGGCCGTGCATTCTTCCCGACGGAACAATGCAAGTGGGTTCGAGTCCCACTGTGGTAACCATTTCCAAGTCCAACAGGTTTTTACTCGGTGGGCACGACGAGGAGGGTGGAGCTGAGTCGCGATCCGAGGTTTTTCCCTAGTTGGCAGCGAAAGATGGGAAGGTTCCAAATTGGGAACCTGAGGCAAAGGCCGGAATGGAGGATTTTCTATGTCACGCGAAACGTTAGCTCTGCCCTTTGCCGGGGGTACTTTAACCGTCCTATGGGTTATGGTTACCCGCCAGATGTATCTATATACACCTGATAGATACGTCCTCCGGACGTAAACAATTTCATCATCGAGTGCTATGCAACGCTTAGGACGGAAGGTGAAGGGTTCAGAAAGTATCCTGCGTTATGCAGGACACTGTAAAGATGAATAGCAACCTGGGTGCCCCTAGATATCATATTCCCGTCCATAACTAGAGGCTTCGTCGAGAACACCCCAGTCGCACGCCACAGAGTAGGAGGCGTCACACGTAAGGACATCAATAATGACACGTGGATATTTATAGGAAGCAAGCTTGGGTCCATTGTAGATGTTATCGCTAGATAAGAACGTGTTGCGGATCTCGGTTGTGGGCTGGGTTTAGACGTCAGGATGATGGACTTGGTGAAAGAGCACGCCGCACATTCCCGTTGCGGCTGTCGTCCCCCTTGCAGCTACGAAGTAGAATGCCTCTTCCCAGAGCTCACTCTCGTGAAGATATTCTTCCTTGGCAATATTTTCTTCCGCGACTACGGAGTAAAAGTAATATTTTGGCTCAGCCGTGCGTGATACGATCATTTGTCTTATGGCGCGTTAAAATCCGGCCGCTTCCACCTGTCAAGTCATCGGATTACCGTGCTAACTTTACCAAGAACAGGGCAAGTAAAAGTAAGGTTTGACATGTGGACAGCTTCTTCCATGGACTCGTGAATACTGTGGTTTGTGACTTCTGCTCGTGCTTTTCGCGGGAATTTGAATAGTGGTGACGGGCAACATTGACGGCAAGGTTCCGGCACAATGGCGTCATGTTGACGATTTCAGATACTTAGATCGGGCGCACGAGCTGCTGCAGGAATATATCGATCTGATCGGTGATGACTGGAGAGAAGGAACATAGTAACCGGCCCGAGACGACCAGTTAAATGACTTTCTTTTTCATTGATCCTCGTTATTGGCTTGTGCATCGATTCAATTCACTTGGTTTATTTGCCCTTAGATATAGGCACGCCCCTTGGCTATATGGGCTTTGAGGTAGATGTCTTCCCCTTATCAGTATGGACGGCAAGGTGGTTAGTTGGAAACTCGGACCTTATGGAGCGGCGAGGGAACTGAAAACTAGGCGGCTCGAGCCCTCTCCGTACACAGAATCTGTTTGCGTGTTAGAGAAAGGAACCAGGTAGCGAATATTAACTGACCGTATTTATGAAGATTTTAAGTATTGAGGCGAGGGCGTCTTTTGATGGCATAATAGCCGGCGTAGCCGTCGTAAACTTGCGAGGAAAAGTCCGAATACTCCCTCATGGGACTAGAAACAAGCCAGCGGATACGGATACAATTGAAAGACTCTAAGAATATATTTAGTAGACTGATTACGGAGCTCAGGGCATAGCCATGGAACGACCAGGTGGACGGCGTAATTGTGTGCCGCTAGTAGTATGTTGATAAGGCTCATTGTGATGGGAGGGTAGATCCAGTTGAGTCTCGAGACGAGGAACAACCATGGCTTGCGAGGAGAGACAGCCGATCATTCGTTCTCACACAGCGATGAATAAAAAGCGGCTGTTCTAGGCCAACTAACATGTCGTCAGCCATCGTTGTAGGCATATGGAGATAACAGCTGAGGTAGTACAAAGACAACACGTGAACCAGTGCATGCTAGGACCCCGCGCATGGAACGTGGTGGCGGTTCAGTACGCCTCGTCCGCTCTCGATAGTTTGTTCTCACAACGGAGTACGGAAGCAACTCCAGCACTTATCTACCTATTTACGTAGATTCTAGTAATATTTCCAGAGTATCAACTCTGTATTCTAAGCATACCGAAATCCATCCACAGCTATGGCCCAAGATGCTCGTGCCGAGGCCCTCGTTGCCATAACGGAAGCCCCCCAATTCGGCCCCGATACATATGCCAATGATGCGTATGATTACCCCCGTACCCCAATGGCTCCAATATGCGGAGATGCGTGAAATATCAGTCTCTCATGGCCCATTTTCGAACAGCCCCCCGACGTCCCAAGAAGGCCTTCGATTCGTTTTCGGCGGAAGCCTGATGGGCCAATCCGCGGCTGCGGCCGCCGCAACTGTGACGCCCACATTCCAGATCTACTCCCTACAATCAGCGTTTTTACGTGCATCCAAGCCGGGAGAGAAAGTCTACTACCGCGTCGAGAGAACCTCCGACGGGCGAGCCTTCGCCTCTCGCATCGTACGCGCCACGCAAGAATCCAGCGATACCCCTTTCTACGTTGCGACAGTCTGCTTCCAAAGAAATGACCCACCACCCGGGAACGTCCTAGACTACCACGTCCCCATGCCCGAGACTGATGGCGTCCAGCCAGAAGATATTTCAAAAGACAAGGTGCAGAAATTGATGGCGGCGCGTATCACACGATCAGTGCCCTTGCTTCAGCTTGGCGCGAAGGAAGAGCCTTTCGATTGGCGGCCGTTCGACAATCCATTTACGCCAGAGCCAACAGACTTCCGACAACGCGCGTTCGTTCGCTCTCCAGCATTTACGTCAAATAGTCCACACGTACATCAGTCAGCACTGGCCTTCCTATCCGATACGTATCTCATGAGTACGGCCTTGAATGCAAATCCGGGTAAAGTAGGACGGAAGATGAGCAATTTTATGATGGGAGCATCGCTCACTAGTAACATATCGCTCCACGAGCCTATGGCCAAGGTAGATGAATGGATGCTGGGTGAGCGCGAAACATCGTGGGGTTCTCATGGCAGAGTAGTAATCCATCAACGGTTTTGGAATGTGAAGAGCGGCCGGCTCGTCATGTCAGGCACACAAGAGTGTTTGATCCGGCTTAAAGATGTCAATAAACTTTGACTAATATGATCCTGTCCTAAAGGAGTTACATTCATTCATCTATCTTAACTTGAACCTATCTGAGTGACTAGAATATTACAGATATGAAACCGAAGAATACACGTCCATCCAAGCTCGATCCTTGTCATCCGCTACATCTGTTAGACGTTTCCGAGTATTAAAACCCCCCGGCGAGACTAACAACACCCTCGGAAGCCCGATCACAAGTGCTTTGATCGCTCCTTGGCTTCTACCTTCTAGGTCTGTCGCTTATCTCAAATCCGACAAAAGCCTAAGCCAAGATATATAGAAAAGAGGCAATTGTTTACTATGATGGATACGGCCGGTGCTTACACCAATCCGCGCGCCTGGCTATCTATCATAAGGGGCACCCGTCGGCCGACCGAAGTCCTCGCATAAGCGACATGTGAAATTGGAACATCGCCAGCGCTCCCAAATCTGGAAACGGGGTCGTTGAGATAGGCACCAGGAAACTGATTGAAGGCATTTGGAAGATATCTCCTATGGAGGCGGACATTGGTCCTCGTGTTGGAACCTACCATCTATTCGCTTGGTAGGTCTTCGCCTAACACAACGTATAGATCATCACGGTCCATGCCAGGCTTCCAAGGAACATATCGTTCGACTTGATAACTATTATATGATCAGCATCAGAACTACTGCCATTTTTCCCTTCACGATAGCCAATGCTACCTACTGCCAATTAATAAGGCCCGAACAAATAAATTTACAGCTTGCGATAAACGTTCGTATCTCGTGAGAATACCCGCGACTCTCGCCAAGTTGTATAAGCTGTGGTTCCAATGCCTCAAAATCTAGATAGGACTGATGGGCGACGCTGGCCGCTTCGTCGATGGCTTCTTGAGGTGTAAGTCCTTTATGATAGACGAGAAGTGGTACGTAATTGTCGATGTGTTTACATTGCTGATAATCGTTAGTTTATATGTTAGGTAGAGATTTGAAAGTGGTGGTTGCGTTTACGAGTTCATGTCGTACAGATGCGATATCATTGACCCTACTCATTGTTAGCACATCCGCGCCTTCGAGCTATTATCACACGGGGTCAGTGCCTCCATTAGACCAGCCTGGCTCAGGGAACTGCAGTTAACTGACATAAATCAGTTTAGTTAAGCTTTCGTAAGTTTCGAGTGAACTAGCAACTTTTTGGGCTCCAAGCTAACGAAAATAGGGGCGACCAGAACTCCCGCAAATTACAGAGTGGTTTGAACAATAGATGGGCATTTTAGTTGACAAGGTCACTCGAAAATACGAATCAGCCGGTTCGATTTCCAATCTGATCTCATGGAGACGCTGCACAGGGTACTTACACCCAGATAATGATATCGATCAGATCTGCGGCCTTTTTCACTAGTTCGTGGTTGAAGAACCAATCTGGAAAGGCTACCTGGTCGGCGTACCTAAGCTAGTATTAGCACAGCAATATTGTCATAGAAGAGACAATATCAAGCGGCCTGGAAGAGATTTGGGAAGGGTACTTGGTGTCACACGATACTCCTCAGCATCAAACAGGAGTTGGTCAATAAACGCCCCTGGGTTGATCATTGAGGATCATATGCCGCTTCACAAGTATAGACAAAGAGAACATGGTGACTGACAGAATGCACGCTAGGGTCGGCAACGAACCAGACGACTTCATTCGTATTTTTCGATATGCTTCGAGATCTAATACGGTTTTCTTCTCGAACTCGTGTTGGACACAGGAGATGGCTCTGCAAGTGTCGGAAAAAACTTCGAAAAGCCAATCCTTTAATGAGGCTAGAATATTAGGTCAGTAACATACCGATACCAATCTACGTTTTATAGCGTGGTGCGTAGGTATTACGTGAAATACAGCTCTCTCCCACCACAGCTCCCCACTCATGGACCGATTGAGCGGTAAGATAGCTTGGAGAGATCTCGGCGGGATTGATGCTATTCGGATGCTCATCATATAGACTCCGGTAGAACAGCTTTATTGTTTGGTCTCGATGGGCAATTACCTCCTCGGGTCTGTCATCGAATTCGCCAAAGTCATGAGCTGTGAGTAATAAGGCATTGTCAATCAGCCCGTCAATAGAACGACTACTACGGCGTGTGTATCTCACCATCATCCCAATAGAATGTCTGCCACGATGTCAACACCTTTGTTACAATGGGAACGACTTGCAAAACTCACCCAAGCAGCCCATTTAGCAACGATCAACTGCCCGTCGGAGGTAGCTTTTGGGGCGACTGATCTTGCAAATAAGCAAGGGTCGACTATACGGTTACGCTTGAGGCTTGTTGGGTCTTTGATCCATCTTAAACCGAATGAGAATAGAGATATGACTATGACAGGGCATGCATTGTCCTACCTCGATCGCCATAATTCTATTTCCCTCTCCATGCTTTCATCCCAAGGGGCTATCTCCACATCCCATGGGCAAAGAGCGAGAAGATCAGGGATCTTGACCTTTCGGCCAACGCACTTAGCGAGAAGGAATTCGACATCGGCTTGGTTATTCGCCGCCGACATCTCAGTAGTAAACCCAATGAAGTTTACAGAACTAGTACTACAAAGATCATTAATAGCTACCTGTAAGCAGCAATAGAGGCACCGGATGAAATGACTGTCCATTTCTGGATATTTAAAACCTAGGGACTTTTATATCTGTGCCTCATTCAAAGGACTTAACTAGCAAGCCTCTGTTTTCCTCCCTCTTGTTTTCAACAGTGCAGATTATATTCTGACAATTTGCCTCCAATTCTTACAACAGGCAAACATTTCTCCAGCATCTATGTGAAGAACAAACGCTCCCCGTCTCCGGTACTACTCAGCTGGATATATATGTCTTTGATCTCGCTAGGGCTTGCAGTTTCCATGTCCATGCGACTATAATTGGATTTGATTCCTTCCAATAAACAAAACTTGCATGTTTGTTAATAAAAGCTAGTTTATCTTGGCGTCGCGGCTTTTTCTTTGTTTCCCCTTTTCTCCTTTTACTTCCACCCTTTCTACATCAGAATAATGAATCGAATCAAACTTTCAACCTACACTGTTCCAAGACAGGGACCTGAACTGGATTCTAGGCTTTACTCTTACAAAGACTAAGAGGATCGAGATTCGAATAGCTATTTCTTTATGCCGTACCATGTGTTACCCCTTTATTCTCGTTGACAACACCACCCAGAAAACGTGGCTCCTCTAGATACACCCCTTTCGGATTCTTTCGTGATGAAAGCACTCATTTGTGTTACGTTTCTCCTCCTGTTGGGGACCAAGAGCAGGCCATAAGTGGCAAGCCGCAGCTATTAACATACCAATAGACTAGCCGTAGCGATGAAGGTAACACTCATGTTAGAGATAAGCCAGAGCTAGGAGCGGATTCAAGGCATGGCAACGGGTTGGGCGTATGCTAAGAGGTGTCGATTCTATTCGGTTATGACAGGTATATTGTAACTACCTAGGTAGACAAGGGCATCGTAAACTGTCAACTTTTGATGCCAAAGGCTCACATGTAAATAGACTACCTGTAATTCTGTTTATCACGATCTTGCATATGAATGATGCCTACTCGGCCCTAGAGGCTCTAAGACTACGAGGTCTAGGGTCTCAAAATGGCATCCCTTATCCATTGTCACATGCGACCCACAGAATGGACAGTGGCGCTATTGCGGCGCTGAGCTCAGCCACGAAACGGACAAAAAGGAAACGGAGAGAAACGGTTATAGTGTAGTTTGTAACGGGGTATATTAATATTACGATTATTTACCGTCCGGCCAGGTGAAATCTGTGGGCTGCCACTTGTGACCAACTGCCATGTTCCCCCTGTGTGGTTTTAACCCCCCCCCCCCCCCCCCCTTTTTTTCGCCGAAAACCTGAGCATATTCTGCTTACTGACTCGTACACGTATCCGAGGAAGTAGTCTGGCAACTTGACATGTCCTTGGTTATAACAATTCCGGCCGGGTTGTCCATCTTGGACCCAGCAGACGACGTGGATATGACGCATACTTTCGAATTCTTGTCGAAAACAGCATAGACGCAGTTGCTTTGAGCATTGCAGATCTCGAGACACGTCTGCTGGTCGGCGGCGGGCGTAGTGCGCTCAATGGTTATACCACTCACGCCCGTCGAGCAGCTGACCTCGAAGCTGCAGCCACAGCCGCTATTTGTCGCCGCTTGGGTGTACAGAGATTCGAAGACGGTGGCGGTTGCAGTGGTATATGTGGTGCTTGTCTGCGTAATTGTGACCGTAGTTGTTGTGATTGAGGTGATTGTCACCGTGGGCTTTTCGATAGCTAAGCTAGTCGTCGTGGTGAGCACCGTACTTGTCACGGGCGGTGGCTCGATAGTCGAAGTCTCCGTGGTGGTGAAGAAGGGAGTGCTTGTTTCAGTCACAGTGCTCGTAGCTGTCGTCTCAATGCATGAGCACAGGGTCGCATCAAGGACCAGCGTGCTGGAGCTACTACTCGAGGTAGAAGCCAGGCTTGAGCTGCTGCTAAGCGTAGAGCTAGATATAGAGGAAGAGGACGAGAGAGTGGTTGTACTTGACGCTGTACTCGACTCTGTGCTTGATGCCGAGCTAGTCGTTGTGGCCTCGTAAGAAGCGCTAGCGTAAGACGCGCTGGCAATACTGCTGGTAGCAGAAACCGGATAAGATGACTGGGTACTAGTTGAAGCAGGCACAGATTTGCACGGCTTGCGTGTGGGAGTGTTTCGCTTAAACACGGTGGTTGCCGGGCAAAGGGTAACAGTGGAAGAGATCACTGTGGATGTCGTTGTATCAGTGTCGGTTTCAGTGACGGTGTTGACCTGGACCGTAGTGGTGATAGTTGGCTCTACGGTTACTGTTATGAAGTCCACCACCGTACTCGTTACGGTTTCGGTAGGAGTGCTGCCGGTCACAGATAAGGTCTCAGTGGAAGTAACCGTATCCGCGACAGCAGTAGTTGTTGTAGTACTGGCCGGTATCGGGTAGTTTGTGCTGCAGTAGCTTTGTGCACTCGGGAGAGTGGCAACTTGACTGATGAGGTTGGAATAATAGCTAAGGGTGCACGGGTTCAGTGCCAAGGCACTGCCCAAAGACAATGCAACCATCTTTAAAACGAGAGTAATAACTGACAACAATAAATGGGCAAGTTGACCAGTCGAAAACGAGTGGCTAAAGTCTGCGGTATATAAACAGACTGGAAACGAGGAAGAGTCGATTTCCGTATATATAGGTGCTTTATAGCTTGAACTCGACGCTTACATAGGTAGTAAATATCAGCTCTCTTTAGTCCCTGAAGCTAACCTATTTTCCAACTCTCCGGTGCGCAGCTATCCAAACTACTCTTGTGTTGGCGTCCAAAAAAACAGAGTAGCCAGACTAACACTAAGGGATATGCCACTATCTATCTCCACTTAGTCCCCAGGAACGAGAGAGGCTTCATGATCTATTTGCACACCAAAATAGTTCGGCCACTTCTTCGCAAATTATCCTACAGATCTGGTAAGTATATTTACAGAAGTGCAATTCGCCACGTTTCCAAGGCAAGGATTCCCATCACAATTCTGTAAACTCACGTGTCGTTCGGAGGCTTAAGCTAGACTGAAAATCAAGGCAGCTAGTGGGATTTCGAGCCAAAAACAAGGAGGACGATAGATGAAGACGGCGATCGAAGATCAGTGCATAGGATGCAGTCGAATTCTGCCTATCTCGCATCTAGGGATATTTAAAAGAGTCGAGCTAATCAAATGCCCCATCGTCACATGGATTGGACAATAGATGGGATAAAGCTGATCGAATATAAAAGAATCTTGACCGAGTGTATGATCCTAGTTAACCTAGACCCATCTATGGTCTAGGAGTGCCCAATATAATAAGTACACGGCGATCTTCGATATTTGGTTCAAAGCGAATAAGTCGCTGGATTTTGGTTGGAATTTTCAATGATGTTGCCTTCCCTTGAGGTATGATTAACGGCATGATCTACTGGCTCTGTGTCTCTGTTCTTCGTCTACGATAACTGAATTGCCATCAAGCCTGTAAATGCAATCCCGACACGCAAGACTCACTGGATTGCCATACGAACGCAGCACGGATTTCGTCTTGCACTGGCGGCGACAAAGACCCGACAAACCCTGCGGATGCTTACTGATACGCAGCGCCATTGGAAAGAAGATTAGTAGTGAGTGGCCTTGATATTGCGCCATCATCGACAAGGGATATCAATATGGTTGGCGAAAATTGCCGCGGATATGGCTAGGCCCCAGACGCTCCCAAGTATGCGGACAAAGTCTACACCCCAGCCGCGGCGGCTCGGTCAGTTTCCGACACAGAGGGTTATATTTGCCCCAGCGGCTGACTGTTGCCACTGCTGCGGCAGAAGTGGGCACACCAAGGGGAGATATGGGCATAGCATCGATGTCAGCGGTAGTTGTGGAACAAATCTTGGCGACTTGAAAGTACAGAGGTGAGAAGGGAATTGACCTGTAAATAATCGCCGTGGGACAGGACGTGTTAATACCAATCATAACAGAGGTAGGCATAGGCGGGCGCAAAAAGGCTTGATTCAACGGCTGCAACAAGAGAGAAGGCTGCGAAACCAACGATTAAGAGTAAAGAGCCCCAGCTGAACTTCATATGATCTCGGCCAAACAATCTTAGTAGCAGGCCACTTGGTCCTAAAAGCTGACCACCTAGGTGAACATAACGATGACGATCGTTCTCGATTCCAATCAACCCTTGATCAAAGCGCTGCCTTTCTTGGCAAATCTGACAGTGAGACGCTACGCCAAATTTAGTATCGAGAAGACCTGCACTCTTAGTAGAGAATTCGATTCCAAGCAACAAACGACCGGACGAGTTACAACATGTAATTCAGGGCATGGTCGCAAGAGCTCATGGGCACATGGCTTCTGAATGAGGTAGGTAGGTGAGAAAAGTAAGGTGGTCAATACGGTATGTCTGCCCATGATAATTACCTATGTTATAAGTATTACGAGGTTTATAAGGTCATGTTGGGTGGCTGGCCACTGCCCCTACATGGATTTATACGTCTTGGTTTGGGCTTGATGATGTTGGATTCAGCTGTTAGTCGTGCTCTTCCTGCCCTTGATTGGGGTCTATACTGTCCTCGTGCGAAGATAACTTTTACCCCCCGGTTATTAGTGACATGTCATCTGGGTGCGGATGATGAGCGTTGTTATTTCCTTCGTATCCAGCTCGCGATGAATGTAGGTTCTGGGTATAAGTAGACATGCCATGCCTCTTCCTTCGATGGAGTGCAAAGCAGCTTCATTAGAGTTCCATAGCCGCATCAAGACTAAAGCCTGTACATCTAACATCAACAACTATTGTTACCATTCTTGTTAATTCGTCTCAATGGGTAGCCATATCGAGCATGTCGAGCATGAGACGATGCGGGCCGTCGTCTGGGAAGGCAAGCCGTACGAGATGGCCGTGCACTCTGTCCCCAAGCCGCGCATCCAGATGCCCGAGGACGCCATTGTACGCGTGACTACGGCGGCCATCTGCGGCTCAGACCTGCACACGTACCACGGTTTGCTCGGCAGCAGACAGCCACCCTGGGTGCAGGGGCACGAAGCCATCGGTGTCGTTGTGGAAGTAGGCCTGGCCACCGAAACTTTCAAGGTGGGAGACCGCGTCATCGTCACTGCTATCCCCGACTCGGGGCATTTGGTGACGGAACCTGAGGCGCTTCCTGGGATGTACACCCTCTATGGCTTCGGTAACGACTTTGGTGCCCTGCCCGGTTGCCAAGCTGAATACGTCAGAGTCCCATTTGCGGACGATAGTCTTGTGGTAAGTTATATTAGCAATGCTCTCTCTCACCTCTCTATCCCCGATTCGCTCGCAGATGCTAAGACTGCCTGTCCATAGAAAATCCCCAACAACCCATCGAACGACCTGAACTACCTGTTCTTGTCTGATGTGTTCGTGACCGGTTGGCAGTGCTTGGACTTCTCAGGCTTCCGGGCCGCCGACAAAGTGGCCGTCTTCGGTGCCGGGGCCGTTGGACTTCTCTGCGCATATTCAGCCATCCTAAGAGGAGCTTCCAAGGTCTATGTGATTGACCATGTCAGGTCCCGACTGGATAAGGCCGCATCGATTGGGGCCACTCCCATTGACTTCACAGCGTACGGAAAAGGCGGTGCGGCCGCCCAAATCCTGGAGTTGGAACCCGAAGGTGTGCAGCGGGTCTGCGACTGCATCGGCTACGAGTGTCTCAACGCGGACCTGGAGCTGCAGGAAGACTACGTCATCACTGAGGCGGTCAACATGGCGGCTATTGGAGGTGGAATAGGTGTAGTCGGAATCTATTTTAAGGCGCCTGTTTCCGAAGGTGCACCAAGGGCCGACCTGATTCCACCGACCATCACCTTCCCTATCGCTACCTTCTTCTCCAAGAACCTGACTATCAAGGGAGGGCTGGCCGATATACTCGGCCTGAACCCCACTCTCCTGGAGCTCGTAAACAGCGGCAGGGCGAAGCCTGGTTTCGTCGTGACTAGCGAGGTGGGTATCGAGGAGGTGCCTGAAGCATACCGTCGCTTCGACCAGAAGCTCGAGGAAAAGGTCGTCATTCGTTTCCCATGGGAGAGTACTGAGTCCACGATCGTTGTACGGAGACCCAGAACTGCCCGGAGTGTGGCATAGATATACGGCATCCAAGCTATTTAACTGCCCAGATCTTCCTGTATTATCACTAGCATGAAATACTTAATCTTTATCTCTTTTCCGTACCTCGATGTTCTACTAGATATGAAATATAAGTTAACAGGTACCTAGGCATATGGCTAAATGGTACGAATATGCCGGACTTACTACCAGGATGGCTATACGGCACAGAGAATTTATGTAGTCTAAGAGATAGTCTGAGAGATAAATTCAACAGGGAGACACATCGCTTTCAATTACACAGTGGGAACTTAGCACCTAGGGGGGGTTGCGTATCCGTGTTGGGGGTTGGGCGAGAATGTCAGATGCGTCGCAAATAGCAGCCAACCAAGCAGAATGCGCGATATTTCATCCATCGCAGTAGCTCGCAGTTGTCCATCCCCACGGTTATTAGCAAGTCGCAAGTCAAATAAGCTCGCGGACTCTCGTCAAGACGACCTCGAAAAAAAAAATGCCACCCTGGGGTGCCAGTTGATAGCTCGGCTGACAACCCCGCGTGGAGTTACCAACCGACGATGGCAGGGTCCTATCGTGGCCGGGGTGCCGGAGGACTGCGGCTGACACTGCCAAGGAATTGGCCTATGGGAATGGTCATGCTGAATGAGGGACAGGTGATAGGAAATGAGGAAGATGATGCTAGAGTAAACGTCAATCGACGTTGTTCGCTAGGACCTGAGACCTAAATCTTTGCTAAGTGGGTCTTTTCAGCGCTGTTACACGCTGTAACGCACCGTAACGCACTATATCTATAGCGCTTTATAGCGCTGTACCCCCTATAAACGCGTCCAATATAGGTATTGATTTAGCGGGTTTAGCCACCTCGGCGCCCCTCGTAAATGCACGACCCAATGATAGAGCTCCTGTAAGAACCTAGAACAAATGTTTGCGAACTCTAGGGATACAATATTCGAAGACTCAAAGATTCCAGGCACACGGATGGCCCGACCGTCTCTTAATAAAATATTCATCATAGTAGATAAGTGTTAGAACCATCGCCTTGGTTGCGCGTCGTTTAAGTTCTTAAAACAATTGTCTCACACGCTCATGGGTAAGTATAACAATGCGAGGGACATGATTGCTAGTTCGTATTGATTTATACGTATGCATATATCCCTCATGTGGAACAGATGTCTCGACAGCCAAGTAGGAAACCCTAGTGAGGCTATATGCGACCATAATGCACCTAAGTCGTGTTTGCCGGATGTTGATGCTCCGATGTGGACTTGCTCATGAAGGCTGGTCCGACCATGATTGCTGGAATGCGAGACCCGGAAAAGTCCGGGTACCACCAAGAGTACCCTGGATATCGGGAAATATGTTAGGGTCCCAGGACGCCTCGTCTGTGGCTAGCGATGGTATTTCCGCACACATATCTCGTTAGGAATATATTCCTCAGCTTTCCTCGCCACTCTTGGGGTATTCTATCGGTAAATCCATGCCCACGCGGCGGGCAGTCAGCCTGACGCGCTCCTCCTCGTCCATATTCATACCAGGGTTGTACCGCTCCAGTAGCGTCGTGTATTGCCTTTGGGCCTTCAGGTATTGGACAAGCTGGTCGGCCTGTGCGGCTGCATGCTCGTGCGGCGCATCGTTAGAGAAGGTCTCTCTTATTCGTTGGTGTAGGGGCGATCGAGTTCGTGATGATGATGATGCGGACGACAGGGGCTTCGGCGGAAGCTCCCGGAGGAGCGAGCGGTAGAGAGAACGCAATTGCGACTGTTTCGACATGATGATGATGGCTGGTAGTAGGAGTCGATGGTGAAGAAGGTTCAAAATAATCAGTAATACACTATCAGACTATGATGCAGGGATGTAGGGATGTCATTTTCTAAGCCGCGATAAGATCGATAAGATAATGCAGGTACTGCAGATTTGACTTATGTAAGCAACCTCGATTCTTAAAAAAAAAAAAAAAAAAAAAAAAAAAACCGTCTAGCACTATCTTGGTCTCTCGTCGCTTTTTACCCTTGCCACTTGATACTTTGAGAGTGGCAGAGTCGAAGAGAAAAATGGCCACGTCTATCCCGAGCCTTCGAATTGATGGGTGTTTGGTTGCTGGTTTACGCTTAACCTAAAGCGAGTTTAGAAAAAAAAAAAAAAAAAAAAAAAAAAAAGGAAAAGCAAATCCGGAAGCGCAAGGACCATCGGAATGCCCTCGTCGAACCAAATCAATGCGCTGCTGGCGATGCCAGCTTCGCTACGGCTGGTCTTGATCGGCGCTCCCTCACGAGTCCGATCGAGTCCATCGCGCCTCTTTTCGACGAGTCTCAAGCACTATGCGGCTTCGAAATACCCTGACATCGCCGCCTTCCTAATTCCCGAGTTCCGAACCACCCAACCTAGCGAGATCTCACCTGACGAGCTGTTCAAGACATCTTCAATACCGTCAGCGCCTGATAACCCTCTTCAAGACGAGCTCACGTCGCTGTTCACAAAGAATCCCCCGATATTCCAGTATGGCGAATCGGACTTCTACAAGCTCAAGAAGAACACTCGTGTTCCCGAAGTCTGCATTCTCGGGCGCTCCAATGTTGGGAAGTCGTCCTTCGTCAATGCCCTAGCTAATAGGCATAGTAATGTATTAGCATACGTCAGTAGCAAGGCTGGAAAGACCAGGGCAATAAACACGTATGGATTTGGACCTGCGCCTCTACCTAAAGACATTGCCGCTCAAGCTGCCCAATATAAAGGAAAGGAGGATATACCGACGCATGCCTTCTACCTGGTTGATATGCCTGGTTATGGATATGCGTCTTTGAAAGAATGGGGACACAATATCACGCTGTATCTAACGAAGAGAATTGGCGTAAAGGGCGCTATTGTGCTGATCGATGCCGAGGTTGGTCCGAAGCAGACGGATCTGCAATTGCTTGAGTTATTGAGCACCGCTGGGAAGAGAACTGCCATTGTCCTCACGAAGGCAGATAAAGTTAAAGGTGGTCTGAATGGGTTGCGCGAAACATGCACCAAGGTGTGGGATGCTATCCTCGAGATTGAGAAGAAGCAGGACGCAAACAACTGGCCCTGGGAGAAGGAGATATTTGTCACTGCAGTTGGTGCAAAAGACCGTGCTGTCATAAGCTCAACGGTGACTACCGGAAGGTTAGCCGTCGCCCGTCTTGCCGGCTTAGCGAAAGACAACCGGCCGAAAGTGGAGAAAAACCAGAAGTGGTCTGGCAAGGTTATTTCATTTGAAGACTTGCAATATATGCCGAGCAAGAGCGCTACGACGACCTCTCAGGTGACCAACGCAGACAATTCCTCACCCCTAGTTCGAGCTAGCCCTCAAAACAACGGGGCGCCTAAGAAAATCGACTCTCCTTTTGCTGGCTTAGAACAGGCGTCTGCCGAGGAGCACCGGGGCGGCCGTAGGCTTAGGCCCCGCTCTTTCGGCTCTCAGGGACTGGGAACCGTCGCCCGATCTCGAGCCCGGGCTTTCCACAGCAGCGCAGGGTCAGAACAGGAAGAGCAAAAGCCCAGGTCACAGCCACCTACCCAACAGGAGCTGAATATCATCCTGGACGACTTTGTCAGCAAGCTGAAGTCTATTAACACGACTGCCAACTATGCACGGAATATGCGTCTGAAGCACGACAGGCAGCCCCCGGTACCTCCTGAAAGGCGTAACGCTCTCGAAAGGGGCCGGCAGAAACAAGCCCGCTTTTTGCAGAGGCGCTTCCCGAGGGACACAGCTAGGATACGGGCTGTGCATGAGAAGAGGCTATCAATTACGGAACGGCAGGCCCGAGAGCAGGAAGAGGAGAAGCAATGGGAACTGGTGGAAGCGAGAAAAGCGCTGGAAACGAGAGAAGCGCTGGAAACAGCCGATGAGGATTGGTCGACTGGCGAGCCTGCATCCGACAGCACGGAAAACACAGCAGAAGGTTCTGATGAGTATCTGGCTGCCGACATGTTCAAGACTATGGTGACCTCGCCTGAGTACAGAGATCCTATGGAAAAGAAGAAAAATAAGAAAGAGAAGAAGAAGGCCAGCAAGAAGAAGGATGGTCGGGCTGGTAAAGAGAAGAAGGAAGGGCTCGACGAGTTCGAGGCCAAGTTCGCTAGAGCAATGCGCAAATATATCTAGGTAGACATCTGTAAAATACGGACGAGAGTGGCCCCAAGCTACAGATCATAGAGGGGTTTGTCTGGTACGAAATCTGGATGTGGGTGTGTGCACCTGCGACGTCCCCACGTTTGCCGGACCGCAGGCAAGTGTACAGTTACCTGTAAAAAGGGTTATAAGAAATAATTGACACAATTTCTCTCACCTGGATCTGGAAGTCACCATGGAGCAATGGCTGAGAAGTGGTGTTGACTGGTAACTTGACGGGTAGAAAATCCCAAAGGGGGTTTTCGTAAGGACAGTTAAGAAGTCACGCGTCCCCAGCTTTTTGCTACCAAAAGGTTCATGGTTCAACTATGGTAATTTTTGCAAACTTTTTTTTCTTTTCCTTTTGAATTTGTAATGCCTTATGAATCTCTCCTATTCTTGTCTTCACCTCCTAACGCCATATATCCCTACCTGCTTTTAAAGTTATCATACCACTTGTGGTTGAAGGTGGCTTAGTTGATGGTGATAACATATAGACACTCATTAAACGCATGTAGATAATTATGAAGAGTTACTCAAACGGAAGTCTATTCGCTCTTCTACACGAGTTTCATTTCTTCCTTCTATTCGCACTATTACATAAACTTACGTAGCAGCAGCGACCAAGCTCGATGCTCTCGGAGCCTTAGGTGGCTTCTTAGCCCTCCTCTTGCCCCTCTCCAGATCCGCCGTCGAATTCGAAACTTCCGGCTGTCGGAATGGGTAGTTGGGCACGAAAACGTCCACAAGGTTATCCCAGAAGCCAAGGTCGTATAGATTCTCGACATCGCGGAGACGCCATACTCGTTCCCACTCGCCGACACCCGGGCCGCCGTTCGGGTCAGGAGGGGTGCCGTCCTCGGTGCGGATCAGCACCTGCACGGGCTCGATGGGCCAGCGGGTCCACGCAGCTTCGTGCCGCAGATCCTTAATCCGGTCGAGTGGTAGCGACCGCTTGAAAGCGTATCCGTCGTCCATCTCCATCTGCCAGTCCTGCCACTTCATGCTCTCGTTCGTCGTCGTGCCGCAGTAGATCAGGTAAATATGATATGCTAGCAACCCCCAGACAAGCGGGGACGTCATCAACGCGAGTAGCGTGACCGACCCCACTCCCACGTCTTCTTGGATGCCCATGGTGAGAAGGACAAAATATTCAGCCCAAGTCCAGCCCGGTGGTTTAGGAAATAGCGAGAAATTCTTGTTATGGCCACGCGCCGAGTCGGCGACTATGACGAGGCCTATGAGACCGCCGTACATCGTCAGGACAGCAGTAGAAAGGAGTAGCAGGATGAAGTAGTGCTGATTTCCGTATCCAACGCAGTTGTTGATGAAAACGCAGTGGTGGTCCATCTTGTGAACGCAACGCTTGCAAACCGAGCAGTGCTTCGAGCGTGGCGGCTTAAGAAGGCCACACGTTCGGCACGGGTTGCCTGGGTGGAACAGCGAGAAGTCGTACGGGTAGTGCGACATGTAACGCGAGTGAGAAGAGGGGGTGATGGCGCCTGGGTCGCCAGCCGCGGCAAGATATAAGAACAGGTATGGCAGAACGATGGATATGCTGCCGAGAACCTTGTTGATGAGGCTCAGGCGCGGCCACACGCCCGGTAGATACACGTACTCGCCCACAGAGAGCAGCAAGATGAAGAATATGAGCACTGTTGGATGTCGGTCATACATGATGTAAGTGCCGAACCTACCCAGCGCCGTAGTTAGGCGGCCTGAGGTGAGCCGCCGGTCAAGGGCCAGGATTGTATTGGGGATATACACCCATATTGCGCGGTGCATCCATGCTATCGGTGTATGTCTATAAAATGAGGTCAGTTAGGTAGGAGGGTATGTTGATAAGCACATTCTGTGGGCTGCTGTATGTTCCATGTCGCACTTGAATGGGACCATACCTCAAAGCTGGGAGCCTGCCAAAGAAGGCGACAAAGGTCATAAAAGAAATAGTGAGAACGACGAGGAGGATCTTGGTGAGGGCCCCCATCGTCGCGTACTACAAGAGGGTGTGATAGTAAGAGTGATATTGTTTTAATCGAACATTGGAGTGGGCTAGAGTCTCAATCATGGTCAACTTCTCATATGCAGGAACAGGCCCCGACGAGAGCCCATGTGAGACAGAACTCGATGAAAAAGTAGCTGATGGATGTACTAATGAGATAATAGAGTCACGAGGTAATGCAGCAGCAGGGTTGCTTTAGCAAGAGGACCGGATGCGAGTATGTCGACGCTCCTGAGTCGCAGTCAGCAGTGTGCGCTCATCAGCTGGTTGTTTATGACTTCTAATAAAAGCGTCGAGAGGCTTGCGACAAAAGTGGTACTTGGCATTTGGCTGCGTGGGGGTGTGAGCGGGGGTGTACTGTGTTTACGCCGTTCGGTTTTCGTATTGGCACCCCGGTCTGATTGGTCGGCGGGCTGAGGCGGTGCACAAGTCATTCAGCCGCTTCCGTCAGAATCTTAAATTCGATTCGATCCATGAGGCTGCTCTCCGCTAAGTCAATAATACCCCGCAAAGAGCATAATACCTGAATCCCACATGATTTTCTCAAAACCGGGAAATCGCGATTCGGCATCACGCGTCGCATGAAACTCTATTCACGAGACTTGGGCAAAAGGCAAAACTTGTGCCTGACCTTCTCTAAACAACATTAAACAACATTAAAAGGCCCCCTCTGTCCGGCTGTTCGTATCCTCGTTTCTTATGCTTTTATTTGCGATTCTGTTATCTCGTTATGAGATGCCCGCTTGACGATACCCAACGCGACAGACCCCAAAGTTACATCCGATTGCGCCAAACCCTCTTAAAAATTCAATAAAAGACCCATAAGAGAGCAGCAACTCCTGGCTCCCTGCCTCTTTGTTGCAACGCATGGTGGTACGGGGTGATGAGAATCAACTTGACATTTAAATATCATTTACACAAGACTTCATCAACCAATTCTATCCCCAGCGAAGTCCTCCAAGTTTAACCCGGGATTAGGTGAGGGTTAGCCACATGGCCGCCCCTATCGTTTACGAGGGAGCGCTCGCCGCCAAGGAGCGTCCCCAAAATGGTATTTTCAAAGGCATGAAGTTCTGGATAGCGCAACGTGTCCCCATGAGGCTTAACTGGATTCAAAGTATTCAGGTGAGAAGATTTTACTGCTGCCTTGCGGCTCCGTGCTCTGACAAACTGGGCAGAATAATGGGGGCCAAGTAGTCCCCGTTGAGAAGAAGGCCGACTACTTAATCGCCGACCACGCTAGGAAGGACGGCCCACCGGGATCATACTCTTGGAAATGGATTGATGATTCCATCAAGGCTGGTGCCCTTCAAAATTCGGACAATTATTTGTGTGTGCCTGTTACCCGTCAATCTGGCGTTAGCGAGTCCGGACCAATTGGTTCAACTGCTCCTCAAAAGGGGAAACGGACAAAATTCACTCCTGAGGATGACTCGATCCTCACAGAATGGGTTACCAGGAAGGAGCGGAAAGGCGAAGCCATACTTGGAAATGATATATACAAGGAACTTGAAGCTAAGGTAGGAATTTACTAAATCTAGCTCTTCCTTTTTAACCATTAGCTAAACAGCATAGTATCCGCATCACACATACCAGTCGTGGCGGGACCGTTGGGTAAAAAAACTACAATGTCTCCCTCGGCCTGATGTTTCTGCTGTGGAATCCTCCCCTCCCCCCGCTCAGCAACCAGCTGAGCCTCTAGCTCATCCGTCCTCATCTATCCCGAAATCCTCTAGATCCGCTAGAGAGGGGCATGCCTCTACTCAGAGACATTCCACTCAAGGACGAGCCAAGTTTACTGAAGAAGACGACAAAATACTTGTCCAACACATTCAGGAATGCATGATTCATAATAAACCTACCCATGGAATAAAGACTTTCCGCGATCTCGCCAACGACGTAAGCTTTATACTCCCTCCTATTGCGTCCTTCTACTGACTCAATACAGTTCCCACAGCACTCCGAGCAGTCCTGGAGAACCCGCTGGTTACAGCAACTTGAACCGAAACTGAAAGACGAGATAGCTCAGTGGAAGTCTGGAGGCATACAAAAGGAATCGCCGGACATGCCAGAAGTCACACCCACGCAAGAGCCCACAACCACTACTACCTCCGGCTCTGTAGTAGATAATGCGCGCACACCTCGCGCATCGAACATGTCGCCGGCGCAAGTCGACGTCACAGTGGAGCAGGCTGGTGAAACCAAGAGTCAAGATGAGAGCCGCCAGGAGCTTCCCCCCGCCGGAACCCCGGCCGAACCCCAAGGCCTCGCTCAACAACCGGTGGAAGCATCCAGTGACATTGACTCATCGCCTCCCGATGATATCTCTCTGAGGGAGCAATTTTTCCGCGACTACCAGACGTTCCTTGAGGCCGAGAAGCTCCCATTTGTTCCCTGGTATACAATAAAGGGGCTCACTTTTGGACCGTGGGAATTGTGGCAAGCCGTTTCCTCTCAAAAGATGGAGCCTGGTGAGCGTGATTGGCAGCAAATTGCTGAGAAACTTGGCTTTGACTGGGTTCAGCATGAAACTGTACACGACGAACTTCGGGAATGCTTTGAAACCCATCTATCTGCTTTTGAGGAAGCATGGGATATTTTCGACGCCGGCACTGGCGAAGAAGAGGACGAAGAACAACGGGAACAGGAAAACGAGCAAGATCTCCAGGCATCTTTACCTTCATCGCCACCAGTGAGGCCCTCCCTAAAGCGATCTTTTGATACCCAGCACTTGTCATCGGACCATGTATATCCTCACTCTTCACCCAAAAGGCAGAGAATCGATCGAAATACGGAGATTCCATCCACTCCTGACCATGTAAATGGAACCTCTACTCTACGTCGTCGAACTGGTATGAATGTGACGCCTAGTGCTCGACGGTCAACGCGACATATTATGAATGACGGAGCAGAAGAGAATGAATCCCGAGATAAACTCCATGATCTACCGGCGCTACCTCTTGGAAAGAAGAATGTGCTCGAGCCGGAGACGCAAGATTTCAGATTCAACCCAGAGACACAGAACGTGATATTTGAGGCGCAGGAGAATGTCGAGATGGAGTCACAATTCAATATCACCCCGTCACAACAGTTGCACCTAGAATCAGATGCAATATCCCCAGATATCGCAAACGCTTCTCCCACGCCTAAAGCTAGATATCAGCAATCTAACATAGGGGCTCCTACGCCAAGAAAGTCATTTCGGAATCCTTTCGGAGAAGAGTCTGACGACGAGGCGACAGCACCAGTCACTGTTAATCTCAGCAATCAAGCTTCTCCAAGCGCGGCTACCTCAGTGAAGCCTAAACGCCGCTCCTTGCCAAAATCATTTTCAACTCAAAAGTCATTTCCCAATACTGGAGCCTCTACTTCGGGGCCTTCCAGATACATAGCTCAGTCGCCGTCTCCGGAACAGTCTAGGTCAGTGCATCGCCCAATACCCGTGAAAGAGACACCAGAAGACATTATCGATCGTTTCTGTTCGCTCGGTTATCCGAAGAATATAGTACTCCAGGCATTACGAGCTACGACATGGCGCCTCGGCGACGCCGGTCAGGTTATGGAGATATTAAAACGAGGGGAAGAACTGCCGCAGAGGACCCATGGAGTTTGGACACAGCGTGACGACGACGCTTTGAAGCTTGTGATATCAGAAGAGCCCCCTAAAGATGAGAAGGAGGAAAGGAAGCGTGCAAGAGCGCGAAAACGGCTTGAGGAGAAACATGGCCCGGAGTTGATGGAACTTCGACGCAAGTATCTCTGGGAGGCTGTGTGATACGGGTGGTAGCCATTCACATTACACTGTAGATATGTAATAATGACCCGTTGAGTTGCAAAATTCATAACGATGGCCATCCTAACCTGGAGACCCACATAGTTTGCAGGCATTCTTGTTTGAAAGGCATAGTGCTTGTAGAGGCATACCGTTTGTAAAGGTATATTTGTGATCAGTTAAAGTAGGTCTAGAAGGTAGCAATTGTAGCCTCAAGGAAAAGTATATCAAAGGACACTGTTCGCCCAGTTAATACCTGAGATGGCAAGTGTCAATCAGGTAGTCATTGGTATATATCACCTAGGTACTTACCAATTAAATACCAGCAAGTGATCCTCTCCTGGCTACCATTCTATGCACGGCTTAGCTCTAGGACCACCTTCTCTCTTAATTTAGCTCAACTAAGAGAAACAGGTAATTACCTTGGAAGAAACTTGCCTCCAAGTTACTTCATTGGACGCTATGAGCACCGGGACACTGAGGAGGAAAAATCATACCTAACCCTGACACCTAGGCACTGATGCGTACCTCTTTGCAGCTGTAATGCTCGGACCGCAAGTGGCCTCGGGCACAGTTTACATTCACTGCCTTATATCAGTCTCTAAGGTGTAAATACGTGTAAGGATCTCATGCCCATAAAAGTCTTTTCCCGAATGATTGTACTGTGTGGAGTCGAGGTAATTCTGACTGTCCAGAGTAAGATATATAAACCAAGGCATCTCAGAGCAAGTCACGCAGAATCTTCAACATCATCTTCGCAGAAACCAATTTAACGAGCCAACCTTTCAATAAGATAACTTTTCCATCTTATTGCTTCTTATCCCTCTCCCCCTTCTCATCATTCACGAGAAAGAAAGATACCTACCTAGGTATCTTTCACAGCCAATCGCAATAATGACTTCTCTGAATCGCGTCCAGAGCAACATGGCCGAGGCACCATTCCCACTGCTCGAGCTTCCAACCGAGATTGTCTTGAAGATATGCGAAGTTCTCCTACCAAAAGCCATAAAGCCTTACAAGACCTTCCGAGAGCACAAAGAAGCGCAGGAACATTTCTCGGATATGGCTAACTTGGCTCGCTCGTGCAAAGGGCTTAGGAATGCTGCGACGGAATTGCTCAGGAAGCACAGAATGCACAATCCAATGGAAGAAGGCATTCTCGGTTATGCACACCGAATTATTCAGAATTGGCACCTGGCCAGACGTGAGACTATCTTCAAGATGTCTCCGTTCGACAACACTGGATCCTTGGACGAAGACGATCTTCTGACTCTCGACGAAATTGCGGACGATTTGGAATTCGAGGTGAAGCCTAGCGACTACAAAGATGATTTAGTCCAAGAGGGAAGGCCCGAGATGGGAACACCCTTATTTCACCATGCACGCGCACGCATTGCGTACCTTATCGTCTCGAGACTCCCTAATCTGACATCTCTGACTCTCTACTCGACCGCTGCCCATAGGTTCGACGTGGAAGAAAATTTCGTATCCCGAATTTCTCTCCCCGCCTTGAAGCACGCCAAGTTCGTCGGGTTTCGCTCACGGCACTTTTGGGACTGGAACGAGGTACAATTCAACCATACTCACGAAGATTTCGAATTATCGCCAACTGTGGATTGTTTCTCTTTCGTAGAGTACATCCGAGCGGCACCGAATCTCGAGGAGCTCGAGTTTGAGCATATGGATACTTGTACCAGATACTTGTGCCTAACGGGTGTACGGTCTCTGCGCTTCAACAATTGTCGTTTTCGAACGAGGCACCTATTCAGGTCCCTTGGGCAGGTTCCCGAGCTAAAGAGCTTCACTTACCGCACGGGGTTTTATAATAACTATCTACAACAGGACGATTATGACGACTATTACGAGCCTGAACATACAGTAACCCCGAGTGATGTTTGGCAGACACTTAAACTATGCGATGGAGTGGCATGTCGACTCCACACTCTGGAGATCGATATTCGAGAGACAGGCCCAATGTCGAGAAGAGACTCGACATATGTCCGTCATCGTGAACAAGTCTTCCTCAAGGATCTCTCCAGGTTTTACCGGCTCCGGACCCTAAGCCTTACTCAGCAGACGCTCTGGGAGAAATGGTTCGACAGGTCGCACAACAGGAAGAAAATTCAAACTGTACGTGGCAAGAGCAGGCTCATTGAAACTCTACCTCGCGGCATCAAGTCCTTCTCTCTCTCAGATATTACTATCGAGTTCTTTCCGTGCCTCCTGTGTTTTGCCGCATATTTGCGATCCAGGAAGAGGAGCTTTCGACGACTCAAGGAGGTTCATCTACGCCCAAGCCCGGACCTCGTGCGACAGCTTAAGCATGCGAAAGCACACCAGGACGGAGAATTCCCCGACTATTTCGATGCGTCCTGTGGCGAAGTTGAGCATATCTTGGATAAGCGAGCGAAGATACTCGAAGATTTCAAGGAAGCAGGTGTGAAGGCCGACTTTCCCTTTGACTCCTACCCTCTGTTCACGGACAACAAGGAAGACTTGCAACGTCAGCAAGACATGCAACATTGGTGTCATCGGTGCCACACTAACGATATGGGATGCCTTGAGAGAAAGAAGAACGAGTTGTCTGGTGAGTCAGGACTAGGCTGGGATAGTGATGGCAGTCCTAGCTGAATCTCACTCGAGAAATGGGGATATATGCTTAGGATTAGTCCCCGACGGGATTGATGTCAGACATGGCAATTCTCCAGGAATTAGGGAGGACAGTAAGAGGAAGCCCTGTGACAGGCAAGGGTGTTCATTTAGAGTAATTTCGCCGTTTGCATCTGATGACGTGCAGAGAAGATTGCCGAATCAATAGACTTGATCTTTAAAATGGCCTTAGACGCATCCTTGCATGGTTGATAGTGATGATATGATACGAAACACTGTCTTCCGAGTTTTAAGCCTCCTAAAATCGCGAAATGTATTTGTGCTCTTGTGCGACTTGCATTAGGGGTCTACATATACTAATTACTAGTGATCATCGAAGTCCACCCAGGATCGTTTCAGAGTAATAGCCAGCAGATAGTAGCTCGCTACTAAGTTAAATCCAACATCAAAACCAATAATCATTAGCAATTTCAAGACTATCCCCTTCCAACTTACCATTAGTTTTCTATGTTGCGTCAGTTTGACGAAGTAGGTGTTTGTGTCTACTCGCCTAGTTTGCGAATGTTTTCTTATCCTGAGAGGAGGTAGCTTCTGTATGAGAATGCCATTTGGGATATTTGCCAGCTGTGTAAAATTTATGCGTGTACTTGATAAGTTCAGACAGCTATATACCTAATTAATGGGTCATTTTAGGGGTTGGTTTGAGTATTGAACCTCGAGGATAAGATGTAAGACCTGTCACCTAGGCCCTATACTCATCTTCGCCTTACAGATAAACGCGAATGAAGAAAAGGGGCTAGAAAAAATGTTCCAGTCACTTAGCATCCCCAATTCACAGAGCGTTGGGCATTGTTTGTTTCCTACGTGTCTAGCGCACAACAAGGGACGACAACAAATGCTACCTGGCAGTAAGTAGAAGTCTCTGGACTTGAATTTGAAAGCCATAATATTTCTGTATTCAGGGGCGGCTGAATAGACCTTTCATCCCATCACCCAGTGAGAAATAGTTCAGTCAGTCCAAGTCACTGTCTATTTAGAAACTTCCAGTCAGAGTTCTAAGTATTGGGTAAATGCTTCACGAAGGCCTTTGACAGAAACATTTAATAAGTAGTTTATTTTGCAAGCTCGCAAACTACCTCCTATCTTAGGTACTCTACTAGGTTGTCAAGATTACGAGAAACCTCCTTTCAACAATTTACCGACTCAGGCAACTATTTAAGTAGAAACCGTTGTCGAAGACATATCGTAAGTTCTGCCCAATGTCGGATGCAACGCCATCACCAGTGAGGCCAACGCCATTTCGGTACATTGATAATGACCCGCGAAACCTCCCGATTCTTGACGACGAGGAGTTTGATAGCCTTACGGCTGTGCTGAAAGCTTTGGCTAGGGGTGGGTACCCGCGGCTCGACGCGGTGCCACTCGCTCTCAACGCGTATAACTGCAATAAGAGGAATGGCGGCGAGGAAGATATAGAACCGTGGGCGCACTTTCACCCAATCACCATAATCACTCCTGAGGATGTACCAAGGAGAGTGCTTCCGGAGATCGAGCTCGACGATGCGATACTAGACGATCTGGACAAGCCATGGGACTCCATACGAGCGAAGGAAGTCCTAACAGGACGAGGGTCACGAGGAGGATGGGAGATCCAGTCAGGAGACTGGATTCCGCAACAGGAATCGGCGCGATACCGGTTTATATGCTTCATCCACAAGCACAGAATAGACCGCAGGTCTACAACGCAGAAAGGCGTGCATACTATCAGCATCTGGGATCGCGAGGTGAGCTGCATCTTACTAGATCGCATCGTTCAACTCATAAGCATGTCCCTGAACTAACATATACATAAAACACGTAGTGGGACGAGCTCACCTGGCACGACACTTACCACGTGGGCCGTGAAGCACGAAGACGAGAAATCAGACGGTTCTGGGAGGAGGTCTCCGCGCCGGGCTTCATCGGGGGGCTGCCTGGGCAACGAGAAGAATTCATGAGCCGGATCCGCTACCGCACCGTCTACCACATCTGCGAGCGCATTGAAGACACGACGCGGACCGCCGTGCCGCCGCGGCACACGCTCTGGGCCGTCATGGGAGCCGCTCTGTTCCACATGAACAACGCGCGAGATCCGCAGGTCAGCATCGTCCCTGACTGTCTTGAGCTTTTTGGCGCGTACGGGAGGGGTCTGCTTCCGCGGTTCTTCGCGCACCTGCTGTGGCTGTGCCTAGACGCGCGGCCTACATGGAGCCGGAGGCAACAGGAACGCTATGTGAAGCAGCTTCGCATCCTTGAACGTTTGCCTTGGATGAAGCTGTATACTCGTCAGGACCTGGAGCTTCGCCGCGCGCCAAACGTGGATTATGACGATGACAACGGCGTTGGAGATGAAGATGGAGAGGAGCAATCGCGAGAGTGGATGTATGATATCTTGAACGTATGACAGGTCGCTTGCCATAATTCCAGGTTGAGTGTCACTATCGCCATGTTAGCGGCAACGGGAATTTCACTTACAATGAATGGTTAATCACGGCCGGAATTCACAGAGAGCATTGCTACATTTTGGATTGATACTTACCATTGGTAGAAACCGATGAAAAGTGCTCCTCTGTAAGCCCGGTAATGCCATTCACAACCTAACCAGAGCCAGGGCAAAAGAATCACAACCAAAATAGGAATCGGGGTCGCGAACTCCGGGCAGCGCAATAAAGCAGCGTAGTAAAACAGCTAAGCTCCGATATGGACAACCCAAATGCAACCTAAGCTTATAAAATCATGACCTCATCTATATATGAGATCTCGTTCATCGTAATTCATATCCCCAGATGCAGTAGCTACTTAACTGCTGCGGCTGCTCTTGCTGCTGTCGCTGCTCGAGCTGCTACTGCGGCTGCGATTCTTGTGCTTCTTGTCTTTCTTATGCTTCTTGTGCATCTTGTGACCGCCATACGCGAGCGCTGCGGCCGGAACAAACGCTGCAGCCATACCTCCGTGTCCCCCTCCGTGCCCTCCGCTGTGCCCTCCACCGTGTCCTCCGCTGTGTCCGTGTCCGTGAGAAGAACCGCCAAGGTAATGGGCAGCGGCAGCGGCTCCTATGGCTGCCAGGGGAGCGCCACCACCTCCGTGTTTACCTCCGAGCACGCCTCCCACCAGTGAGCCGAGTCCCTTGTCAGCGTTGGGCGCGTTAGGGTCTCCGCCGTGTCCTGCGGGCGGGTATTGCTGATATTGCGGGTTATGAGGTTGTTGATGAGGAGGGTATTGTCCTCCGGCTGGCGGGTATTGGTTCGGATAACCTTGTTGCGGGTAGCCTTGACCTTGCCCCGAGCTAGACCTATCGTCGTAGGGAGGCGGACCGCCAGGATAAGGGGAATGGTTCCCCTGGGGAGGAGGCGCTCCGTAAGGTTGCTGCTGGGGCGGGTAGGGAGAATATTGGTTCGGCGGCGGCGATCCGTACTGATTCGGAGAATGCGACGGCGGTGGTGCGCCATATTGACTATTGCCGTATCGGTTGTTGTCGGGAGGGTATTGTCCCTGAGGCGGGTACTGGTTTTGGGGAGGATACTGGCCCTGTGGAGGATACTGATTCGACGGAGGGTACTGGTTTGGAGGGTATTGGTTCTGAGGCGGATATTGGTTCTGCGGGGGAGGATAACTGCCACCGCCGTGGCCACCATGGCCGCCGTAGTAATCTTGACTCGACATATTCGTGGTTTCGTGAAGTCGCGAACTGCCCTCTGTGCGCCTCTATTAGTCTGTTGTGGGAGTGGAAGAAGCGAAAAGTCGGTAAGAGACTACAAAGTGTTTTATAATGTGGGTTCGAGAGGCCTCACTGCCGATGATCAGATGGTGAAAAGAGGGTAAGAAGGGGTGATAAGGAGTGAGTAGGCGCTGACAGTACGAATTAGGCAGTTGTGGACAAAGCACTTACGTGACAAGACGATCCTTCGTAGTTGCGGATTAAGGGATATGATGCGAGAGCGAGATGCGAGACTCGGCTCTGATTGGGCGATACTGTGGCGGTGCTGCACCTAGGGTAGGGTAGTAGGTACCTAGACCGATTCCACCGTCCTCGAGTGCTTCTTTCAGCCTTGTGGGTCCCACTAATGGACGTACCTGTACCCAGTAGACGGGAACGCGGGGTCGACTCACGCCTCGAGCCGCTACATGTATGTAGGCCAGAGCCCTGGAGATGGTGGCAGGTACATACATCCATGGATACCGGATGGAAAGTGCGAGGCACTGTAGGGAGGGTGTCTAGTGTAATCCCACTCGTTTCAGTGGCTTCTAGATTCTAACCTTAAACCTTTTCCAATACAACATCTCTTACCCAATCCTTTTCTAGAGGCACGTTGACGTGAAGTCAATTCAACATACCTCTTCGTTTCCCGTTTCAATCGATCTACTCACCTCATCTAATGGATATCTGACCAAGTGCTTCCTTAGCATATTGTGTGCGAGCTTCTGTATATCTTATGAAAGTTGGCATAGCAACTTAGGTACCTAAGTCATGACTTCGCTTAGGCACGACACTGAGTCCCAAGACAACTCCGACGACTCATGCTATCCATATACAAACGGTTATATCAATTCGTTCATCTTTAAGGCAAGCCAAGAAAAAGCTTTGTAATTGGCTCTTCGTCGGCTCTCGAGACGCTACGCTACCTAATGTTCTATATCCAGCAACGCTTTCTTATTGGCTGAGCCATGCGATCACCCCGAGTTCTCTACGCATGCGCTTCACTAGGACTCTGCGAACAACGTTACTTACTATCTAGGGCATCGCATCACAGGACTTCTGGTATGTCTTGAATAAGTAAGCTTCCATTCATTATTATCTTATTATAAAACTGTCCCGTTAAGGATGGGTTTCTGGGAAGTATAAATGGTGCGACCCGTCTACGAATATCCGTACGCCAATCGGAAGCCTAGGGGACGCTGAATATCACGTCACACGCGATTTGTCCCCGACGGTTATACAGGGAGCACTGTTCATTCAATAGTGCTTATCTTGAATCGACTTGCCTCTATTCCTTGGCTCTCCCCGAAGGTTACTCAAGACCTCGTTAAAAAATCAAAAAGTCGATGGAGAAATATAGTTTCCCCCGCCAAGAAACCAGTGACAGACCGGGCTGTAATCCTGGTATGGCATCATCATGAAGCTACTCCTCCAAGGTATCCTGCAGTCGATGCTTGGCTTAACTAGTCCTGTCCTTCAGGAACACTTTCTACGACAGGATTCGACGGAACAAGTTATCCTATGTCGTTCCCAACGCGTCAAGTTGGCGCGAATGGATGGTTCGGTAACATCTCGGCTTTTGACTTTTCCCTTCTTAATGCCGGTGCGCTTGTTATTGCGACAAGTATCTCCTTGGGCACCTTTGCGGAATGCTTGGGTTACTTCTCGCTCGCGGTTAGGAGACATCGTGCATGGGTACAAGATAATAGTCTCCACCTACAGCGACTAGCGTATGAGGCACAGGCACACGCCGAAGAAAGCGTATGGATCAGGTCCAGGGTACTTGTGGATGCACGCCAACAAGGAAATACCAACAGTGGAAGGGAGACACTCCTGGGATTCTTGCCCGGGCCGATGGTCGATGAAGAAGCATCTAGGACATGTCCAAGCAAACAGAATGCAATCATATATGTTGCGAACTTTGTTTCTGACACTGGGTCGGAAATGAACGGCTGGATATGGGTTTCCTTTGCTGGGTTGAGACAGAAAGCGAGGCAAGTTGCTTAGGGTTCACCATTAGGTTCTATCGTTCCAGCGAAGTTCGCACCATCCTATGCTTTTGGGTCAAATTACTAAATTTTCTTCATAGTATGCTGGAAAGGAGAGAAGAGTAGATGCTGCTCATGCCGGGATTCCAAAATAAACTGTTAGGAAAACAAGAAGTCAATTCAAAGTCATTAACTATTTTCGTTTACATAGTAAATGGTGAGGGTATCCTTAATGCGTGCTGTGACTAGTATCCAATTGCCGCCATCATGCACCGAAACTCCGAACAGGTAAATAATTCAAGGACCTCTTCATGACCACCCATCCCCCCTTTTCATTACTTCTCTCCGTAGACGGGCATCCGAGCCTGCTTCCGCCAATTGACAAACTCCAACAATGCAAGGACGGTAACACCAAGTTGGACGATGAACATCGGGATCAGGTTGTACTGCCAACCCCTCATGACCCGTAGATGGCTCTGAATATCGTCCCTAGCGTCGACCAGGTCCAATTGAAGGACGGCAGTGAACCAATTTTGCGGTGTCCAGGTGTCCGAAGGGTACGGGCCGCCATTCAAGTCCGCAGCCAATCGGGCGTCGATAGTCTGCCCTTCATGCGCGTTGGTCACTGCGAACACATAGGCCAACGCCCCGGTTGTCAGTAAGAATGCTGGTACATTCACTGACACCCAGAGATAGTAGAAGAACCGCGAGAATGACCCAAGCCCGCCCGACACGTTGCGAGACCAGTACCGGAGTGAGAGAGCAATGATGCCCCCGAGTCCGATGAGGACGAAGGCGGTCCCAGCAGCACCATTGCTCGTGTGGCCCTGGTCGACCATTATGTTCAATGGCTTGCCGGCCAGGAGATGGGTCGAACCGTCGAAGTTGAACTCGAAGCCTTTGCTAGCCGTTCGGTGTAACCAAGCGACCATGCTGCTAACGAACGACAGTTCGATTATCGAATCGACCATAAGCACGCCAATGGCGGCCTTGAGGGCAAGCGACAGCCTCGACATGCTGCTTTCGATAATTCCTCTGGTGGCGTGACGACTGTTGAAAGAGAAGGTGATGAGTCGGAGTGTGGGACAGGGAAAAGGGAGGTCAGCAAGTTCGCTCGAGGGCGAGGCGAGCCTCATTGACTTATTCTCAACTCATTTCCAAACCTTAAGGCTCTGGTAGCTAGGGCTGACGACAGACGGGGTTGCCCGGCGAAGCACGGCTACTGCGCTATTGCACTTTTGGGTAACGTCGTTATTTATGTCAGCTGAGGTTTATTGGCTGACTACTGGGTACGGTATGCATATAAGATGATGGTTCATATTAGTTCTCACCCTCCACGGTGTGTGAGTGGCGCCATCGTAACCCAGCCCCCAAAAGCCAAGCCAACACTCTGAAAAAGAAAAGGCAACAGATCCGTGGCCCGCAACGTGGCGTTCATGCGATTGAGGCTCGCCAGCCGTGCCTCAATTCAGCACTCCGTAGTAGGATTCGCTGGGTTGCTTCGAATGGTGGTGGGACGCGCCTGTACGAGGCGAAAGAGAATGAAAAAATCTTGAAAAATCTTGAAAAACTCGACGGCGATGTGAACTTGCATTGGAGTCCAGAGCGGACAGGATCCGCTTGAGGTGCTATTTTGGGGGCCGTTGGAACGTTCCAAGGCAGAATAGCGTCAGACTAAATGCCCCTTGTGCGACTAACACTGTGACGCACTATGCAATTCTCTTATGTTTAACGTACTGTATATCACAGTATTAACCACACATGGGGCACTTAGTCTGACGCCGTTCTGCAAGGTTGACTGATGAATTACCTTTCGCACGGTGGTGGCACCGCAGGCTTGGCGCATTTGGGGCATGGACACCGGCGAGTTAGATGGAGCTCACCCAGGGTTGCAACTGTACGCATACGATTCTGTATCAAGTGATGTAGAGGTATCAATTAAAATTACGCCGTAAATCCTGAAATACGGTGCTAACACAAACACGGTAATGGTGCCCGTCGTGGCATCATCGCCCCGAACTTATTCTGAATTTAAACACCTTCAACAAGGTGAGCCGCATCGCACGCGGCACGTCAGCCAATACGCGTGGACCTATTACCTACCTATTCTTGATCAAAATCTGCTTCTCTTTCTGCAGGTTCTCCGCCACTTCGAGAGGTATCTTCAACGTGCTGGCTACGATACCCGCTGGCGTCAGAGCGAGCCACTGTGTTAGCGAGATATCCTCAACCCGATCACTCTTGTATATCTCAATCCACACCAATTCCTCTGTATCTGAGGTGTTTTCGATATAATGACCTTGGATTATTAGTTGACGATAACGTTGATATCGCGACGTCAATACTAACCGCTGTTGTCGGGGAACACGCCCGTATCTCCCGCTCTGAAGTCAAAGGTTCGCGCAGCCGAGTTGCCCAGAAATACGGTTGCACGCCCCTGTCCTTTATGGAAGTAAAGCCATTCCTCTGCCTAGGGGGCTGTCAGCAATGGGACAAAGCGATATCACATTCTATACTTACGTTTGGATGCCAGTGCAGCTCTCGAAGGGCACCGGGCTGAAGGGTGACAACGGTAGCGGCTACTGTTGTTGCAATGGGGAACGTCGTTGAGTCAACAATGCGAAGCGTGCCACCACCTCCCGGAACCTTTTCGAGAGGGTGGTCTTTCGAGTAATACGCAAAAGAGGCATTACCTGTGAGCGCACCGTTGCCCCCAGTAACGTTGTGGTTGTCGACGGTGGCATTCAAGATGTACGGATTCGGAGATGGAACTGAACCAAAGACATCTTCGGGGAGTCCAAAATTCTTAGCCAGAACTGACTTGGGTGTATGTGTGATCCAATCATCAACGTTGAATGTGGTCCTGGAATCAATCAGCACGATGCAGCCCATCGCCTGTGTTACCAGGGTTAGTCACTCACCCAACAGCATCGAAGTCGCCGTCGTCAAACACCAGGAGAAACTCATTTTCGTCTTCAAGCCCTTGGACAGTGTGAGCTATGCCTTTGGGGAAGTACCAAATATCTCCTTCGTCGAGCTTAGTCACTTCGTATTGGCCGTTTTGGTCGACCCCCGAGACCAATATCGATCCAGCATACACATATCCCCATTCAGCCTGAAGTCAGATGATTAGTTACGGAGCTACGATTGATACGTGCGTAACATACTACTCGATGCCAGTGTAGCTCCCGAATTGAGCCCTTCGTTAAGTGCTGCTGAGCAGCTGCGATCTCCTTACTGGTGGGCAGGTCCGTCACGACTTGTTCTCGAACCCAGCCACCTCTCAGAATTCTCGTCTTGGAGTCTGAAAAGCTCCACTTGGCGTTCGGAACGACACCATTATCAGTGCTCTGCTGGCCTAAATTGTCTGGGTTCTGGAGATCCAGGGCGTGATTTGTCGCGCCTATGGAACACAGGGTCAGCACTAGTGCGGAGGCAGCCCTACGGTAACTTGGGGCGAACCTGAAAAGGGGGCGCCTTTGCCATTGCCATCGATTGGCTGGCCATCCTCAAAACCGCCACCATTTTGACGCTCTATGACAGAGCTGCGAGCACCGCATGCTGCAAGGAGGAGGGACGAGATCTGGAGAACCCGCATTATGGCAATCAGCTTAAGGGGCTCAAAACGAGGGTGGTGTAGGGCGAACGTAGTTTGGAATTGCATGCAGCAGAGACGAACTCCTATAGGTTTATATACCTTTTTAATTTGCTCGTGTGCATCAGGGGATACCTAATAGGCACGCAATATCCAGAGCTCTGGCTCCCTCGCTCCTCGTGCCTGAACCCGTCTGACCAAGAGATCGGATTGTTCAAGCATTGCGAAAATGCACCCCACATGGGAAACATCACAGTGCCAAGCAAGGTAGACCCCGGACATCTTGATGAACTAGAAGAGATTCCCGTGCGACGTTGCCCGTTCCATGTGCGGGGGCCTATAATCAGCCGTGATACTAAAAACACCATCCATATTAAAATAACGTCATGTCTTGGCAAACACGCGAAATGGTAAATAAAAGCTGCATGGTTTAATGAGCGACACTCCAAGGTTGCAGCAGAGGGGTGAATATCTTGAACTATCTCCGATCATCACGGCGAGGATATCTCTAGTGACCTCTTGCGCCATCTCGCGACTTCGTTACGGCATGCTAACGAATGATCATCATAATCATCAATAATCGCCAGGGGCTGCATGTTGGTAACCCGGTCAAACGACCAAGCACGTAGCCGCATAGGCATATTTCGCTATAGATAGAAATGCATACACGTAATTTTGAAAGAGTAGCTCTTGTAATTCCTCTAGCTAGACCGGTGAAGACTTCGTTGAACGGCAGATAGGTCTCTGTTAGCCATTAGGCGATATCGCCCCTCTCATGTTAGAACAGAGCGGCTTATTGCAGCTGATGCAAGGCACCGGCACATGCCTTGTTAACTGTTAAACTTGTAACGGACGGCAATCTTGGCCCTATGTACAGCTTGAAATGGGAAGGGTTGAAATATCTCATCACAGACGGAACTATACTCCTCTAACACCTATGCTCTTAGGCGGAAGCTCATGAGATGGACAGTCTCGGAAAGAAATCTCCATGATGAGATCATTATACCCCCACAACTAAACATCTCTAAACATCTAGAGTTACATAGGAAGAAAACGATTATCTCCATGCTAGCCCTGAGAAAATCACGATCCCGGCAGATGCTAATCCAAACTATTGGAAATGCACTCTTGGCGCTGCACGAATTAGGCCTCACCACAGAACCGTGATGCTGGCTCCTGCAGTGAGAAACCAAGTTTAATATATATCCATGCCTATTGTCCTATTTAGGTAGACTATTGCCTCCCAAGCTCCTGGGACTGCATGAGGAGACTATGCAAGGCGCTGATCAGAGCTATATGCAGCTATTCAAGCTTCAGCCTTTTACATACTCGTGACTTGGGCTTGACCTCATATGAAGTAGTTGATTACTCCATTAGCATCTCCCCGCTCTATGAACCTGGCTTCCCCCTCGATGCTAGGATAATATCACGATCGAGGGCTTCATGATGCTATTCACACAAGTAATGGCAACATTTGTGTGAAATTTGGATCGTCAACTTCCGTGGGATGGTGAGGACAGCGCAATAGCGGAGACGAACTAATGGTGACTGGAAGATGGTAGTTACGGCGACATTCAGGGGCAAGAGACCTAACCACTATAGACAACCTTAAGGAGAGGCCAAAGTATATAAAGACTCGCGATTTACTCTCGATTGGAGTTCCAAAATCGAACATAGGTCTCCCATAAAGAGTTGCCAATAAAGAGCCACCGCCTCTGATATCTGGGCGCTACTTTGAATAATGTCTTCATCTTCGGTCCTGTTGCTGGCGGCGTTTCTGCTTGCCCCGTCAGCTTCAGCCCTATCTCTTCCTCCATTGATTCCTGCTATTCCTGGTGTCACGACACCCCTATTAAATAATATCGCCCCTCCTTTACCTATCTTGCAGGTTCCTACTCCACCTTTAGAGAGTCCGCCTTTCGAGGCGAGTGACATCAAACCTAAGAAGATAGGTTACTTCTGGACTGCTTCCGGTGACAACCAACATAAAGGTGAGGCATATGAAAAAATAGCTATTAGGGCTAGCTAACCCCTTTATAGACTTCCTGGCTACCTATAGTCTTGACGATGTCAGTCGACATTAATCCGTCGATAACTATTGTAACTGACGTTAGCAGGACACCTTTGGGACTCTTCTCTGGGTTACGGATGTTCCATCAAGCGGCAACAGCCCGCATCACCTCGGGCCTTCTCACGACGGGAAGACACTCATTGGTGGTGGATTATTGTCGTTGCTAAAGACACAAGACACGGCATTTTACTTTGATGTCACTGACCCGTACCGCCCCACTTTCAAGAAGAGCAACCGTGCTCTCCTTTCATCTATTACTGATGAGATACGTGCGAAGCCCGACGGGTAAGCTGTTCCTGATATACATACCAGTTGGTATCAAGTAAGAGGCTTACTAATCATAAAACAGAGGGTTTTTCATCACATATATGGGCTGTAAGTTTAGACGTCTATTTTTCCCCATAACGTTAAATACTGATTAGTGCCTTGCTCTAGCTGCCCTTGGCACTTCACCGGGTCGTCTTGTTGAAACGGACGCCGACTTCAACATTATTCACGAATGGCCCGAGAACACGGAGGGTCTCCTAAATGTCCTTGGAGAACAATTTTCTCCACATGGCTTAACAGTCGACTTCGACAAGAATGTTATTCTGACTTCCGACTTCGTTGTGCCCCTCAGCATCTTGAAACCCAGCTTAGGAATCCAGCGAGGCAATACACTACGGCTCTGGGATCTTCCTTCACGTACGATCATTAGCACCATTGAGATTCCCGATGTATGTCATATCCCTTCCATAGGTACCTATGGCCCGGATTCCAACTAATAGCTGTTAAGGGCGGTGGTATTCAAGATGTGAAGTTCATCCCTGGAAACACTGAGGGAGCTGCTCTTGCGACTGCTGTGCATCTGGGCCAAGTATGGATCATCTACCCCTTCCGCAAGGACGGCAGCGGCAAACAAGGAGTGGCAAAACTTCTGTACGACTTGGGGCCTAAGGCTCGTGACACTACTGCTATTTAGTATGTATTCTTTCATCGTAAAAGCTCTCTCATGTTATTCATCGGCTACCTACCTTAGGTAGGCAAGCACTTGCTGACCTGCCTAGTTCCGATATTTCGGCCGATGGAAAGTTTGCCTACTTCACACTGACGACAGCGGACCATATCGCAGCGCTCGATATTTCTGATCTTGATAATGTAAAGCGACTCGATGACCCGGACGAGGACCAGCCAACTATTGGCCCGCACTACATCAAAATCACGCCGGATCAGAAGCACATCGTAGTGACGGACTACTTCGTCCAGACTGGCGAAATCGGCCTAATCAACACCCCAGCTGATTACAAGGCTCTTTACATCGACATACTGGACGACGGGTCGCTGAGCTTTAACCGCAGCATAGATTTCCCACGAGAGTTTGCCAACCGTGGTGGAGCTAAGCCACATTCCTCTGTTGTGTTCGATCTGACGGATCCGGAGAACCCCATTTACTACTGAGGTGGAATAACTAAAAGTAGCGATCATGGTGCTAGGGATAACTAAGAACGGAGATACGGGAGTACTCTGTGGGGCATGCAAGTGGACTTATCGGCCACGTACGAAGTGTCAAGGGAGGGGAGTGTCATCACAACGTGCAGTCCAATCCTACTTGGCATAGAATGTATTCCATGGAGAGAATCTTGACCGGACCCAGAACTAATCTACATTCGCACCGAGGCCACATTGACTAGTCCTCAGCTGTGCTGTGTTTTGATGTGCCTCGTCAAGTTGTCCTTCCTCGACGTTCCCTTCTCTCGACACTTGGATTTACAGCCATCGTATGGGCAGTAGTATCTTTTCGGATCCCTTACCACATCTTGATGCTTTTCCTGAAGATGTCTTTCAAGATCCTTTTTGTATCGGAATGCTCTATCACACGTCTCTACCCTGCATCCGAATGGCGGATAATGCACCTTGAGGTGAGTGCTATGCTAATATTAGCTCCATGTAAGGCCTAAGTAGTGAGAAAGGGTGAGACACTGCTACTTACTTTAGAAGATGCTTCTTGTCAAATGTTGCTAGACACTCTTGGCACTTGTATTCGTTGGCAGTCGGCAGAGTGGCAGCAGCCAAGGGACTGGGTACCTGAGCTGATAGTTCTGGTTCCGGGTCATGGACATTGCTATACGCTGACTGTTGTGGTAGCGAGTGATTTTGGACATCAACGTCCGTACGGGGTGTTGTTCTTGTTGGCCAATCCTGCTCTGGCAAAGTTCCATCCTGTCCAGCGGGCGAAACAGTGCTCGTACATACCTGCTGAGGCCAGCGGTATTCAGGTAACGGGCCCTTACTGCCCGACTCGACCCAACTGGGAGGGATAAATTCGAGATGCTGATTATAAGAGTAAAAGTGAAGATTTCCCGGCCCGGTTGAGACTAGGTCTTGGCTACCTGTAATCGAGGTGCGCTGCTCGGAAAGCTCGAGTGTATGAAGCACCCAGAAGGAACAAGGATAGAAAAAAACCAAAGAGGTATGGCCAAAAGAAGAAGAGAGCGGAAGATGATCGACGAAGTTGCAAGGGGGAAAAGGAGAGGACGAGGTTGCAGCTCCAGAGCCGACCTTGGAGAAGAAAGAGGAGATAGGATCAAGTCGGGGAGGACGAATATGACTATATACCTGGTTGAGCCGCGCCTGGCTTCTACGTTGACTAGACTCGCTTGATTCTCATTGGCTCATGATGATGGTAGGCCTCAAATTTCGGCAGTAACCCGATTCGGGGCATTGCATCCTGTAGGTCTCAAGGCGTTCTGCAAGCGCTGGACCAATAAGAGCGGGATGGTAGGCCTCAAATGTAGTTTGACGGTCATTGGCCTATGTGTTCTCCGTACACCTCGATTATAATCTACCAATATTGCGAAGACGGCAGAGTCAAAATGATAAAAGAGACATGGAAACCCTCCAGCTCGAGGGAAAGATGACCAGTGCTCTCGATCCCATTCAAGTCCCCTTGCAGATTCAAGATTGTATACAGATACCAAGATGTCCTCCCTCTTCTGCTGTAGTTCTATCACTCCCTACAGGCCTCAAGCCCTCCTCCACGAACGAAGGTTCGTCTCGTTTATGAATTGGCCTGCGTATCCCCGGGAATCCTCGCCAGCCACTAAAGATGACGAAGGGAACGCCAAAGATGAAGGGAGTACTAGCAAGAAGACCAATCTCATCGACCTCAAACCAGATTATGTTGTGCAACTCGTTCGTCAGGTCAACTACGGACCCCTAGAATCGAAGCGCTTCTTCGCGGCCGTCAATGGGCAGTCCGAGGCCTTCATTGAAGTCACCGAAGATGACTTAATTGATGCTAACTTCCAGAAGCTCAATTCGTAAGTGAGCCTAGGTACTTCTGAGTTTGGGTATTCTGAATAACAAGCTGACCACAAGCGGACCATTAGCTACAAAAACTTCAGATGTGACGCCCATAACAAGTTCTTCGAAATCAACCTCTACCAGAAGGACCCCATCAATAAACATCATTGGCGCTACAATGCCGCTCGCCCCGCCAGCTCGATTGATCTCTAGACAATACAGAGAGAGAGATACGCGGCGTCGGATGATATAGCTGGGGATTGAATGCTGGTTCCGAATACGGGTTCCTTTGGTGGCTTACAGCTTAGGATCTGAGTGATGTCACTCATGCTATGTAGTTAGGATGTTATGAAACAAGAAATTATTTTACCATTTATGGCCTTTCAGTCACTTATCCTAGTGCCGTTTCGAACCCGCTTATGGCTCCTCACTTTGTGTCTTCTAGGCGGCTTTGAACGTGGTGAAGGGCTGCAATGGAAATTTGGATCGAGTATAACAAGAACCAAGATAAGTTGGTCATGTGGATGGTTGATCGAAAAAAATTACCGCCTCAGGGCCTGTATTCCAAATGGGACTAAGTGATGGCGAGGATGGGGACGGTGAAGAAATGCCAAGACTCTTAGTGACGACTAGGTACAATAGCCACTTGTCGGAGATTCTAGAAAGAGCCCTAAGCAGATATACTGAATTTAAACGTGATAGTTTCCGCTCACAGCATATGTCGAGCTTAGCAGTGGTGTCGTCTATTAAGCTGTGAAGACATTATAGGGGCGGGTCGTCGAAATGAAGGCTCTCTTTGAAGTACGAAGAGCAATGCTAGTCATGGCAGGTTCAGCGCTGTCTAGAAGAAAGAGGAGGGCATCTTCAGAATATATGCCAGAAAAGGGGGTGGAACAGGGCTGTACCCACATAATGGCTGACCTTACCCAAGCCGCGATGTCTTCCTTAGTAGCCACGCCAGCCTCACTTCCAGAGTGGACCACATAAGATGGTGCTCTCAGAGTCCGCGGAATGACCCATGGATGTTGGCTAAACCCCCGCACCGCGTACTAAGTCCGAGATATGTCTTGAGTGGTGGTTTTCGGCGTTAGGAGATGTGAGGTAGGTAACCGTCTTAGTAGGTGTATCGTTTCCTTGGTCCTTAAATGCCACTTCCATTCCACAAGATTTAAGATTCATCATCGGCATTTCACTGACAATGAGCTTCAGCGCTTCTCCCCAAATTACCTCTCTTACATTTGCTTCCACTTCTGCTTCCCACGCTTTCTCATCGTCACCTGTCAAGACGTTTCCTACCTCTAGCAAGTTATACTAAAATAGGCATCATGGCTGCTTCGCGAGTTTGGCTCATCACTGGAGCTTCCTCTGGCTTTGGCCTAGAATTGGCCAAGGTTGTGGCAAGCCGTGGCGACCGTGTTATCGCTACTAGCCGTTCTCCCCAGAAGATGTCCCTAGCTGGTTTAGCTGGTTTAGCTGGTTTAGCTGGTGTCACCACCGCTTACTTGGATCATAATGAGCCGTTACCCAAGGTTCAGGCTGCGATGGATGAGATCCTCAACATCCACGGTACTATTGATATCGTTGTTAACAATGCCGCATACGTTCAGACTGGCACGGTCGAGGAGACGACGCCCGAAGGAACTTTCCGTCAGTTCCAAGCCAACACCTTCGGCCCTATCAATGTCTACCGTGCGATCCTTCCGTATATGCGCAAGCAGAAGTCCGGTACACTCGTCACTATCGGCTCAATGGCGGCATGGTATACAATGCCTAGCTGCAATTTGTATAATGCTTCCAAGGCTGCCCTCCGTTGGCTGGTGATTGGCATGGCCGACGAAGTGAAAGCCTTGGGAATTCGCCACTGCCTCATCGAGCCTGGGTTCTTCCGCACCAACTTCCTCAAGCCTGGCGCCAACCTAACAGAAATCGTTTCTCGAATTCCCGACTACGCTCAGCTGAACGCAACTGCGGATGCTAATTTCAAGTCTTTCCACCGGAACCAAGCCGGAGATCCCATCAAAGGAGCCGAGATCATCTACGACGTTGTTACATCCTCTGGTATTGCCGCTGGCCGACCGCTGCCTAGCTTTATGCCTCTGGGTAGCGATGCGAATACGGAGATATCCAAGGCCGCAGAAAAGACAATAGAGACTGTTAAAGAATGGGAGACCATAGCCCGACAGAGCGACTTCACGGATGGAAAATAGGGGGCTAGAGTGACGTGTTGCCGACCAGCGGCGTGGAAATATGGGGTAAATAGGGGTATGTCGGAACCTTGCCACGCGCCTCGTTTTCGATTATCAGCATGGCAAAGTATAAATGAAACGCCCGGGTTCATAACACGGACCCGAGTGCCGAGCACGCAGATCCTGATCTGGATCTCAATGTTTACCTCGGTACCTACCTAAGGTTGGGAGAGGTGAAACGGACCGGGGTGCGGACCTTTGATAATTTAGGGCTAAACTAAACTCCGACGCCAAAGTCCGATACAAGCCTGGACGCTTTTGTGCTACGTGATCGTTTCTTCGTTGACAATGTAACAGGCACCCATCAGACCTCCACCTCTCTGTGTTTGCTTTTAATCCTTCTGCATTGGCGGCCTTGCGCCCGAGTTCTATGAGGGCTATTATCACGACTTCGGGCTCGTTTCCCATTTGTCATGCGGCAGACGCGATGTAGGTATTACATCTAATGAAATACATAGTACTTATTTCTATGTTCCACCAATTCTGAACTTGACTCTCATACCTGTCATAGTCAAATCCCTCTGAATACCGTTCGGGTCATGCAGCACAGGTCAAGCGCATCGCCGGTGAGGCTGTATGTAAGGTGCTTTTAGCAGAAGATGCGGTTTCAAGGGCTAGGAGCTCGCCACGAGATGGCTCTCGAGTGGCCAGGCGTTATATGAAACTGACCTGTCTTCAAGCTGCAGCTGAAGGTGTGCTGCCGTACTGTCTCATAGGTGGCCTCGCCTGCGTTTACCCCACACTTTGGAGAAAGGCATATTAACCTCTGCAGCCGGGCGTTCTCAGTTGGGCGTTCCCTTGTAAATACACTTCCTTCACAGCCCTTGCCGACTTTTTGAGCGAGTGGCGCTGCAGCTGCATAATGGCCAGCACACTGAACCTTCACAGCTCAGTCAAATTCCTTATATTCCCGCCCATTTCAGTAAAGCGAGGTCGAACGTCCCCGCTTATGACCCCTTAGTAATCCCACCATGGAAACTCGAGAGGAGAAGCTAGCCAGGTGGGCCGATCCTTCGATCAACCACCCCAAAGGCCTCAGGGTCTTGAAAGGGTCGGTTTCTTTCAATTCCAAGGGTTCGGAAAACGATGTGCATATATTGGAAGACAGAATACAATTCGACCAAATCGAAGACCGTCTCCTGGACACCGATGGAGGCAAGGTAAGCGACGGCGGCGATATTTCAAGTCTATGGCACTTCGAAGTCATATCTCTTCCCCGGATCCGGCCTGGCAGACTTGTACTATCCATCCCGAAGCAAGCCTTCCAAGCGATCCAAGACTCATGGAATCTGCACCCGCGCACTATCGAAGTATTCCTTTCCAACAATGGAGTCCTCACCACATTTCACTCTTCCAACAGCGGGAGAGCCTCCATTGTCCTCAAAGTAGCCAATTCACGCACCACAGGTTTTGACTGTGTGTCCGTCACCTGCGATCCTTCTCGTCGCACCACCTACGTCTTGTACCACCACCTTGAAGACGAGGATTCTATCTTCGCCACTCTGCTTTCCACGCCGGAGCGATGCATTGACCCCCATTTCTTCGTCGCAGCCGTCTATCGCTCGCACCATCAGCACATCGAGGCCTATCGTAATACAATTGACGATACAATCCAGGGAATCGAGCGACAAACGGGCTTCGGAAACCCGGGCAGGCTTATGGGTTCCGCGCGTCGTCCTAGCCTGGACGAGTATCCCGCTCTTGAGGATCCAAAAAGAATTATTCAGCAGCTGAGCTACTGCCAAACGGACCTCGCAATCATTGGGCACGTCGCGCGATGTTGTCTAGATTGCGGAGAGTGGCTTGTCCGAGCCATTGACGAAAGCCTCCAGAAGCAGCAAGCTCCACGCCATGAAGGAGAACCGAGTAACGGTTCCAATCTCTATGAGAGGGATCAGCAATTCTCTGTAAGACTGAGGGCTGCGCGATTGACGAATCGCGACGAAGTGGAGTATATGCGGAGGCGGACTGCGATGCTGTTGTCCCAAGTCCAACAAATGCATGACAGGACTCAGAGCCAAACTAGTTTCGTAAGTTTTTTTTTCTTTTTCCTTCTCGGAGCTTCACTATTACGCAATGGCTGACGTCTCGGGGTAGATGTTGAGTGATATCACGCAAAACGATGCCGAATACACTGCCGCAATAGCAGTGGACGGGAAGCGCGACAGCATTGCCATGAAAACGATCTCAATCCTCGGCATTGTCTACCTTCCGGGCACCTTCGTGGCTACGTTGTTCAGCATAAACATGTTTGACTGGGGCGGTGCTGACGGCGGGGACTGGGCTTCACTGACGGCATCGCCGAGTATGTGGATATATTGGGTGATAACAATTCCCCTGACAGTTATTACTTGCCTCCTGTGGGTTATTTGGGCTAGGAGAGAACACCAGAAGACTAGCCAGAGGCTGATGATTTATCGGGCGAAGTCTCCTGAATCCGAGATTGCTAGTCCTGCTGAGACGAGTCTTGTTGGTCTTACTCCTAGTAAGATGGTATAAAGAGCAACCGCCGCGTCGGAGGAATATTACTCTAGTTCTATATCGAGTTATTAGTCTGAACTCTTAGGGTCAGCAGTTTAAAAGGCAGCGTAGGAATGGGTCTATGTCAATGATACATTTTCTCAACATATACTACGAAATTCTCTTGGGGTGCTTCGGGCGTACAGAGGCACGGAAACTATGATCAATACATGTACTACTTCACTTGAGTGGAAAGACTCGTACATATTTATACGCGATCCTTCGCCCAAGGATGCTGGCGATCGTATCCCTCGTACTCAACGAGACCCCGCTCATATTCTCCGTAGTATTCCCTCGTCTCAAAATGCGTCGTCCGTATTATTTTGCCGGCTCCGGGAGTAAGCACAGCCTGTAGATCCTTCAAGTATTCCGTAGACTCTGTGATCGGCGCGTCGTGGGTGGAGTCGATGGTCGTGAGAATCATACTGCCGTTACCGTTGTTGATCTTGTGGTAGAACGTGCGTGACGAGTCTGCTTGTGAGCTGCTCATGATCATGCCGGGTCGCGGCCACGATGCTTGCCCGCTGCCGCTCATTCTGGAGACTGAGCGCCGGAGGAATCGACCCTTGAGCGACTCCAACGATAAGGCTAGTTGACCAGGGATTGGGCTATCGTTAAAGACCTTGGCCCCGCTTGGCGAGACGAAGACGAGGAACATGCAGGTCATCTCGGCCAGTGCCCAAAGCATGGCTGATGCCGTGTTATAGATAGTGTCGGAAGACTTAGTGGACTCGATTTCTGCTCCAAGGCGGAATCCAGCTGCAAGACAACATCTGCGTCGAGAATGAGTATAATGCGAGGTACTAATGTAAAGTATACCTTAGGTAGGTAACTAAGAGTATAAAAATACATAGAATAATTTAAAAAGGAGGGAAATGAATAATAGGAGAAATATAAACGGGGTAATTAAAGCTAAAATCTCATACATAATACCGATGACGAAAATGATAGAAACACCGGCTTTCGTCCTAGTTGACATCTTTAGCCCCCAAATGATACGCTGTGGTAAAAGCAGAATGGAGATATCTGAGCAGAGGTTGAGCGCAGCCGACGAAATCTTGACGGCGGTGGCGTGGATGGGACAAGAGCCGCCAACGTATAAGGGGTCCCAGTTCTTCTGCACCGGAACACAGGCGAAGTTCATAACGAAGAGGGTTATGATGTAGAAGATGGTGTTCGCACCTAGCACGCCATAGACTAGCCAGAAGAATCGATTTCGTACGCCAGACGGGATGAATATGCGGATCCATTCTAGGAGAATGGCCGCTTTTATTGTTAGGACGACGCCAATATAGAAGCTAGCGCTAAGGAATAGGGGGAAGAGGATGCCCGACACGTCCTTTAGACGGATATCCCACTGGTGGGTGAAGGCGCCCGGGTTCTCCTGCAGGCGATAACAAAAATAGACATCCACTATATAGCATCCAAAAGCAATCGTCATCAATACTGGGAATTGAGTGTTAGCACTGATGGTGTAACTCGATTGCCGTACCAGATACTCACTATCAGGCACTCCGATTTTCTTTATAAAGAATATCCTAGAATAAACCCGAAGGAAGACGGCAATCGTCGTGAGTACTAGGCATAATGGCACCACGGCTTGGGCAATATAGTTCTTATTTGGCGGGTTATCGAAGTTGGGTATGACACCATCCGGCGGTTGGAGGGCCGGAGTTGACTGTGAGAGATCCGCCATGACGTGGTCCGGTTCCCGGCAGACACCCCCTCCACCAGTTCTTGAATCCCAAACCCAAAGCCGGAGTGGGATCAGGAATGACTGCTTGTAGTCGGAAGAGCGAACAGCGACTTCAAGAAAGAAAGATCCTCCCAAACCAACGCATGGGCGCGAGCAAGTGGGTAACAACTCTATCTATACCAAATGCTTAATCAATTGCTCTTCTGGGAGTGGTGCTACCTCGGACAGGAATGCGTGGCCAGCCGGCTGACCTGCATGGGTGGTAGCGTGGTAAGTGGGCACGAAGCCTGGAAAACGCAGCTGTTTGACTCAGCACTACGTCGCAGCTGAGATGCAGTAGGGTGGCATCATGCAAGCTGTGCCTTTTTATAAAACACTTTGGCGTTGAAGGCTTACTGGGTTGCCAAGACCTTGCGCCGTGTATGGAAGATGAGTCAAGCAATGACATTGGCCAGACTTTCCGTCGCTTCCAGGCAAGTAACTGGTTTCGGTAGGAGAGTCGCATTTGAAGGGTAAAATCGGTCTGAAGGTCACAGTTATGAATCGATGCGGCACGAGGTTGTGCGATATTCACAAAGAAAGCTAGAATGCATCGCGAAGGATCCATCATGGTTGGTACGGACCAAGGCGGCCAACTATAGCGGCTAGCAATATAGAAGGTGGTATTGCATCGACAATCGCCACGTTCCGTGTAACAATTGTCGCCTAAAGAGCAGCGGCCGGTCGAGGATAGATTACCAACCATATCCTCCTAAAACGGGAGCGATTTGCGCAGATATGCATGGCCGGGTGGTATTATGGCCCCCAAGAGCGTCCACTCGCATATGAGAGCCGAGCCGACCACACCAGATGGCACCTATATAACGGTCCGCAGCTTCTACTCCTAAGGCTGCGCACTCAAACATCTTCCATCAGCCTGTGTCTCTCGTAATTCCTTGTTTTTCTCTTTCCGTATAATAACTTAGGTAGTCAAGTGGCATGGCGCGTTCGTATGACTTGTCTCACGACACTTCACGAGGCATGTATTCTCGTAGTAAGGAAAGAAAAGGCGAGTCTACGTGTAGTTCTTCATACTGAGAGCGGGGTATTTCAGCTTTTCCCTCACGTCAGCCTGACCAGCTCGGGCTAATCCGCATTCTACAATCAAGTCCGATTCACCATGCTATATCGTACATGCCTTTGAATCCTGAAGCAGCCAGCGGTTAAGACATGGCTAACTCCGTCAATCAACGATATGCGTAAATGTTCAAGGTTTTCAATCATTAGTTCTTGGCCACTACTCGTGGTCGGAATGATGTTTGGTGATCCTTTCTAGACCTTAGGTGTACCCAGTGATTTGCCTTGCCCAGTTCCGTAGCGGCTACACTGCTAGGACCCTACCAGGGCCCTGCCAGCTCCTTATTTAGGGATATATTACCTACTGACTTACCATTAAGCGTTGCGGCGCGGCTCAGATCTAGACCCATCGCCCGATCAACTCCATGCCATAGAGAACATTGGCTCACCCCAATCTTATTATTAAGAAAAAGGCAAACTTCTTGATTGCTAAATGTAGAGCAAGCCTCTCTTCGTCGCGTCATTTAGAATCTATCCAGACTTTCTAATAATAGTCCAGTCGGACGGGAAGCTGGGTGCTTGAAGATGGGGCGCTAAAAATTAACCTTAAAAGCGCACAGTCCTTGGCGGTTTAGGGACCTAGGGGAGTAGGTTAGACCTTTCCCTGCCTCGGCTTATAATAGGCATGTAAGCACCAAAAAAGAATAGCTAAGCGTGGAGCTACGGTAGGCGTCGGTTTCGTGGGCAGGTATAAATTAGGTATCAAGATAGAAAGGTATCATGATAGGGAAGTGATACCTCCAACCAAACCTACTGCTGAGACACATACTAGGTAGGTTAGGAGGCAGAAGTGCTGGAGAAATAACTTGAAGGTTGACCCATCTTCAGGGGTAAAGTGGGGCTGTATCAGGGCACTTGAACGTGAGGGCCTTGAGACGTCCAAGGGGATAGGAGTCAATAATCTTTGATATATACTACCGGCGAAGTTGCAAGCTGGATTATATCGTGTATTGATTCGTATACGGCTCGTGACTGCTGTGTACCTGGAGGTGGGACGACTAACGGATGGAAGCTGAACCGTTTGTATTGTTGTGCCAGGGTTAGGGTTAGGGTTATCCGGCGCCTGTTACCCCTTCTAGTGCAATGTGATTGGAGTTTTTTGTACACGGTACAGGTAGGGACTCCCATCGGAGTTAACGCAAGAAAATGATATTTTGGATCGCGATAATGCCGACTTCTCTCATTAAAGATGACTCATCGTGCTTAAGTAATTGGCTAGAGTGCGTTTTGACCCCTTTAAACTGGCCATTCAGATGCGATCGGCACCCATTCTTACTCAAATCAGAAAGAATGATTCCAAAATTGATGTCTGTATCGAACCAACAACCTGCGTTGAAAGTGGGCGAGCTAATCAGCAACACCATGAACGCGACGAAAACGCGTTTTCATACCGATTTTCGGTACGCCGAGGGAATACTCTTGTACGTTCCACTGGCTTCCTTTTATAAAGCCCATCCGTCTCTGGCTTATGGGACAATTGAAGCAATTGGGTCTGTCAACTCCGGATCATAATTGACAACACTCGTGCTCGCTATTCAACTCCCTCACAACATCTAACCTAGTCCCCGTCTTATGTGAACCTATTGCTAACATCATGGCGACTAAGGGTCAATCCTCAACTACGGCACTAGTTAATCCTGTTTACGTGTTCTCAGCCCTATCTTTCCTCGGCTTTGTGGGACAATGGATTGTCATGATAATAAACGGCTCGCTTGTGGCCATGCTCTTAGCAGCTTGGAAAGGCACCGCTCCGAACGGCACCCCTGTCAAGCCGGGCTGGACCGGGATCTGGCCGATCGATTTCGCGCTCGGCGTGCTAGCTGTATTTTTCGGTGGTCTTCTCGACGCGGACGCTGCCGACCTGTTTAACCATGCGCCGTTTCTTCTCCTTGTTGATCTGATATCGTCTCTCGCCGTCTGTGGTATCATGACCCTAGTTGAGGATCGGCGCAACAGGACAACCGGTCCGCTAAGATAGTAAGACTTGCCATCCGTACATCCACAATCCCTTGAGTTACGAATACCAAAGACTGACTTAACTTCTTCCTGAGCGTCGTAGTCCAGCGCTCTGGGCCATCATGTGGAACTATTTCGGGGCGGCATCGGTGGTCCCCGTCTTCTCCCGCCTCTATGTTCAGAATCGACCAGTGAATAGTCCCGACCTACCCCGCGACCAGGCCCAGGCCCTACCTTTCACGGCGCTTTGGAGTGTATTCCTCTCTTTGCCCCTCCTAGTCCCGGCTCTTCTCGGCGCCGAACCATTCCGGATCCAAGACGGCGTGGTTGTTTGGTTCTTCGCGCCGCTTGCTGTAGGACCTTTCCAAGATCTTGTTAGCGGTCTTATTTCGCGTTGTAGCTCCTTCTATAAGGGGTTTCGGAGCCCGGTTACCGTCGCTTACGGCATTGCTGGAACTGTCAGCGCGGTGGTTCATCTCGGAGTTATCACGCGGATACTCCAATCACCGGGTCTCAGCTGGAGTAGGATTTACTGGCCAAACCCTAGCGCTGTCCAGCCCGGTCTGACTCTTATCAACGAGGCGGCCTTGCTCTTCATTCAATTTGGCCACATGGCTGTCTCTCTATCCGTGCTCGCCGTCGGTATTTACACTCTTGGGCTTGCCGCCAAGTCGTCTGCTGAGAGGTCACGAGCCAGTGGACCCATATTCACTCTTATTCTCATTGAGGCTATTGCGGGTCCTGGGGCTGCGTTGGCTTGGTTACTATCCAGAAGGGAAAGAGATATAGCCGCTGCCAACTCTTCGAGTAAGAATTCATAAGTCAACTGACTTAAACTCACTCGGTCGACGGAGTTATCACCTTCGAGGTTTCTTCGCATTGAATAGGTACCTCCTAGTAAGCTAGCATGAGAACAAATAATGACTAGAGATCGATAATATTACAAAGCGCATGTTACTTCTGCTAGTACCAAAATAAATGATACAGCATGTCTCGTGTCGCTGTTCTTCCACAAGTTCGTTACGGCAGCGTTAAATTACGAAGAGGTACACCGGAACACCGCCGAAGGTAACCCGTAAGGTCGGCCAATTATGGTCCGGGGAAATCCTACAACCAACACCCAAATTATCCGACTCGTATATCCATTCCACAACCTTACCCAATCCATGTATTGACAGTTATATGGTATGACGAAATCTGGGAACATAATAGGTAGTATCAGATTGTAGCACTACGCCAAAAGGACATTCCTAACCTTCTAGTGTTTTATTGTCAATTATCTGACAGGAAAGAGGACTGACTTGCGTAAGTTCGGACCCTAAGCCCGGTGTAACACGGACATTATAATTATGCCATGGGATCTTTGTTTGGGACTAAAGACTCATGCTTTTCCCTCAACAATTCAGTCCGTCCAGTAAGAGTCAAATATTGACAGCCTCATCCTGCTCGCTTATTGGCAAGGTAATATGCCGAATCGTAGGCTTGAATAGGCATCCTTCGAAAGGAATTGCAATTGTTACACAGGGTTCCCCACCATGTCCGGCCCCTATTAACGAGTGTACCAACATGAATCACAAACACAAACAAAGATAGCAATGTTATCAAATGTAGAGATGGTCGTATTGACTCTCTGATGTTAACTATGAGCAACCCTTGAACCATTTATCCCGATAGCATCATCAAGCCGTTGCCTATCTTTACACATTGTTCATCCATGGATGCTGTCTTTCCATATCTTCGCCGATGGGAAACTGCGTCCTCATGGCTTCCTCTGCTGTGAATTCGGTAGTCTTCAATATCGATCGGTTATTGCTTGACGCCGTTGTTTGTTGCGAAACTGGTGTTCGCTCTAGGTCGGTGAGTGGTATTTGGCCACTGCCACTTCCATCCATCTTCTGGTACAAATTGCCTAAATTCGCCGCTCGCCAGTGCTGTTTGGTGCGACGACCTCGTAAATTCAAACGGCTCATCCACGCCCGGGTGGAAAACAACCGCCCAAGCCTTGGAAGAAGATCATCGTTTCCACCAAACGCTTTTGGAGCCGCTGGAATGCAGAAAACAAAAAGCATACCGGTGTGTTCCCCTATGGCCCACATGATTGCAAGACTGACGGTATACACTGAATCGTTTCTATAATCTGCGACAGCTACCGAATAAACACGACCAATTGCACAAACACAGGTCCTAATGCCAATCAGTACAGCGATCATAAATCTTTCATAACGTGGGAGCTTATTCCTTGTGCTGAACATACAATATGCCAAGGGAGAAGATAATGGAGACGCCAATCCGCCGCGTCTTCTCAAGGTTCAAGCTCCATATGACTTTTTGGGGTAGAATCAGAATGATAAGATCAGTGAATAGATGGAATGACATGATAGCGATGTCGGCTGCTTTAAGGTTAATGCAGGTCCCATGAATCCAAGGCGTGTATTCGGAAGCCGGAGGGATGCATGATAGGTATGATATAAGTATCCCAATAAGGGCTAGTCCGAGATGAGAGACCATCAGAATACGACAGGTCCAGAAGAACAAGTTCCTAGTAGGATACGGTACAAATATATGTACCCATTCTAACAGGATCGCGTTCTTGGCCAACGCTATGGCAAGGAAGTAGAAGACCCTGTTCAGTTTAACAGTCTACACTTGGTCAGTTTTCTGTACGCAGAATGTGTTCCCCAGTTTGAGCAAACCTTCAGCCATATAACAAAATCTCTAAGCTGCAGATCCCATTGGTGAACGAAAAACCCCGGATAGTGTACCAGAGCGAAGACGGTATAAATATGGCAAACAAAGACGCACTAATGAATCCAATCAGTAGAAGTTCGGGTGGCAAGTGGTCCATTTCAAGACGCACGAATGCTAGAAATCCCAAATCTATGAAGAGTTAGAAGATCTTAGAAGACAAGACATATCATGGAGGACGCCGGAGGTAGGATATGCATACAGTCTTCGATTCTGCATCTTTTCGCGCGGAATATTTTCGCGTAGGCTCGTATCAGGAAGACCACGGTTCCCAGAAACAAGCATATACTAGCAACCGAGATAGCGATTGAATTTTTGTTTGTCGGGTGTTCGAAATTCGATGTCGTTCCTTCAGGGGGTGTAGCAGCCGCCCCATCCCAGATTGCATTCTCCTGTGCGGGTGTAAGTGAGCTCGCGTCTGGACTCATAGTATTCTGAGATGCTCCGCGAGCTAGATATCACATCTCTGCGACACCCCATGGGCAATTAAGTAGTAAAAGTCAAGGCTTCTACTTATGGCCTTATCAGTAGAAACACGGGCGCTTGTCCGATAATCCGTGGGATCAAGCCATAATATAGAGTCAAAAGCATGGATTTGGGTTCTATTTGCCTCATAACTACAGAGATGGTGGTCAGCAGGATTGGCTTGAGAAGGCATTTTGCTTCTCGTTGAGGGTATGCTTTAAAGCATGACGATCGAGCTTGACTGGGACTCCAAATGTTTCTCGAAGTTATATGATGAAAGAATTGGAAAGGCAATCTATTTCTATCTACGGGTATGAGCCAACATAATAAGTAGGTGGTTTAGGCACATTAAATTGAAGATGATATCCGCGTGGCACCTCGTATTATACAGGTGCGTACCTACCTAGATACATGTATCCATATCTGGTTAGCCCTCAAAATGAAAAATACTACCGGATTTGGCATTTGGACAGCGTACTGAATATGGCCCTCGACTGACCAAGACACCCGAGCTGCACTATCAGGTTAGTTAAAGGTGGCCAAAGATTCGTCATCAAACGGGCAGAACTCAACGGGCTATCCTAGGTTCGATTATAGTGCACAAAAGGAATATAGGTGGTCACTCATATATCAGGTACCTTCGGGTGCAAGTCGAGCGTAAAGCAATACCACGTAGATGGTAAGTTCCTGTCATCCTTCCAAATCAGGGTTAGGGTTAGGGTTAACCGCCAAGGGTTGAGGTTCCACTTTTAACCCCTAATTCTCAGGGGCCAAATCTATTACCAGCAAACGAGCCTCCCTCTACATCTTTGGCTCCCCATACGACAACATCGAACCTTAAGTGCTGCCCTACATTAACAGGCATATGTTTAGCTATTAATTCGAAAGGAACTTTGTACTTGCACTACAGGCTTCTTACAGGTACCCCTAAGATACCTAGCAACCAACCCTTGTTAGGAGAGGTAGGTAGGTTATTCAAAACAATACCACTGGAATCGTAATTAGATCTTGGAGTTAACAGGCGCAATCAGACGGGCTTTTACACCTGAAGGCGCTTACGTATAACTTCTACGTAGAGCTGAGTGTCTATCTGCTATGGCGCGTTGTTAAGCTAGTAATTGATTAGTAAACTCAGGGGGTGTTCACCGCACGTGCCACAATGCTAAATAGATCTATGGCACCGGAAACAGATTGGGAGGGACCTTCGCGAAGAGTCGAGTTCAGCACTACTTGCAGCAGAAACGGCTGGAATGCATGTCGACCAGTTCATGCAAGTTGAATGCTAAGCATCTTGAACTACAGCTTCAAACATCAATTATCACATGACGGCACTGGTCACCTCCACGTACAAAACGGCCCCCAATCGAGAGTCCGGATTGATTTCCTAGCTGGTATATATACCTGAATTGTTCATTTTATTCTATCCAGATTTCTTTCAGGGCATAATTCGGAATTTAAAACTCGTTATATCGTACACGGCCTAAATTAAACATAACAGTGAAACAATTAAATTGACTGTTTGAAATTGTCTCCTGACTTCCATCGCCATGTGACCCACCTAGAGCATGAGTCCCTGAATGAGGTTGGGGGCCTGGTAGCTATCATTTTCCAGCTTGGACAATGCATCCATGAAAAATTTAATATACGGTTCGTAAAGCGCCTATTCAAGTCATACAGATTCCTCACCGCGATTAATGTTACTAATCCAGAGGGCGCACACGCAAGATGCAAATTGTGTTGATAATCCCATAATCATGAATAAGCCTGTATAGCTGAGATGCATGGCTATGTCGGTAGCGATGATACCTTCACAGTCAATATTTGGAGTAAGTAAAAATCTCACCGTCTATACCGACCAAACATCGTAACCCTATTGGGCGTCGGTGAGGCCGGTACATGCAGTTTTACGGATTTGATAGTGTTCAGCTGCCAATAGAGATAGCTCCGCCACAATTACCCTATGCACGTAATCCGTGGGGGCCCATGGTGTGTTGCAGATGCGGCTCTACAGTATCATTGTAGTATTTCACCTTCTAAGAGGGGGTCTTAACGCCGATAGGACTCCTAGTGAGGGTTCCTGTCTTCCGCGAGGAAACCCGCCAATTTTAACAGATACCTTCTCAGCCTCGGGTCGCGATATAAACTCTTCCTAATTACTGCTTCTCATTTTTCCTACTAATTGACTAAGCTAAAGAGGCTGGCCAATCCAATGCTTCTAATTTTACCGTACTGTGACTGTATCTATCGCTTCTAAGTATTGATATGGCTACTAAGGATACCGTGGATAACAAGAAATCTTTCAACTGGCTGCGCCGGGAAGCCAGAGGTAAGCAGTTAAACCGACCCATTACTCACACGTTATCTAGACACCCTCTAACCGTGTATAACTCTTCTAGGTCCTACTTACATCAGCTTTTCCGCATTCTCCGATCGTCCGGCCTGCTCATTTGACTTCGGAAACAATGGGTGTGCAGCATCCTGTAACTATGGAGGGGAGTTGCTCCATATGAGTGCAAGGGATGATGAAAAAGGTGTTGTATTTGCTCACGGCGATTTTGAACGAACGTACTATTCCTCTCTAGCTCGAGCTCAGAGACAGCATGGTGGGCAGGCAGCATTCGGTCTTGGAATTGCCACAAATCAAAAGCCATTCTAAAATGCCGATAACCCAGAAGACCGGGGCTCCAACCTCAAGCTCGGCCAGATGATGGAAAGAGGTTGCTTTAACTATCGCTGGCCATTCAACGAGTACGCGTTATTGTTGAATGAGGGGGGCGACTCGGATCCCAAAGAAGCAGGGACTGTATGTAGCATCCATCTTGTCACTACATTTCGCACATCAATGCCAATTTCTAAAGTCGGCATTGAATCCCCCGGCTATCCGTACATTTGTCTTAAAGGCAAGCATACTAACTCCAAGTTTTGTAGTGCACGCGGGTTTCGTTCATCAAAGACGATGTCCTTTACCAGGTTCTCAGGCTTGAGAAAGGATGCCGTCTTGAAGCAGATATATGCCACTACGTCCATTGGAGGGGCCAGGTAGTCCTATCTGTGGGAGGCTTCATCAAATTTGGAGCATTGAGTATGGATGTTCCATATACAGAGCTGGAATACGGAATCCTCGACTCTGGTTGCCTGACCGTCATGGGGTCGACGAACGAACTAGACATCCGCGTACGTCAGCTGAACGGCGATAGTTATGATACATTACATTTAAATTTGCCTGGCGACGAAGACGCGGGCGTCGCAAGTCGTTATGCGGGGCCATATGATGCTTACGCTCAACTACCAGATACGAGGAATGTAAAGTTCAGAGATCAACAAGTCACTTTCGTCGCGGAATTCAGACTTCGACAAAGTGGAACTCAACCCCGGTGGCCCGAAACACCGACATCTGAGGAGATCTACGAATACCTTGGCATCAACCCATACAGTAAGATGGCGACAGGGGTGATGTGGGAAACAATATTTCTACAGAGAGAGGAGAAATCGAACTACTTCTCTCAGCTGTCGGAGGTTAACCTCATTGGACGCTGCGTAGAGAAGATCCTGACAGTCGACTTAGTCCCTACAACAATCCGGGAGCAAGGTTGCATCAAGTTCGAGGAAGAGAGCCCACTGGCTCTCGTCAGCAACTTATTTGTCCAGCCAAGTATTGACTTGGAATCTATGTTGTAAGTCATCCAATGCCTCAATATAGAACATCGGAGTCTCATTCCCTCGTCTAGCTGGAAAGTGCGATTTCTTACCAAGGCATATCGGTTCCTGTCCTCCTTCATATATCTTCATTCACCCGATACTTCCCCAAAGCCATCTTCAGACGAAAGCTCCGAGGAGCTGGACAATACCATGACGCCGAACGCCCCCATAGTAGAGCCACACCATTATGAAGCGAAATCGGCTTGGAATCAGATCGAGGTTATAAAAAGCACCGTAAACTTCCAGATGGGCCGGCTTCGAGACGGCATAGAACGGATCCTTGCCTATCTTGTCAGGACCTTCATTCAACCAAACACGGAAACCAATCTTCCACCTCTAGCATCGAAGGCCTTTCAATCAAATTATTACTATGTGATGATGACAATATGGTATGTCGTTAAGAGGTGTGAGCGTTTCGGATTCACGTGGAAGTGGGTTGATGGAATGAAGATGTGGCCCGTGGAGGACTGTCTTCTAGTTCACTGTCTCCCTTCAGATAATCTATTACCTGAAGATAAGGAGAAAGAGAAAGTGATGTTCTTGAAGTGGTATCACTACGCGTCGATTTTGAATCTGTCAACAAGGAAAAAGAGAGGACTTCTCCCGAAGGCTTGGCAGGCTAAGAATCTCGACATGAAAGTTAACCTATTGGAAAGGGATGCTAGAAGAGCCGCCGCAGCCAAACTCTCAGCTCATCAACCGTATTCTGCCGAAGACGAGATTTTGGATAGGTTGGGGTTTCTGGCTGAGCCGATGAACGCTGAATTTTCAAAGCATCGGGCGGGATCGGTCGCATCACTCACGGTAAGACGCATCATAGACCGTGATTTCACGCGATACCTCAACCCGGGCCGCCTCCCGAATGGTGAGAAGGGACCTACCAGCGGCCCCTGGGAAGTTCATGCCCTCTGCTACCACAGTCAATTACTAGTACAGAATCACCGATACAACAAGGACAATGAAAGCAGTCGAGAGCAGAAGGCTGAGGATGCCGAGAAATACAGACGCAAGATTTCTCAGTTTCTAAACGCAGAGGCTTCTATTATCCCATGCTGGGAAAGGACGAACATGGGCTCGTTTCAATCCGAAGCAACAAGTGTATTAGCTTCTACTCTGTTGAGCATTTGCCAGAAAGACTTCTTCTTGGCTATGGGGAATCCAGATCTCACCGAGTCAGTGCTGCAACATGACTCAAACTCGGGTCGCCAGTCATGGGTGAGCCCTGATTCCCCTCATCCGGTCGCGAGAAAACATGATTTCAAGCCCAAAAAACAGAAAAAGGCTTATATTATGGATGAACTGCTTATGAGACTCGATGCTATGCAGAGCTCTGAGACGGCAAGACCACCGGCAATTGAATGGACTAGATATAGGCCACCTCGCCAATACCACCACGAGAGCTTCTTCAACTCGCTAGAGGATACACCGGAATTATTTGAATCTTATCAGGCCGATGGAAGAGTTAGGGCGCATTTGTTCTCCTTGCCTGATATCCACGGACCACCCGCCCCGGGATTGGAATCTGATGTCCTGAATGTCAACCATATGCTAGGAGAAGGTCGTGTGTCAATCATCGATCTCAAAGCCAGTATGCCCGGACAGTGGAACAGTCATACATGGCAAGGATACAAGCATGAATCTTCAACACTATCGGCCTTAAGTGTGATAAAGAAGAAGCTATCCGATAGTGTGAGCGGTTACCACCAATAGATAATCTTCTGTTCAAGGGACTAATACTCTTTTAGCTTGTTGACCAAGAGGTTCAGCATCGAATGATTATTCTATCAGCGTAAGTTCCTATTAAGATAAACACTACATGAAATAACAGTTGACCGATGCCTTATGTAGCGCCTCCTCAACGAATACTCTCAACGACCTACGACTATTTTGGCGGGCCTTCCACATTGACTCTAGGGACTGCTTCGTGAATCATGACACCAAATTCCCAGATTTCTCTTGTCAAAAGGGAAATGCATGGAATACTCGTATCACTCTGCGAAGTTGGTCAAAGTCAATAGGCAGACGAACCCAAAGCAAGGCAGAAGACATGCAACCCCTGAATTCCACTAACAGGAATCCGGAGCCCACGGGTGGAATTGTATATGAACGAGGTGACCTTAGGCGCGACAGATTGAAGGAAGAAGACGCCCCAATTGAGATACCTCAATCACTGAAGAATTCACTTCGGTTCATCAATCAAGACGCATTTAATCATGAGAACGACAGCCCGAGCGTCGTTGAATTACAGGTCTCTTCCATCGTCCTATCCACGAACGACTTCGGTGACTTCAGTCAATGCACTATAATCTCGGAGCTACTTGAGGGGAAATCCAAGGAGGTCGGGGACCAATGCAAAGAGTTATGGGAGAGATTCATACATCAGCCCCAGACTGCGCGGTGTCTCGTCTTCTTGACCATACTGGGGCTGTTGTGCCAGCAAATGGCTATTGAGTATCGAAATTCTATGGACTACTTCATCCAGTTTATCCACGCTTTCGAGATTGAAGTGAGTATGCGCCCGCTGGACGAGTCTCCGATACTGACCAACATGCAGAAGAGTTTCACCTTCGATGAGAACAACTTGCTGAAGGGGACGCATGGTATCATGCAACTCAAACTAGGTCTGTGGAGTTTGGAGTCGCTATTCAAGCTCCATAACAGCCTAGTGACTTCCATGAGGTGTATTGAGGAGGCTTCAACTGAGTTGCGAGCTCAGATCGATTATGTGAGTGATGATCTTAGGTCGTGAATGCTTTACTTGACGGCTAACACTCTTGTTCCATCAGGGACCGGGGAAGCGAGGGGAAAGGCTAGAGAGAATGTGTCAACACTCATTGGGCGATTTCGAAAGGAAATTAACCCAGCTGGTTGTTTTGAGCGACGAGCTAAACCAGAAGATAAAGCTGAACAGTCGCTATAAAGATTCTGTAAGTCTCGGTTACTCGCACTTCTAAGGTAACGATGCTCATACAAGCAAAGCTCTCAACTGTCCTGTCGCTTGAAGACAGCAGAAATTCGATCCGCCAGAACAGCACTATTCAGAAGTTGACATATTTAACTATCGGCTACTTGCCTCTTGGTCTTATAACGGTAAGACTCACCCCAACATGTGTTTTGCATCTCCTGATCTTTCAATCTCTAGGCAATCTTCGCAATTCCATTAGAACAAAATGTGATCATCCCATCTATGGGCCTTGGAGGCTTTGTTGTGAGCATCATCGGTCTTTTCATCATTACATTTACGATTGCTGTCTTCATAGAGCCGATACAAGGAGTGCTTGGAAAGTTAAAGATACCACGGCCATCTGTAGGTGGCGGAGGAGGTTCCAGTTCTTGGGTGCCAGAGATGCGGAGGTACATCAATTCTTCATCGTCAGAAAGTGAAGACCTCGAACAAGGAAAACCAGGTTAATTAGAGGGAAGTACAAAGATTTCTCCTTGTGTACCTATAGTTCCGTAACTACACCAACTGTTTATATCTGAGACGAAATATCGACCTGAATGATTTGGCCCCCATATCTCTTGCCCCCGATAGTCTTGCCGCCCGTCGACACATAGATCGACTTAGAGTCCTTTGCTACCAGCACTGACGTGGGTTCCCTGAACATGAGATCTGCCCGATTTGCGGCGATGGTCGTCTGCTTGCCGTCAGGGGTGATCTTGACGACGGACGAAGGATGCACCGCGACGTAGGCATTTCCATGGCTGTCGAGTGCAAAGTCATCGTACGCGTATGTTACTCTATCTTCTCCCTCAAGCCTTGCTATGATATCGACGTCCCCGATCTTATTACCGTCATCATCGATGGGAAAACGCGCAAAGGTGCCCTGCGACGAGTTGGCGAAATAGAGGTAGGAACCCAGTATTCTAATGCCGTTAACGCCTAGTGGATGTGTCGGGTTATCTTCGCTCGGGTCCAGGGCGGCGTCTGTGAAAGCGACGCTGGCCTCCCGTGTGGATGTATCAACGCGAAGGATGCGACCACCAAGAGAGTCAGCGCTCAATATTACGTGTGGCTTGTTGGGGAGCGCAACCATGCCATTCATCATGCGGGTGTCCGGGACAGGGATGGCATCAACCACGACGGCTGAACTAGGCTGAGTGGAAAGCGAGACAATGTAAACCTTCATAGAACCCTCTTGGAACCTGAACGGTTGGTGTAAACCTCCACTGACTGCGTACTTGTCGTCCCCGAGTGCAGCGATGCCAGAAAGACCTGTACAGCCGTCTGGACTTAGCAGACTCTCAGCTGCTGGGTTGGTGGCGTCGGGATCTAGCACATAGAGGCCACCTGACCCGAAGGTCGTGAGGAGAAGACGGCCGTCTGGGAGCATGGCGAGATTTTCGATGAAAGTACCATCAAACTCGAAAATACGTGTTACCGGGGCGCCGCTAGGGGCACCTTCGACTTGCAGATAGTCAGCCATGGAGATGAGTAGGTACCTAACCTATCTAAGTGAAGTAGCAGAAGCAATGAGTGTCACATATGAACCTGAAGGACGAGAAGCACACGAACAAAGTTGACGGGGAGTCATGTATCGTCTATTTAACAAGATGTACGCGACCCCGCCGCGTGGCGGATGTATATACGATGCACAAACGCACCAACGACCAACATCCTCATCCTCTATTTGGCAACATACCTAGGTACCTACACATATAACGGTCGATCGCCCGCCGGCGAATCCTGCAGTCAGTCAATCAGCCAGATAGTATGGTCAAGTCAACACGCGACCCCTGCAGGACATGATCGGATTTAAGCCCTCGCTCCCGGAGTTACGGCGATAGGAGCGTGGAACAATTCTCATGATACGATAACTCGGGCATGATGGATATACGATTCATGAATTTAGTCATACTCTATACGGATATGGAACTTCCAGGTTAAAAGTAAATCTAGATCGCTCATGGGGAAACCAAATCAGCCTTGGTATTATCATCTAATAGACTTCAAGCACATAACGACCATCCTCCTTGAGACGGTCGATTTCCTTCTTCGCGTCCACCTTCTTGCCGCTTGCCTTTGCCTCCGTGACAATGGCCTCCTTGAGGACATCGGTGACATCGGGAACGGGCCAAGTAGGGCCGCAGAGGTAGAAGGAACCTTCCTGTTCGATGTACGCCTTGACGACCTCGCTCATGGTCTGACGCATGCGGTCTTGGATGTAGATCTTCTGAGGCTGGTCTCGTGAGAAGGCTGCGCCGAGCAGAGTGATAACACCCGCGTCCAGATACGCTTCCCATTCCTCGCCATACAAGTATTCTTCGCGCTGGTGACGAGAGCCAAGGTACAGAAGAATAGAACCGATATCCTTGCCTTGTGCCTTTTGCATGGCACGGTATTGTACGAAAGCCCTGAAGGGAGCCAAACCAGTTCCAAGACCAGCCATGATGAGGGGCGCATCATCACGGGTTGGTAACTTCATGACCGAAGGCTTAACGGATGCGGTAACAGCGGCCCCGACAGGGAGGCGGCTGAGATAGCGAGTTGCTTGGCCGTAACGTGTACGTCCCTTGGAATCAACCCAATCCACAACGACAATCATGAGAGCGACGGCATTGGGCGTGACAGCCTGGGCAGAGGCAATCGAGTACTCACGACGCTTAAGGGGCCCGACAAGGCGGACAAGCTCAGGGAAGCTGGGGTGAGCAGACTTAAATTCCTCAAGTACATCAGCGAAAGTGATTGTGTCGACCTCTGCACGACGCTTGAATTCCTCAGCCCCTTCTGGGGTGACAAGGGAGAGAAGCTTCTTCTTTTCAAGCTCGTCAGTGGCAAACTCCGCCAAAGATTCGTAGAATCGCTTAGGAGGCTTGCCAAAGATGTCTATGTTCTGGACCAGCGACTGGTAAACAGTCCTCGTCTCGAGGATATTGACGTCCTCTCTAGATGGGACCTGGACAAGGTCATCCGCGTTCAGGCCGTAAGATTCAATGAACTCGCGGACTAGGTCGGCGTCGTTATCCGCATGAATTCCGAGAGCCTCTCCTATCTTGTAAGTCAAACCTGAGTCGCCAAGGTCAAATTCGATATGGAAGATGTTCCGATCATATGTGATAGGCGTGAGTCTGCGATTCTCCTTGACATGGATAGTGTATGTCTTGACCGCTAAATCAGGGCGCAGACTAACGTCAGTATCGTATGCCTCCTTGAAAATGAAACCCTTGGCAGCAGATTCCCAGCTTGTGAGCTGCGAGTCCTGCTCAGTTCCCTGCTTCTCAAACGGCGCGAAGCTGTTTGTCTTAAGCACTTGAGGAAGATTACGAGACGTCTCATCGACAGCCTCAGCCCAAGTCTCCGGGACTCCAAACTGTTTGAGACTCTTGTCAAGAGCGTCGATACACTCTTCTAGAGTTGGAGGGTTAGCCTCTAGGACTGCCAACTTCTCCAGAAGTTCATGTTTGATGTCTGGTTGCGCCACTTTTAAGAAAGCGAGCTCAACAAGTAATCTGGCAGCGTTTAAGTCGTTTTCGAAAGCAGGTGACGAAGACGAATCCAGAATATAGAGCGAGATGTTTCTGACTTGCACGTCACTGCGAATTGTCGCAGGTATCCGTTTCTCCACTTCTTCGTCCTTGAAGTTTGGCAGCTTCAAGATCAGTTTGCCGTTGTTCTTGACGCTCTTAGACACAGCAACTTCTTTCAGTAGCTTCTCCTCGCCAACCAAGACGACATCAGCCTCCTCGATCGCGTAAGGGGAATCAATCGTCTTCTTGGATGTTCTCAAGTCGGATCGAACCACACCTCCTTGCACCAAGTTATCATGAGATTCGTTCAGGTAGACATTGCTGGTAGAATCCCGAGACAAAAGCTGGCCAACGACGGTTGGGGCGAAGACAGTGACAGAGTCATCAGTATCCCAGAATATGTACTGCTGTACGGACTCCAGCTGAGGCAACTGAATATGCGAAATTGGCGTCTTGCTCGTAGCCTGAGTGATCGCAGCCACGAAGCTTGAAGGAGTAAAAGCATGCGAAGCTGGATATTTGATGTCTGCAACAGCGGGGATTGAGGCCCATTTGCTCGAGAAGGATACTGCAGTAAGGACATCCGAGTACAAGATAGATTGAACCGAAGCGTCTAATGCGGCAGATTCATTTACAACCTGCCCAAGAACGGCAATCTGTTGAACGGAGGAGGGCAAAGCCTTGATAAAGGCTTCCTCAATGAAGGGCCTATAAATCCTAACGATAACGGCTCCAACTTTTGATCCATCAGCAGCAAGCTTAGGTACAACCTGCTTAGCAAGTTGGGCCTCAACACTACCAAAGACCACATACACAGTCTCGGCGGCATCATGGCCAACGTACTCGAAGGGTTCATAATCGGTGCCAAGCTCATCATTGAAAGCTTGGAGGAGTTCAAGTACCTGGCCAGCACTGTCAAGGCGCTTGTTCAGGTTCTCTGCAGCCTTGGAAACCTTCTTGAAAACCTCGGCAACGCCAACTTGACTCAAGACATCAATAACTCTTAGGGTCTCACGTGAAGTACGAACACCATCATAGACATGAAGAGTGGGTAGGATCTTGGCCATCAATGTAGCAAAGAGCGAGATATGCTGGGCCTCATAGGCAGAGCCGCTCGATATAAGCCCTAGTCCGAGCTCTTCAGACAGCTGTAAAGCAGTGCCATATTCTGCAACCAGACCGGCGTCAGAAGTATAATCGGTAGCGGCTATATGGGCGACGAAAGGACTGGCAACTCCATATAGCAGAGCCAATTGGTCCAAGGCAGAGCGCAGATGGCACAAGCTGAGCGACGGTGCTAGCAGAGTCTGGGGAATATGTCTCTTGCTGAGATCGAAGTCCTTCGAGAAGATATAACCAAGAGCAAAAGCACCGGCGCCCGAACGCGTCTGGAGGGGTAGGACTGAAGTGGGATATCCGTGGATGTTCTTCTCTTCCTTTGCGGCCCAGTCCTTCACAGCAACGTCGAGGTCAAAGGTCTCGGGCGAATAGGAGAAGATCTTGTCGGACAAGGAGTATGCGATCTGCTGAACGAGCAGTTGGCCTGTCACATACGTAGGTCCGGAGATCGAGGATAAAGGCACCGGCTGGCCAAAGGGAAGGGTCGAAGACTGCTTGGTGAACTCGGCGCGAGAAGTCTTCGTTTCCGGCATGGTTACACGGTCCGCGAGAGCGCTGCCGCTACTTTCGGCCTGCTTCAGTTGCATCTTAACGGGTTCTCTCGGGCTCCTTGGGGGGCTTCTCGGGAGCCGGAACTTATGGGAGTAGGAATTTGTGAATTCCTCCTGGAGACACAAATATAGTAGATTAGACCAGGCAAATATGGTGCGGTTTAGGTGGGATCAAGATGCTTCCAAACGAATAGAAGTATGGTATGTCGAAGCAGGAGATCAAACCAATATCGAATAAAACTGGCTGAACCGGGAAAGCAAACTCCTGGCAAAGAACAGGGAGACCGAACACAAGAGATACCCGGCGTAGGTACCAGATTGCTTCACGACCAGCACGAGAGGATACGGCTTCGGAAAAAGGAGACGGTACGATTTTATTACTTGTCTGGCCCGGAAAAAAAGTAAACGGCTAACCTACCTCGACGCCGAAAAGACGCCATACAATTCCCGAACCCATTTTTCCTCCTTCGCCAGCTGGCGGTTCTCGGTGGTGAACCGGGCGGCGAAGAGGCGGGTGTCGAGAAAAACGATGGCGTGAAGCACTTCGTAAATCGCGTTGCGAATGGGAAACTGCGAATTCGTCTTTGAAGAAAGCGATCACGCAATCGTACGCTTAACTCTGATAGGCTTAGCGTTCGGGTGTATGCCAGATTGCACCATTGATATGCCGCGACCGATCCCGGCAACACCCAAGAACCCTGGAGGCTAAAAGTCTTATCGATTACCAAACGGCTGGCAGACAGGGATCATGGTGCTTCTAGAATGCCTCCCCGGAACTCGAGATCCTACCCCAGCATTTTTACCTACACCATAGCAACTACCCAGGTACCTACTACATAGACGGAAATCGGAAGTTCTACTCAATTCCTCATTATTAAGCCCATCATGGCTACATGTATGTCCCAGAGCATGATATGACGCCGATAACCATCCCGTAGACAGAGACAACTGAATTGACTATCTTTTCAGTGAACCATGAGATACCCCTAGAGAGAAGTCCCTAGTACACACCACCTTACATCCATACTCCAAGGTCATAGACCGCCACGTCTATTTCTCGGTGCCAGGGCTATTTTCTCTTGTGAACAAAAAAACCCAAATCCCTAAAACGGCACATACTCACAATTTACTTGCATCCCTGATCTGTGTATAAGCGTAATGCCAACCTTCTGCCTTCATGTCTTCCCTGACTTTGTAGTTGTCCTCTGCGATCTTCAGCACATTCATATCCAAGTCCACAATCGACATCCCTTCGGAGCGTCCCATCTTCCCGAGAGAGCCGATATGAGGAACGCTGACTTGGCTCAAGCCCGCAAAGTTGGTGTTTTGCCCTTTCTCTGGAGGGCCTCCCGCGTTCACAAATACGATTGCGCACGTGTTTTCAAACGCGCGACTGACAATCGTGCTGTTAAGGAACAGTTCCTCGCCATTGGGATTCAGAGCATATCCCTCGTCGGACACGTCCTTCAAGCTCCAGAACGTAGGGACGCAGATAATTTGTGCTCCGTCTGAGATAAGCTCCCGGAATGCTTCAGGGAAGGCGATGTCCCAGCATATCAACAATCCTACCCTTCCTAACGGCGTGTCGAAAGCCTCATGGGGTTGGTGAGCTGATGATACCAGGTGCCGCCTCTCCGGGTGCCAAAGGTTCTTCTTCTGGTACCGTCCCAGTACCTCGCCGTTTGAGCCTATGAAGTATGCGATATTGTGAAGAGCGTCACCCTCCGACTCAATAATCGTACCAGGCACGATACAGATATTCAGCTCCTTAGCTAGTTCCTGATACTTCTTCAAGTAAGACGCCGAGTCGGCGCATGATTCCTTGAATCCGGGTTCGTCCGGGACCCACGAGGTGAGATGGTACTCGGGTAGCACAGCTAACTGGCACCCCTCGCGAGCGGCATTTCTGATGAAAGCTTCAGCCTTGGAGAAATTCTCCGCGGGCAAAAGAGGCTGTACAAAAGTAAGCAATTAGAACATTTCGGGTGTCATTCATTTGGAAACAACGTAAACCGGCCATTTTCCGAATGAGGCTCAATCCGAACCGTGATGAAATGACCGTAAAGGTGGGGGATGGCGGGGTATGAACAGACCTTCGGATGAAGCTGAATAAGAGCTACTTTATGAACTGGGGCCATTTTAATGATAATCGAGAGTCTGTTAGTTACCTCTATTCAAAATCAGAATTTTTAGATAATGATTTAATTATTTAGATTTCGGGATAGGATGGTGAAGTACTAGAAGCGGGCAACGTTAGAAGTGCAGAAAGATCGCTGAATCTAAAACCCCGCTATCAACATCGTCGCGAATCAATAGTCCGTTGAGACTAACTCATACCATAGCGACGGTCCACTTCAACATCTTAAAGGCCGCCTGCCTTAGTTAGATTAGGTATCTTTCATTTTTATTTCAGTTGGCAGTAACAGTCAAACCATTTAAACCCGTTCTGATCGTACGTGTCGATTTCTATCTCTCAAGGAAACCTTAAGTGCTCAGAGTTCTTCTTACCCCTAAGTGGCACTATCACGGTTACGCAATGGGAGTCGTGACCGACATAGGGGCAGTACGACTTCCGCGTCATCAACGGGTGAAACTTGTTATTAAATGCGAGCCTCTCAAATTATGCTATCCAATAAATTCGATCTTGCAAGTCGATCCTAAAAAAGCTACTACATTTGAGAATATTGCGTTATGCAGCCTCTCACTACTATATTCACAGCACCATCGTGGTGTCTAGATAGGTTCGCAGTGTTCATTGACAATAACCCTTTTCATTCGAGCACCTTATCACCTTCGAGAGGATGGGTTGATCCGTCATTCTCACAATGCGTGCCAAGTCAGTATACAGATAGACTGCAGACCTTGAGCCCCGGAGTATGTCCGGATTACATGACCATAGCGAAGACCGCCTCCCACATCGGTGGTGGCAAAACTATATGGATGGGAGGATGCTGTCAAAGGTCGAGATATCCTCCCTATTCCTCCCAAGGGGGCAGACGTGATTGACTGATAACAGCGGATTCTCGGATATGTTGGGGTACTTCTGTACTTCTACCGTCACAACACCTATGGGATTTCTTCTCTTACCCAATATTACCACGGCCGATATCTATACGACCCTTTCCGACATGTGGATAGAACACGACCAGATAACTGTTGCGTGGCAGAAAACTGACTTGAAACTTCTTCCTGAAGAAGTGGCCACGAGATACGCATCAATTATGGGGATCGCATTCACAGCTACCACGGCTGAGAGCCCTACCGCAACCCAGACGACCCCTGCAATTGAAAGGACTTCAAGTACAATCGCGACGTCAACAACATCAGCTGCCGCGTTAACTACCTCCTACCCTACAACTAATACTACAGCTACAGAACCTAGGATAACTCCTAATGCAGAAATAAAACATTCTGCGCCGCCATTCACATCTTCAAATATGAGTTCTCAACTTTCACCATCGACTCTAATCTTGCTATCGACATGGCTAGCCTGCCTCTGGGTGTCCCACTAGGCAGAGAACAGTACGTCAGGTCACCTCTGCCCCGATCCGCAAAGTCTAGCAATAGTCTAGCAAAAAATTTATTATAATACGAGTCTAATTCGGTCAAGTAGAGATGCGGCAAACCCAGTTCGCTTATCTGGAGATATCGAGATTACCGCATTAGAAGGACTTTCGGTGAGTCGGCATCGTATGGCGGCCGATGGCATATGCTGTGTTTGCTGAAAACAAAGACCAGCACGTAAAGACCGATGACGATTGGTGGAATAGTTGAGGACAATAGCAATAGGGCATCGGTTTATTTATAAGCAAATCCAGGAACCCAACAAATGGCGAATCAAGGTTCAGGACTCGTATGGTCATATCCCGCTTCTTCTCTCGGACCCCAACTCTTGGCAGCCCTATCTAATAACCTTGTAGGTCCGATCGAAAGTGCGGGGTGCATAAGAAATCCACATCAACACCAAAACCTACATGTAGATGCTGTGCTGTATACAATAATGAATTGGACTACTAAACCATTTTCTAACTAATCTAGAACCAGTCTTGACTTGTTGGGACGAAAGTTAACTCCGTACTTATCTCTCAAGCAAGTCTCTATTCGTTCTCATTTATACCAGGTTACTAATACACTTCAAATGTATAGACGTCTTTCTGGATGTAGATGTCCTTGTTTCTCCTTTGTTACATTCAAAATCTTCTCCACATTCTCCAACCCGTGGCGTCATTGATGCTGCCCATCCTTGCCGTTCGCTCTCTCGTGTTTGTAGGTTACCATCCGGGTGCGGTAGTTCCTGCGTCAATACCGGCTGAAGCTATTCTGGAGAAGGGCCGACTTGTTTTCCTACCTAATGACCCCTCACGAGCAATAACCGAGTTAAAATGAATGTCTCGTCTTTATGGCATACCGTTCCTTTGGATGTAGATTCATTTCCAACTACCCACACGGCGTTGTCTAATGTGTACACCATAATGTTGACTTTTCTGTATGTCTTGCTTGGCTTAGCCACATGGGGTGATGGCCTTGGTGCTGCCGCACAGTCCATAATCACGGATGATACGACGTTTTACGGCCAATCCCCGCCAGTTTACCCCTCGCGTAAGTGAATGCGTCCTTGAGCTAGTTGAACCAGACATTAACGGGCTTAATAGCTAATGGAACCGGCTCCGGGGACTGGGCTGATGCATATTCGAAAGCCCGAGCTCTTGTGTCTCAGATGACTTTAGAAGAAAAGGTCAATCTCACCGGTGGTATATCAGCAGACAGCTCTTGTTCTGGTATCATCCCTCCGATCGAGCGACTGAAGTTTCCCGGCCTTTGTCTTAGCGATGCTGGCAATGGAGTACGTACCACAGACTTCGCATCGAGTTGGGCCTCAGGCATCTCAGTTGGTGCAAGGTAACGTTATCCAATTCCACGCGAGGAATTTTCAGACTAAAGCCATCATTCAGTTGGAATCGAGAGTTAGCTCGCAAGAGGGCTATCGGCATGGCCGGGGAATTCCGAACAAAAGGGGTTAATATTGCCCTCGGACCTGTCGTGGGCCCCTTGGGCCGCATTACAACAAGCGGAAGAAACTGGGAAGGTAACATATAAGCTGCTCTCACTAATTGAATACCGACTCATGAATTTTACGCAGGCTTCTCAAATGACCCTTATCTATGCGGTGCTCTAGCATTTGACACTGTCCAAGGCATACAATCAGTTGGAGTTGCCACAAGTACCAAGGTAAAGAGTAAAGGCGACTTACAAGAAAGCTTCTAACACATTCTCAAGCACTTCATCGGTAATGAACAGGAAACCAACCGAAACCCCGAGGGAAATGTTACTGCTGTGTCTTCGAATATTGACGACAAGACGATTCATGAATTGTATCTGTGGTATGTATGAGACGAGATCTCGAGCCACTCCCTGCTAATCTCATAAAAGGCCCTTCCAAGATGCGGTGAAAGCTGGCACTGCAAATATTATGTGCTCCTACAATCGTGTCAACAACAGTTACGGTTGCTCCAATAGTAAAACGCTAAACGGGCTCTTAAAGACAGAGCTAGGTTTCCAGGTACTTGTCTAAATTCCAGTAAGCCCTTCGAGGAAGATGCTAACTAAGCTGATAGGGCTTTGTAGTCTCCGACTGGGGAGCCCAACATGCGGGTGTTGCGACAGCATTAGCGGGCTTGGATATGGTGATGCCAAGTGCCTCTCCATACTGGGGTAGCAACTTGACTCAAGCCGTCCATAACGGATCTGTCCCCGAATCTAGACTAGACGATATGGCGACAAGGTAATCTCTTAATAGCCATTGCGTGCTCAACACTGGCTAACAAGGCACAGGATCATAGCTGGATGGTATAAATTGGGCCAAGACCAGGGTTTTCCGGCGATTGGTGTAGGAATGCCGTATGACCTCTCGCAACCTCACCAGAGAGTCATCGCAAAGTCCCCAAGTAGTAAGGAAATCTTGATACAAGGGGCAATTGAAAGCCACGTCTTAGTGAAGAACACCAACAACGCATTGCCCCTGAAATCGCCCAAGCTGATATCCTTATTCGGATACTCGGCCAAATCATTCGATCAATACACACCTTGGGCCGGCGGTTGGAATGGAGGACAGGAGTCTTTGGCACCAGTTGATTTGGTTCAGAACGGCGTGGAAAGCCACACGCAGATTGCTGCCAATGGTACTCTGATCAGCGGAGGTGGATCAGGAGCAAACATGCCCGCCTATGTCAGCTCTCCCGCACAAGCGCTAAGTCAACGTGCATACGAAGATGATACCAGTCTATGGTGGGACTTCCATAGCGGCAACCCCAAAGTCGATCAGTCATCCGATGCGTGCATAGTTGTAGGTAATGCGTTTGCGTCGGAAGGCTGGGACAGAGTAGGGCTGCACGATGACTTTACCGACGCTCTGATTAACAACGTTGCGTCGCAATGCAACAACACAATCGTAGTATTCCACAACGCAGGCGTGAGGCTGGTTGACCAGTTCATCGACCATCCCAACGTCACAGCGTTAATCTTTGCTCACCTTCCTGGTCAAGACTCCGGTCGGGCTCTCACATCCATCCTATACGGCGATGTGAACCCTTCGGGCAAGTTGCCGTATTCAGTGCCTCGGAATGAGTCGGACTATGGCGCGCTTCAGAATGAGACACATCCCGACGGCATCTACGAGCTGTTCCCACAGTCGGATTTCTCCGAAGGCATATACATCGACTATCGGGATTTTGACGCCAAGAACATAACGCCCCGATATGAATTCGGCTTCGGCCTTAGCTACACCACCTTCAAATTCTCCGGTCTCCAGATCTCTGCGGTTGAGGGCGCTGATACTTCCGAGTACCCGTCCAAGCCAATAGTCGAAGGTGGCCACGAAGATCTCTGGGATAACCTGGTGAAAGTCTCGGCGACGGTGACCAATACGGGCTCGGTGGCGGGCGCCGAGGTCGCACAGCTTTATGTCGGTATCCCTAACGGCCCTGTGAAGCAGCTACGTGGATTCGCGAAACCTGTGCTCCAACCTGGTGAGTCCACGGTGGTTAACTTCGAGCTGACAAGACGGGATTTGAGCACTTGGGATGTGGTCGCCCAGAATTGGCTCCTGCAAGGGGGTGACTACAGCATTTTTGTTGGGTCTAGTAGTCGAGACTTGCCGTTGACGGGGACGTTGACTGTCTGAAGCTAGCAGCCAATAGGTACCTACGTTGATGATACTTTCAAAAACCGATACGACTAGCCCCTAGCTAGGTATATAATTCAGCACAGTCCCTATTACCAATCTCTTAATACCTAATATAATATTCTTACGAGACTATCATCATATAATACAAGCTACGCCATCAATTTATGCCACCCGTCAGCAGGTGAAGTAAAGTGTTGATAATAGTTTGCTCCCAAGTGATTCGGAGAACATCCCTTGCTGCCTCGGTGAAACGATCCACCCAATGACGAACGTCACTCTCTCGGCCGAATCCAGCAACAAATACGCAAACCCCAGTCCTGGTCCCCGGTATTCGGGCGACATGCCGGATCCGATTAGGCGCGAAAACTTCATCTGCTCCACCAGTCCCGAATTTCTTGAAATTTCTAATCATTCCATTTTACCTAGGCAAGTATTTTAGGAGTTATATACTAGCTACCTACGTGCCCGTATATATACAGGGTTGGATATTGGCCCAGAGTCCGCCCCGCCCGGATGTCGTGGCAATCATGCCACTGGAGGCTGAGACAAAATAGCCAGGTACTTAGCTACGACGACGCAAGACATTGAATTTTTGTTGTTTCGCTTTTTTTATTATTTCATCCCTTAATACTCCCGGTACCCTAAGTCCGTTCCCGTTCCAGATGAGTCTCCCACGGATCCGGACCTAATCCAATGGACACGCTACACAACTACACCCTACCGCAGCGCGCCAGCGGCGACTGGCCGTCGCATCCGGCGTCCCCGCCGTGGCGCATCATCGTGCCCACCGCCGTCGTGTGCTACCTGACGCTAGTGCAGGTGCTGCGCTTCCGCGCGCTGCGCGCCATCGAGCGCAAGTACGCGGCGTACGCCGCGGACCCGTACTCGCTGAGCTACCGCCAGGCCGCCGAGATCATGCGCCTGCACCAGCTGTACGACACGCCGTTCCTGTTCTACTTCGGCACGCAGTGGGCGCTCGTCAAGAGCTACGGCATGGCTACCGGCACCCCGCTGCTGGTCCGCACGCGCCAGCTGTGCGACCCGGCCCGCGTGGGCCGCCGCGCAGAGGACACGGCTATCCTACTCGTCGAGCTGCTCGTCGGGGACCTAGACTCGGAGCGTGCGAGGAAGGCCATGGCGCGACTGAATTGGATGCATGAGCGCTACGCGAGCCGCATTGTACGCGAGGATTACGTGCACACGCTTGCGCTGTTCGTGCTGGAGCCCGCGAGATGGATCGATCGGTACGATTGGCGACCCGTGACGCGGCTCGAGAAGGTGGCGTATTTTGTGTATTGGAGCGAGCTGGCGAGGCGCATGGGGTTCGCTGATCTCATGCCCCAGACCCTGGAGGCGCTCGAGGAGTGGAAGCGGGACTACGAGGCCAAGCACATGTACTTCATCCCCGAGAACCGCATGGTGGCTGAGGCTACGGTGGATCTATTCCTCCGAGGCATACCTGGGTTCTTGCATGGGGTTATGCGGACGCTTTTCGTCTCGTTTATCGACGAAAAGCCCGTCCGCGACGCGCTCGGCTTCCCGGACCCGCCACTCTGGGCCTCGGCGCTGACGGCCGGGTTCTTCCGCCTGCGCGGGTTCGTACTGCGTTATTTCTTCCTACCCAGGCTCGCGCCTATGGATCCCCTATCTCAGCCGGCCAAGGACGGCAGGATATATCGCAATCCGCTGTTCGTCGGCTTCGAGCCGTGGTATGTGGCGGATACATGGTACAACCGAGTCGTGCTATGGCTGACATCGGGCGGTAAGGTGGCGCCCGGTGGGAAATATCAGGGTAAAGGATATGTTCCCGAAGAGCTAGGGCCGGCCGAGTTTGAGAGGCTCGGTAAAGAGGAGGTGTTAAGGCAAGCAGAGGCAATGAAGGAGTTCGCCGTGCCAGAGAAGGACGAGCCAATAGGGACGGGTTGTCCGTTTAGCTTTGGGTTTTGACCAAGTGTAGTAACCTGCCTAGGCACCAAATAGAATTCAAATCCGTTAATGATACACGAGGCGGAGTTGAGCAGCGTACAAGTCCGATTAAGGTAGTTCAGTTCTCTGATAGGCTGCAGTCTGCGCCTCCAGGACGCCCTTGAAGAAGAAGGGAGCGTGGGGTAGAAGGCGGGGCGGGGATGGCCCTCGAATGAGTGGTTGGTTATCCCTCATGCAGGCTGACTTCGAGGCAGATTGATTTCAACACCACCGTAAGTCATCCATCGTACGACGGTCGAACTCATCATGTCCTTTGGGAAACTCGACTAATTCCTTTTGGAACTAGGCAATGGTACATCGGCATCTATCCGAGCGTCAAAGAGCTCGTTGGCGGCGACCTTGTGAAGTCGGTAGGTTATTGATGAGGATAGAATCTCAAGCCATGCCAGCGTCAATTCGAATGTACAGCCTACCTGCAGCATGTTAGGTTGTCCCTATGCATGTAACGCTCGCAGCATACACAGCCCACAGGCTACTGAGTGGTAGGAAGTCAACGGTACACGGATTACCCAATCCTAGCATGCTCTTCATGTCGCTCCCCGGCGATTCCTCATCATTCAGAAGAGCCTCAACCCCTACCAGCTCCGCCTACTTTCTATATAATCACATGCCTCTCTGGTACTAATTTGCGGCACCGTCACTGAAGCCTACTGTTTTTTCTTTCTTGTTCAATCCACCTAGGGTTCTTGAATACGTGATGGACCCGATATCGATCCTCGGTCTCTCGGTCTCTGCATACGATATTATAAAAAGAATATATTCCATTTGCGGCACGTTTAAAAACGCCCCCGAGCACCTGAAGGAATTCTGCAACGAGCTAGTGGCCCTCCAAGATGTCCTTGGGCGGATATCTAGCACTTTGCAGTTTGAGGCGGGGTCCAGCACCAAGGGAGATTATGCTTCCGATCATTTCAAAGACACCCTGTCTTCTACGAAAGATCTACTAGACGACTTACTAGAACGCCTTCAAAAGCAAAGACATGGATGGCGTGAACGTGTCATGTGGGTCTTCCGACAAGGAGACATTGAAGAGTACAAAGAGAGGATCGCGTGGCGCCGAGAATACTTTGGGCTGGTAGTATCTCTCGCTAGTAGAGATGCTATTCAGAAGATACACAACGAAATTGTGAACCTCAGCAGCCAAACCCGACTAGAGAGGCTGGATGCCTTGCGAGGATGGCTGGGCACTTTCGACTATTCTCAAACCCATTCGCAGCACCTTGAGTCGCATGCGGAGGGTACGGGCTCGTGGTTTGTTGACGGCCCTTTGAAGGACTGGTTGAGCAGGCCAAGCACTCGCCTCTTGTGGTTGCGGGGAAAGAGTGGTTCCGGAAAGTCATGCCTGGTATCTCACGCGATTGAGAAGACACTATCGACATGGGATGACCATCCCAAGAAAGCTGTGCTGTACTTTTATTGCAGTTTCAACTTCCAGGACAGGACAACAGAGGTTTTGAGGTCACTCCTAGGATCTCTAATCATCCAGATGTGCGGCAAGGATACCAAGCTATGGGACGAGGTGGACAACGTTAGTCCACTCAAGGAGGCTCGTGGGGGCCCTTTGGAACCGGCATCAACCGACAAACTTCGGGAGCTTTTCTATAAGCTTTCCAAAAGGTTCCTCCATCTAGTGATTTTTCTAGATGCCCCGAACGAAATTCCCGAACATGAAACCCTCCTAGACGAACTAGGCTCTGCGGTAGTGAATAACGCCTCCACGTTTGTTCGTGTCTGTATCTCATCAACGCCGGATCTATGCTTAAGCGCAGTGAGAACCAGATACCAACTTCAGTGCAGTTCCGTGGAAATGGACACCCGAGAACAGAAACGGGACATGAGCAAATACATCACATTGCACCTCACGACGAGCAGGTCGCTATCTTCTCTCCCCCGGGAAATTAAAGACTATATCACCAAAACTTTGATAGAGAAATCTGAAGGCTCTTTTCGGTACGTTGAGTGTCACCTAGAAAGTCTCAAAACGAAGGATTCTCTCGCATCAGTCAAGGCTGCCATTTCAAGCATCCCTTCATCGGTGAACAAGCACTACCGAGACATACTGCAGAACATACCAACAGATTTTCGCAAGAGAGTCCGACGGCTGCTTAGGTGGTTAGTCGTACCAACTCGACCATTAACAGTCAATGAACTAGAGATACTCTTGGGCGACACGATCCTAAACTCGGAAGATCAAATCCTACCAGGAATGATGACTGATATTCTGAAGGCGTGCGGGAGTCTTGTTCAGTATGACAGTGATACTGGAACGGTATCCCTAGGTCACGCTTCAGTGCGCGATTTCCTACTGTCCGCAGAATTCCAACAGGATCAAGGATTGGCCATAAAACCTGGGAAATACGAGGAGATTGTTATGATATGTCTACTCAGCTGCCTCAACTATCTCACGAACAACTCTTTCCAAGAGGGATATACGCATGATCCCCTTCACAGAGCGAAGGTCCATCGTGACAACCCACTTCTGAGCTACTGCGCAGTATCATTGCCATTCTATTGGGCTCAAGCAAACAACGCATACCTGCTGAACCCAGGCATTTTCGATAAACTATCCTTATTATGTCAAGTCGGTAAAAAGAACGGAGGGTTTTATGGAAATTTCCTTCAAGAAGTTGCACCAGAATACGTATCGACACCACCTGCGGGGAGGCCATGGAGCCTAATCACACCACTGGGGTTCGCCGCATGTCGTGGCTGGACTTTTATGGTGGAGTTTATGGTCCAGAAGGGGTTGACTGCAGACCTTAATACGCTTAGCGGTTTTTCGATGCTGTCTCCATTCCAACGAGCATGTGTACATGGTCACAGAGAAATCGCCAAATATCTGCTAGGTGTAGGGGCTCTCCTCATCGCCCCTCCCTGTGTAATTGCCGGTTGGGCGAGTTTTGTGGCGGAGGTCAGTGGGCGTCCGGCGGGAAGATATACGGTAGGACATAACGCCTTCTCTCCACCTCCGCGTTCTTCCATGCTCGGGCCCATTACACACAACGCTTCTCATATGGGGATCATATAGAGAGATAGTTATGGGCTACAGCACAATGTCCGGGATTATAACAGGTGTACTGGAAGGAAAGTTGTCGAAACTGGTTGGGCGCCGGATGGTAATGTTCGTGCAGGGTATCTTTGGCAGCTGCCCAGGCGCCACAGCAGCCAAGGCATATGCTCTGATCAATCGTGTTAAGGTCAACTCCAGGTGCAAATAAGATCACCTGGTTATGAGAATATGCGGGTAGCAAGAGGCACAGAGACTTCAAAGTTGTTTGTTGGGCAGGGATATCGGCTCATCCGGCCTGTAGCACCCGCTCCACTGCGCGTCTCCGTCTCCGTCTCCGTCTCCGTCTCCCCTGCACCACCTTTGAATACAGACTTTTGCTTTTTCAGTTTCTCTACCCCTCTTTTCTGTCTCATCTTCATATTACAATTGCAATTGCCTCTACACGTCAACTTCACTCATGGCATCCAAAGAAACTGTCCTCATTACAGGCTGCAGCGATGGCGGCATTGGCTCCGCACTGGCCGTGGTGGACGAGATTATAAAACGAACAACCCGTAAATTCTGGTACGGCAATAATGCTGAGCAGACTAAGATGGCCACAACGGCAACATCGGTGCCCCAGTCCGCCCTGGTCAGTTCTATGTATTTGCCTCGTCCTTTCAATACTAATGGAAGATAGGACGCCGGATTTTCCCGCGGATCCGGGCTCGAGACTTTGACGAAGCAATAGAGAGTGGACTAGGTTACGGGGTACGATGACACGATGTGTAAGCCCATAGTTGACGACCGAATATTACTCCATCTTTGGAATCATTACAATTGAGTTAACTGCAATGCCTGGTGAACAGTATCTCCATATATGCTATTTATGGTAAAGAGGTATACTCTTACCACCTCATGATTTGACGGACTATGGTAGCCTTGACGGCCCCCCTATTTCGCTTCCTATCAAAGGTGCCTTCAAAATCAGCCATGCTATCAACTTGCGGGTCATTCTGCCATATATAAATGCAGCTAATTGGAAAGTGGCCTCGACTTACATGCGCAGAATACGAAAGTGACGAACTTAATTGCCCACGAACGCCAGACCCTTTGTTTGGCGAGTATATTTGGCGGCGCTTAAGCTTCCCATCAATCAAAGTTTAATAGCACCCAATCTCCGGTATGTAAAGTCTATTACAATCTTATTTTAGGCACTTGCAAACCAAATTTTAGCGTCTAAGGCTCTTCAAGTCATTCTGTCAGACACCTGCACGCCTTTAACACCGACATAGAATAGTTTGAGTCCAGCACTGCTCGTTAAAGCACAGAAACACATAAGCTAAACCACTCAACGTCTTCGAAACCAGGAGTTCACAAGAGCGTACATCGAATATCGCACGCTACTCAAGATGAAGATCTTTCCTCTACTTGGTATCCTCGCCTCACCGACCCTCGCGACGGCCAAAGGCGTAATTAATTTCTACCAAGAATTAGGCTGCAGAGGCTTAGCTCTCTCACAGGCTTACGAACCGCCAGCGAACGGTACTGGCGAATGCCTAAGACATTCTTTCTGGAGCGTCTCGGCGGATAGTGACCCTGGCTACATATGTAAGAATCATACCCGCTCATTCTCTTAGCTAAAGTCCTTTGCTTGGAGGTGGAAACCCAGCTTGTATCAAGTTAAGGTGTTCTCGACGCTAATATCCAATCCCTCATAGTCACCGTTTACATGCATAGGGGTTGCATGGGTCGTTCAGTGCCTCTGAGGAGCGGCGCTTGCTTCAGTGGCAACTGGGAAGACTTCTCCTACGGCGCTTTTTATTCAACGCTGGAAGCTGAGCAATAGTCTCTGCGCCTCCTTCTTATGGATTGGAACATCTCTACGACAATCTACCTTGGCCTCTGAGACGATAAAAACTACTTAGCTGCGCTGTTACTTTCCGCACAAGTAACTCAAGCTCAATCAATATAATTAGTTCCTGCATCGATAAATTGAGCTGCATATTTCAGTCCACGTGAATGTCTGTTTGATCAAAGCCTGATGGTGTAGTGGTAACCTCAGCCAGCGCTTTCTCGTGTAGGTATATATGCGCCATAGCATGCTTAGGGCTACTCAGCTAAGTTTCGTTGGAATACGAAGACCGAGTATCCCTAGGATTCACATGGTTATATCGGCGAAGGTGTAGATAAAAATCGGCAAGGCGACTGAAGAGGCTAGGTGCTACTCAATTATCTACTAGGAGGTAGGTACGGAACCTAAAGAGAGGACTTAACCGATGCCAGTCTAAGCTCAATAGGTAGACCCCATATCTAGGTCCCCTACCTTTTCGCCATGCCACAAGCTTAGCTCAGCTCCTTCGTGTCGCGGAAGATATGGTCCTCGAATTGCTCGGGCACAGTGCCACCAGAGACCTTATGACTGTCTGAGAAAGCCCTGATCTCCTTCTCCTCCTCGTCCGTCAGGACTACATCCAGAGCATTCCAATTCTCCTCCAGGTACTTAATCTTCTTAGTTCCGGGAATGGGGAAGATATCATCACCTTGCTTAAGCAACCATGCGAGCGCGAGCTGTGCCACGGTGCACCCCTTCTTTTCGGCGAGGGCGCGGAACTGCGCTACGTACTTGATGTTATTCTCAAGGTTACCCTCTTTAAACTGGGGTAGGGCCTTAGGACGCATGTCGGCGGCGTCGAAGCCGGGCTTGTTCTCGCTTATCTCGGTTGTGAGCAGACCGCGACCGAGGGGCGTAGCGACCACAACGGCGACGCCAAGCTCGCGACATGTCGCTAGTAAGTTGGTTCCTTCTGGGCCCTCAATGCGTCGAGCGAAGACTGAGTACTCGGTCTGGACAGCGGCAACGGGAGCGATCTTGACAGCGCGACGGAGCGTTGCGGAGGTAACCATTGACAAACCGATGTGCTTGATCTTGCCCTCACTATACGGATATCAGCTTCTTGCTAGATGGCTATGGGGTACATGATAACTAGGACTAGATAAGCACTCACTCTTTGAGTTCTTTCAAGGCTTTCATGGTCTCCTCGATGGGCACCTCTGGGTTGACGCTGTGGATGTAGTCTACCAAGTCCATCAATTAGAATGTTGCAAGCATGAAAGGAGGAAAGAACTCTTACAGAGGTCGATCGAATCAACACCTAGAGCCGCCAGACTCTTAGCAGCGGCCTTCTTGGTGTACTCGTACGAGCTGTCGGATGCGAAGGTCGGGCTACCCTTGATATGACCGTACTTAGAAGCGATGAAGATCTGATCGCGCTTTCCGGTCCGCTTGAACCATTTCCCTATGAGCTCCTCGCCGTCCCCGTATAGACTATAAGGTTGTTAATACCACATGCTATCTAACTACCTACACTCAGTTCGTTGTGGTTAAGTAGGACAAATCTTACTCAGCAGTGTCCCAAAACGTTGCTCCAATCTCGAGGGCCCGATCAAGGAACTTAAATTGCTCCTCTTCACTTGGAACAGATCCGTAAGTTGGGTAGGAGAGGCCCATAAGCCCGAGTCCCATAGACGGGACCAAAGGGCCGTTCTTGCCCAAAGGGTGGAGGACAGGTTTTGCAGGCATTTTGATATATAGGTAGGTAAGGTAGTTGAATAAAGTAGACTGAATATGAGTAGAGGCTATTCGGGTAGCTGAAAAGCTAGTTGCTGTTGAGTGTGTCAGCTAGATGAGATGAAAGAGAGGCTTTGGGGATTTATATAACCGTCGACCTTACGGCTGGCAGTGTACCACATCAATGAGTATCTTGCATACAGTCAGTAACAAAGCTACACGGCACATCGACAGCCCTATCTCCATCAGATGCATCCTAAATCCGTTAACGAAGCCTGTCACGGGCCTCAGACCAAGGCTCAAAGCCGGTCGTTAGATGTTGGAACGTCATGGCCTCAAAGATGTGTAGCTAATTCAACCAATCAGCATGCAGGGTTTCCGAGCAGACCAATCAATTCAACGTCCAATGGAATAGCTAGAATTGAAGGGCATTCGATCAATCAGGTATGGCCGACCACCCGAGCTGAGCTAATCCGTATTAGTCTCGCCGAAGGATCCTTATGCCGACGCCCTGATCCACCATCTGCATAAACGACGCATTCCAAATGGGCCTGGAAGTAGGCTTGTGTGATGCTAGTCGTTCGCTAATAGGTATCTTCACGGCGACATCTCCCATAATCGTCTCTTCTAATGATACTTTGGCTAACGTTAAGAGTCATCCGGTGTTAGTGGGGAAACATCGTTTCGACGAGTAAGCTGATTGAAGGAAGAAGTAATTTATTCGTGTAACAGGTAGGTACCTAGAGCTAGATGTTTCAGGTTGCACCTCCTATTCCCAGTTCCAGAATTCTACCTAGTATGTTCTCATCGTCTAAAAGAGCGGCACGATAACGTCAAATCGGTCGCAAGCCTGGACTCCTAAAATCTCAAAAGCAATAGTAAGTATGAGTCGACGCGTATCCCCATCCCGTTACCTTTCCCCAATGTTAACCATTCGCAATGAAACTCCGATTCGCGGCAAGCCAGATATCTAAAGCAGCTAAGTTTGAGTAGTAGTGTTGATGTAGGTGCTTGAAGCAGGAGATGTATCCCCAGAAGTGCTGTCACCCCAACCGTATAATAAGGTAGGCATTCTCATGATTGGCAAGGTTGAAAAACCTAGTGGAAGTGATTGAATGGTTGAATACGTAAACCCTACGACTTCGCCTTCGAGTGTGTAAGCGAATTTCATTTTCATAGAAGAGTATAAAACTTACCTAAGGCCAGCAAGGCAAAATTCCTTGTGGCAGAAGGAGGAAGTCCGTATGAGCCTAAAACGATTGATGCTGCCGGACACCAGATGTACGGCCACCACGATGATGAAGACGATTGCTTGAAAATGGAGTTGCCGACGTTCGCTGCTGACACAGCCGTATCCTCCAATGTGTCAAGGATTTCATTCGTAATGTTACTTGCTTGAAGTAGCCGATTCGTGTGGTCATCAAACGTCGTTGCTAGGTTCTCTGACGTATTCATGAGCCTATTCATACCCTAAGCCTCAATATTAGTGTCAACGAAACTCTCCTGCGGCGAGGATATCACTCGCCTGTTCTAGCTTATCCTGTCTAGATTCTAGTTCCGCCGCGCGAAGCCGCGAAAGTTCCTATAATTTCATTCCATCAGTTTTAAAGTCAAATACCTGGGAGGGCGAAACATACAACTTGGCTCTGTAGCTGTGCCGCGGACTCGGTGACCGCTACGACTACTCCCATAGCTATGTCCATTACTGACTCCGTTCGCTGAGTTGCGACCTGCATTGACTGCTCGTAGTTTAACGCGACTTCGGCTTGGCCTTCGACAATATTTTTGAACACCACCTCTAGCATTTGCTGTAGGTTGAGAGCGTTTTCCTTTCCAGAGTTAACCGCGTCCGTAGTTTCCTATGAAGAAATTAGAAGGGATAACCCAACCGAGATGCGCATGAATGTCTACCTTCACTGAGTGAATAAGCTGGTTGAAGAACATTTCAACGGACTTCAAACTATCGCTCAGTCGGTCCACTTTTGGTGAAAGCTCATCGATTCTGCCCCCTGTCGCCTGGGCCCGTAAGTCCAGATTATTGAATCGCTGCTCAAATTGCTTGTCAACGTCGTCTGTGAATCGACCCATGATCTTTGTCAAGCGTTGGAAGAGAAGAATATGCTGAGCTAATAGATATTAACAAGGGACGCTCAAGGTTGAGTTCGGACTATTAACTAGCTACATACCTTTCTCGTTGTCCGCCCTCGCGACTTCACAGAACCTCAAGGCCTTATGGCGATAACTGACCCAGGTGCTCTAGGCCGAATCAGACGCGCTTAGGCCCTTCAGACAGCCGTCGATCTCTCTAGACGTGACATGCAGTTGACCTAAGTTCTGAAGGGGGAGTTGATTTAAGATAGGTTCTTGAAAGTTGGCACATTCTCTCGGAATATGGAAGCCGCCTCTCTCGAGGTCACAGATGGCTAGGCTTGCTGCATAGGAGTCAACGAAATCTCTGATTTTCCTGCCACTGTCGGTTAAAAAGGTTGCCTCATCCTTGCCCTCGAGAAGTTCGCAGTTGTTCACGAGTAGACGTGCGGCAGTCCTATGGCATAGGGGCTCAGATTCGAGTTCTCGCAGTTCATTCAGGGCGATCTCATGGAATCTAGACAAGCTCGACCCAGACTCCATGAGTTGCGACACGGTACCTCCCGTGGTAGTTCGCCTGGCAGCATCTTGCCTCTCTGGATATTGGTCAGTAGGGAGTAAGGGTATAGGTAAGGGGTACGCTACCGAAGTCGGTCTTTGGCCCTCGACCCCACGAGAGGCCGTCGGCGAGGTGAGTCTGTGTGAGCAGAAGAAAGACCACAACCTTCACCCAACCCACGACAAGGTATTGATTTCCCATTGTGCGTCCCTTGTCACCGTGAAGGCAGTTCAAGAGTAGTTGGAACGGGGATAAAAGAGGAAAAAGGTGATTGGAACGTGTAACGGAAACCCTTGAAACTGGAGGTCCCCAGACTGCGACTTAGGAGAAAAAGGAAGAGGACATAGGTAATTGAACTGACGAGGGAAGTGGGAAAATGTGATGAGATCTGCCTTAGGGGTAGGTGTTGCGCACTGGATGGATCACGCATTCACATCTCAGATAATTCAATAAACCGTGGTTTCTGTCAAGAGAGATGATGGGTATTCGTCCTTCTACTAGAGGCTTGTTCAGAGTTGAATCTCGAGTTGTCGGTTTACTGTCGTTCTAGAGTCACAATCAAGAAGTGTGGAGGCAGAAGGCGTCCCTAGGTGAATTTAATTGCGGCGGAGAAAAAGCCCAGTTTCAGGCTTCGGGCTATTTGTCTCCATCCTCCGCCTGGAATCGAGCTACGTAGGCAGGTACGACAGGATCACACACAAAGAGAGGCAAGAGTGAACAAGTTCAATGGCAAACCTGGGCAGTCGCGCAGAATGGCGGCAGAAAAAACGCCCCATGTGCGAATAATACTGTGACATACTATGCGATATTCTTATGCTAGAACGTACTGTATGATACAGTACTATTCGCACGCGGGGTGTTTTTTCTGCCGCCATTTTGTCGCGTTGAAGACGATAAGGTAAGATTAGATAAGCCCCATTAATTGCATATCGGCAGTCGGCCCCACGTGATCCGACCCGATTTTTTATCTTAGCATCGTGCTGAAGCTCTGCAGCCAAAATCCTGGGGCTTCGAGTTTTGCAGGCAATTGATTTCGCTGCGGACCCCAACAGCTCACAATGTTGGCGCCGAGTAGAGGCAAGGTGCTCGAAAGAGCCCTTGCGGGCACGAATGCCGCCGTTACACTGCCAGCATTCCTTGTACCGGCGTTCCAAACCGCAGCACCCCGACGACAATTCTCGAATACCTCGAATAGGCCCTCAAAGCTCGGCCGAACACCAATATCGATCCCGCCGGGCGTCGAATTGACAATTGGCGAGCCCACTGTCAAAAGGGACCCCACTACCTACCTGAGGATACCGAAGCGGACGGTCACCGTGACCGGCCCATTAGGGAAGCTCGACTTGGAAGTTCTGCCGTTCCTAAACATCAGCTATGACGAAGCGTCGAGAAGGGCGACTCTCAGCATTGAGAATAGCAAAATCAAGCAGCAGATGGAAATGTGGGGTGTGTATAACATAGACAGAAATCTGTATTGGGTCTTGCGAAGAGCGGGAGCTGACTTGGGATGAACTAGGAACTACATGGGCATACCTAAACCGACACATTATCGGTGTATCAGAGGGACACACCGCCATCCTACGATTAGTGGGTGTTGGATACAGGGCAACGGTCGAGGAACGGCCGAGAAAGGCAGAGTACCCGGGACAGAAGTTTGTATGTTTGAAGCTCGGCTTTACGCATCCCGTAGAGGAGCCAGTTCCCTTCGGCATGAAGGCCAGCACACCACAGCCCACGAGAATCCTGCTTGAGGGCATCAACAGAGAGGAAGTTATGTCATTTGCGGCCAGAATACGCAGGTGGAGGCGGCCGGAGCCCTACAAGGGAAAGGGTATTTTCGTCAACGACGAGACTATCAAACTCAAGCAGAAGAAGATCAAATAGACGACCTATTTGGGATATGGGTATTGCCCGTTCCAGACGCGTATCTATGTACTATATGACGGCAGATACCCAGTCAAATCAAATATGTACTTTTATGCGCACTCTATGATGTGTAACCCTTTGCTTTTACTTCTTCAACAGCACCTCCTGAACAGCTTTCAAAACCTGTGGCTGAGTTGCAGCAGGCGCGGCGATGACGCCCTTGTTTCCTGATAGTGTTCGCCCAATGCTAAAGTCTAGCCGCTTGCCATGGATATCCGTCACGGCGCCACCAGCTTCTCGGACGATAAGATCGCCAGCGGCGTGGTCCCAGATCTTCTCCTGGTACGTCGCACTGACGGGTAGTCGCAGGTAGATATCGCCAGCTCCTCGCGCAATAGAAGCATACTTGGCTTGCGAGTCCATCCTCACGCTAGGGTTCGTAATACCGAGCAACTTCGCAATTTCAGCCTGGTCGCCGTGCGACGAATGGCCCGCCTCCACACTTTCGCAGAATGTAGCGGCAGTGATGTCGGTGATTGCCCTCATAGAGATTTTCTTTTCCTTGGCCAAAGCGCCAGTAGTCAAGGGACGGCTTGTGGCACCCTGGCCCAAGACAGCCGAAAATAGAACACCCCGGCCCTCGTCAGTCTGACCGGACTCCATGCCTGCCGTTAACGGAGCAGCGTCATCAATGGGAAGGTTAGGGCAGCCCAGGACTCCGACCTTGACATCTCCGTCCACCATCAGGGCGAGACACACAGCGTATTGGCCGCCACGTAGGAAGCCCTTGGTACCGTCAATTGGGTCAATAGCCCATATGCGACCCTTGTTGCCGCCTTTGCTGTTGCCATAGTCGATCATGGTCAGCATGGCCTCCTCATCCTCGATGGCCCCACCGAGCAAACTCTCAGCTTCAGGATCGGAAAGCTGAGTGGTCTTAACCAAATCCCAGATGGTGTGCCTCAGGTTGTCATCCTTGCGCAGCTGAGCGGCTTCCTCCTCAGCAACGATCTCATCGTCAGGGAAGTTGGCCTTGAGGGCGCTGATAATGAGGGCCTGGGCGCCGAAGTCACCAATAGTGACGGGCGACTTATCGTCCTTGGAGACTGTGCCCTTAGCCTTCTCATGGAAGACACGCTTGGTCAGGATGGCAGCACGCTGTACGGCCAGCTGCGCTATCTCGAGCTCTTTGGCGTATGACATGTTGTTAGAGTTGGAGCTGAAGACGTTCTGGCGAAGGTTAGGTGAGAGATGAAGAGAAAGTAGGTGAAGGCGGGGCAAAGCTCGAGATAGGAACGCAGCCAGGATCACGGCCAGGAGGGACAAGAGCAGGACAAATTTTGTAGTAGAGACTGCCTTTTTATCTTTTCTAGCCCTCATGCGCCACCAACTAGCAAGCAGATAGTCTACCTAGGCAGATGAATGCGCAGCTGTTTGAGATAGATGTGGGATCGGGATCCTGCAACTGAAGCCCCACGATTTCTAGGCTCACGTAACGAGCTTACACAAGGCGAAGTACCGTGTAGTGGAGCGGATAGGCTCACGCACACTAAATTCGGTGCCCGAGACAAGTCTTAGGTACTTCGTCGAGGTCTCTAAAGCGCCGTTTTGAAGCGGAGCTGTCAATCCTAGTGGCTGCAGCCCTAAACGATAGGAGGGGTCCAGCATGTGTGTCATACCTGCTGGTACCTAGGTAGGTGTTACGCACTGGCAGTCGGGACCCATACCCCCGGACCGTCACCCCTCCGACGGCCGTTGCTTCTGGCTAGGCTCAATTGCGACCGTCGAACAGGATCAAAGAAAACAATAAACTACCTAACATAATACGTACCTTCCATAGCCAACATCAACCGATGTACATGGATCTAGACGACTGACAATTTGCGACTAAACCCAATACAACCAATAACGCCGTTGATTGACATACATTCGACTAAATTACCACGCCAACATATACGCCAGCTCTCGAAGCCGGCGCGGCACGCACAGGGACCAGGAAGTAGTGTAGCAGAGCCGATTTATGAGCTTGTTGCTAGCTCTAGAATCATCCATCCTTTAATACGACCCTAGCAGCTTTGCACTTCGAGCCGCTGACTATGAATGTCACCAAGAGAAAGTTCAATGCCTTGCTGCAAGGGCTCGGCGCAAAGCCAACACCTCAGTCGCCAGCCGCAGATGGACAAAGCAACAGCTTCTCATCACCATTGAATCGGCCAACAACTCCAAACTCGACGTCAGCACCCGACGATATATCGACACCTAGCAAAGGAATGGCTCCTGCAGGTGTACCCTCGACTCCCAACGATCCATTTAAGCGCCGTCGCGTAGGTGTTCTCGAAACGACTCCAGGGAATGAGAAATTGGGCGGCACTACTATTTCAAATGTTGTATTGAAGAAATGGACGCCAGGCGGCAGTACTACCTCACCAAGAAAGGAGACCAAAACTGAGCCACCAAAGTACTGTCCCAGCGATCGCGACGAGCTGATTAGACGACTCGGTACATTCCAGGAACTGACGGAGTGGACGCCGAAGCCGGACAAGGTCAACGAAATCGAATGGGCCAAGAGAGGCTGGGTCTGCAAGGGAAAGGAGCGCGTACAATGCACATTGTGCCACAAAGAATTAGTGGTCAAAATCAACAAGAGAGAAGTGGACGGCAAGGAGGTCCCGGTTATAGTCGGCTCGGATATCGAACAAGCCTTGGTGAAGAGATTTGTGGAGTTGATCATTGATGCGCACCAAGAGGATTGCTTATGGAGGAAACGGGGGTGTGACGGTAAGGTCCCTATTGTCGTGCGACATGGCACCAAGTACACACCATATGCTAACCATCGGATCACAGACACTTTACTGAGATTACCCTTAGCAACTCCTAAGACTGCTCTTGCTTCCCTGCGCCAACGATACGACGAGCTCTGCGCACGACAATCTTTCCTGCCCTACCTTTTTAACTTACGGCTACCTACGAACCTAGATCTGCAGGCTGTCAAGTCACAACTCACACCAACCTTCTTCACTGATCCCCCACCACCAAGCACAAACCCCTCGGCACCCAACGATGTAGCACTTGCGCTCGCGCTTACCGGCTGGCAAGGTCTTACAAACCCGCGTGTTGGCGCAGTGCCCAACTCAGCAACATGTACTACCTGCCTACGTCGTCTTGGCTTGTGGATGTTCAAGAGCAAGGAGGTGGATGAAGCCACAGGACAGATCCTCGTCCCAGCACCCATGGATTATCTTGACCCCGTACGTGAGCACCGGTTCTTCTGTCCTTGGAGAAATGCTGCTACTCAGCATAACCCCGGCGCCAAGACAATGGACAATAAGACGGCTTGGGAGGTGCTTGCGCAGACAATCAAGAACAACGCCAAGAATTACACGTACCTCCACAAGCAGGGGGAAAGGAGCACTTTACGAAATATCCTGCATCGTCCCGCGGCATCAGTTCCCGTGACGCCATCGAAAGGGGTGCAGGCGGAAGAACAGGAAGGCTCACCTCTAGCAGGACCAGACGTGGATAATGAGGATGAAGACACAAGCGTCAGAGATGCAAAGGATAAGGAAAGATGGGCGCGGCTGAGAAGGGTGAAGAGCTTATTCGATACCAAGAACGGAAAGAAACTACGACGCACCTTGAGTCGCCCCGGCACGGCTTCAAGCCGGCCTACTACCTCTCACTCGAGGCAGGGCAGTGTACCCCCTGAGACAGCTGGGGCTGGAGAGAAGAAATGAGATATCATGGATAGCGATTTGACTTGGGCCATGTATGGAAGCGTTATTCTAATGTCTAATAGGCTTATTGGTTTAGTAATTGTTTCAAGATACCCAAGGTGCTACATCCTAATTCATCTAGAGAATTGATATGGCTTTGAATTCTCTTCATCCATAGGACTAGGCTCTTTGATATGGTACCAACTCGAAACTGCGGCGTCCTTCCTCTCCCAATAACACTCTTTCTCCACTAGAGTTTCTTCTAATTCAAGTCTTGCTAATTATATTCTCGTATTCCCCTATTCATTAGAAAACAATTTGGCTTTGTCGTTGGGGAGCAATACCAAGAACCTCAGTTGTGAGTGAATGTGACAAGCGACATATCTGGCAAACCAATTAAAAAAAAATTGTATTAGTGAACATTGAATTACATTTCTATCGCCCAGGAGTTAGATCAAAACAGAGCCACGGCAAAATTCAAGTTCCCGCTTGCTATACCTCGCTGTTTCTAGAAAACATTGAAGTGTGGCTTCCCAACTCAGCTCCAGGTAACCTTGGATTAGGTAATCCGGTAATGTGACTTCGGGTACGGTAACGCCCACGCTACGCACAGTGACAGTAATTCCACTATCTCGTCAGAATAACGTAACATTTCGAGCCTCCTCCGGTCTTTGCTGCTTTCTGGCATTTTACGCACAAATATCGCATTCTATTGCCACCTTACTACCAGAATGGGCACTCCTCGACAGAGGGAAGAATCACCCAATGCAGGAGAATGGGGCATATGTCAAATCGACTATTGTTATCCGACCAACGAGATGGTGCCTGATCACCTTTGCAGCCGATGTCTGCGCCTTTTGTGCGCGAAAGCCAGGGTCGGTCTTGGTGGATAGGCGTGTTCATGATGCCCTATTCGTTCATCAGCTTCCGTCAAACGGAAGCCGGGTCACGACTCTACCCTTGTATGGTGACGAACTGCCCGGCCCCGTCAATCCGCATTCTCCACAGGCTGCCAGTTCCTGGGTAGATCTAATGACCCCTGGCGCTACTGTCACCTTGCGAAGCCGAATATTTCGACGTGTTATGTCATATTTATATCCTATCTCTCGTTGTGACCTCTCATAACATGGCAGCTAAGGCGACTTCTCGCACGCCGAGCCGTGCGTCACAGAGCAACGGCCAAAGCCCAGCATGCGCAATTCACCGCTCGGGATTTGCGATGCTGTACTTAAATCAAAATGACCTATCAAGCCTCCCAAGACCTGGGAAACTTGTGGAAGGTCTTCTTGTTGAGTGTTGTTTGTGCGTGAGATTGCTATACCATGAGTTTACAGCTTTCCAGTATTTGCAATCTGGTGAATCAGAAGAGCAGGGCCTTCCAGAGCCATTGTGCATTCTGTCCTCTCCTTGATTTCTCGTTCCAGCTTCTCGGCTACTCATATATTTAAGGCTGTTATCACATTTGGAATCGTATTCGCCGATTTCAGCTCCGTACCCAGAGGCACCGACAGACGGACATCCAGTTGTACTTCCCCAGACCATTTTCGATTTTCCATTCGCTGGTGGAGTTGACTCCTCCTGCTATACTGGCACTTACATATACCCTTCAGGCTGAATTGCACAGTTCTCGCCTGCCGACGTCCGCACTTCCCAGAACGGGCGCCCATTTTAATATACTCCAGCATCCGCACGCGGTACCTATTACCGGTAACCCTAGCTCCTGTACGTCTCCGCCTCGTTGGGCTGTCCGTATCCAGCAGGACCAAAGGGATCAACACTGTAATTCACAAGCCGCATCTCTGAATAGCACTCCGAGCGGCAGACCACACACAGACTGCCCAAAATGGTTCCGTCACATCCGCCTGTTACCACGTATTTCTTAGTGGCTAATTTGCACTGTCCCTCGTGTGTATCTACCATAAAGGATGTCCTACAAGGTCTCCCTGGAGTCAGTTGGGTGTCTCCCAACATTGTCACCTCCTGGGTCGCAGTTGAACATAACCCCGATGTGTCTGTACCCGAGATGGCATCAAAGCTGGACTCTGCAGGTTTCGATGTCTCTGGTGTAGCCTCGACAAACGGCGAGGTCGGCCTGGCGGACTTGCTACGTGGGGATCATTCTCTTGCTCTTCGCCGATCAGAAACCAACTATTCATTAGGTACTAGCGAACAATATACCCCGTTCGGCCGAATCTTTAAGCTACCGAGGAAGCTTTTACATGCACAGACATCAAGCACGAAAGCCGACAAGGAGAGAGAGCATCTTAACAACTGCGAGCTATGTCGAACCAAAGGGTCGAGGCTCAGTGGGCCTGTTGTCTTATCCCCCGGCACGACAACAGACAAGCGTGATGGTCAATCAGGTGACAAAAGCGTAGATGACGAGAAGTCGACTCACAGGATGCTCGCGTCGACTCAATCTCTTGTGACTGAGGACGATACATCCCAATCTCCTACCGATGAAGGACGTAGGTGGAGGGCGACAATGGCTATTGAGGGGATGGTATGCTCGAACTGTGTGAACACCATCACCCACCGGCTTCAACAGGAGGCATGGATTACCAAGACCACAATTTACCTTCTTTCACATAGCGGTGTCGTTGAATACATCGGCACCAAGGAAGCCGCTGACCAAGTTGTCCACATTATCACCGAGGATCTAGGTTTCCGCGCCGAACTTGACGAGGTTGTTGACATGGATGTTGAAGAAAGGTTGAAGCATGAGAGAACCGTCAGGATTCGCATTGATGGTCTTTACTGCGAACACTGTGCTGATCGGGCCACGAATAGTCTCGGGGGGTTTCTCCGAGATCTAAGAGTCGAGAGACGACCTACTCTCGAAAAGCCCATCCTAAAGATCGCGTATGTTCCTGCAGGGCCCGACTTCACCATTCGGCACATCCTCAAGGCTATTGAAGCAAGTGACCCGGCGTTTAGAGCATCGATCTATCATCTACCTACGCTGGAAGAGAGATCGAAACGGATGCAGGCGGCTTTGCGCAGAAAGATCTCCCTCCGTGCCTGGTTTACGACAGTCGTTGTGATTCCTACATTTATCATTGGTGTTGTATACATGAGCCTAGTTTCCGATCATAACCCCTCGAAAATGTTCCTTATGGAACCTTGGAGACCTGGAATCAGTCGAGCGCAGCTTGCTCTTTGTATCATGGCAACGCCTGTGTATTTTTATGGCGCCTACCTCTTCCATCGACAAGCCGTTATCGAGGTTAAATCAATGTGGCTACCGCGTAAACCCCAACGAGAAGGGGAGATCAACTATGACAGAGAAGACGAGAGAAATAACGAGCCAAAGTTGCGGAAAATCCTCCAGAGGTTTTACCGGTTCGGCAGCATGGATATGCTCGTTTCATTGGGGACCACGATCGCGTATGTTTCATCAATCAGCCAGATGATTGCTGCTGCAGTGGATCGGCCTAGCGGAGTTAACGACGCAAATTTCTACTTTGATTCAGTTGTCTTCCTGACTTTTTTCTTGCTCTGGGGTAGATTTATTGAGAAATACAGCGAATCAAAGTTAGGGGAGGCGGTGGAAGCCCTCGGCAAGCTCCGCCCTACTACTGCTAAGCTCGTCGAGAAAGTGTCAGACACCGAGGAGAAGGAGATGGAAGTCAATATCGACATGCTAGACTTTGGCGACCTGGTCCGTGTCCCTCACGGCGCATCTCCTCCTTATGATGGGAAGATTGTCAGCGGTGAGACTAGTTTTGATGAGTCGAGTCTCACAGGAGAATCCCTCCCAGTTGCAAAGACCGTTAATGACGAGGTCTTTGCGGGGACCGTCAATAAAGATCACCCTGTTGTGATTCAGGTCACTGGTGGTATTGGCAAGTCGATGCTTGATCAGATCGTAAAGATCGTACGCGAAGGTCAAGGTAAACCTTCGCAAATTCAAGATCTGGCAACTCAACTTACTAAGTACTTCGTTCCCTTCATCACGCTGATTGCTATCCTCACCTGGCTCATCTGGCTGTTCCTCGGGCTTTCTGGCGTTATCCCAGGACATTTCCTTGACGTATCATCAGGAGGATGGGTCGTATTTTCACTCCAGTTCGCGATCGCCGTATTTGTTGTCGCTTGCCCCTGTGGTCTTGGGCTTGCTGCCCCTACGGCGATATTCGCCGGCTCTGGCCTGGCCGCTAAGTACGGCATACTCGTCAGAGGGGGCGGCGAAGCCTTCGAGAAAGCGAGTCGAATCGATTGCGTTGTCTTCGATAAGACTGGGACTCTCACAATGGGCGGGAATCCCACGGTTAGTGATTCTATGATCTTCCCTGGGTACGAAGTAAACCAAGAACAACGCAGCGTTTTTCTAGCTACTCTCCGGGCTATTGAGGAGAATAGTAGTCACCCTGTTGCAAATGCCATTGTCTCCTTCTGTAAGAACGAGACAATGAAGAGTAACCAAGTCACGGGCGTCGAGGAAATCCCAGGAAAGGGGTTGAAGGCGACCTATACTACCGAATCACCAACAGAAAAGTTCGACATTATTGTCGGTAACGAGGCGCTCATGCGCGATTTTGCAGTTGACATCCCCCTCACCGTTGCCACGAACCTTCAGACTTGGAAGTCGGAGGGCAAATCGGTCGCGCTCGCCGCCCTCAAAGCTATTAACAGTAAAGACTCATATAGGACTGCAGCCGCCTTTGCAATCGCCGATCCCGTCCGGTCGGAAACCCCCGCCGTGATCCAGACTCTGCGGGCAGGAGGCACGGACGTGTGGATGCTCTCGGGCGACAACGCCACCACAGCCAAGGCCGTAGCGCTCCGCATCGGTATTCCCGAAGACCACGTCATTGCCGGCGTCCTCCCCACGGAAAAACACGAAAAGATCAAGTGGCTCCAGAAGACGCTCAAGGCGCGCCGCGGCAACGTGGAGTACACTAACCGCCGCGCGTTCATCGCCATGGTCGGCGACGGCATCAACGACTCCGCGGCCCTCAGCACCGCCGATATAGGCATAGCAATCGGGTCCGGCAGCGATGTGGCTATTTCGAGCGCTGAGTTCGTCCTGGTGAACAGTAATCTTGAGTGCATCGTCACGCTCATGGATCTGAGTCGGACGGTGTTCCGGCGCATCAAGTTCAATTTCGGATGGGCGCTCGTTTACAATTTAATTGCTGTACCCATTGCGGCGGGGTGCCTGTATGCCTTGAAGGTCAATGGTCAGCATGTGCGGCTTCCGCCCGTGTGGGCCAGTTTGGCGATGGCGTTGAGCAGTATAAGTGTGGTTACAAGTAGTTTGGCCCTGAGGAGCAAGTTGCCCGGGGTTGGCTTCAAGGTCAGGAAGTTGACGTATGGGGAAGAAGGTGAGGCGAGAGCCAGGGCTGGATATGGGTTTGGTGCTGAGGCTAAGAATTGAGGCCTGAGAAATGAGAACTGGGATTTAGTAGGGGTCCGGCGTATTACTTGTCGTGCTCCATTACCCCTATTGCCATGGTTGTGGGTCCAGATAGGGTACCTGCAGAATGTCTTCCGGAGTACACAGATCCGCGATGTGGCATATATTTATTTGTGTCAGTATTCAGACGTTACAGTACTGAGTAGGTAGCGATTTGATTTGTTCAACATCAGGTGTTGAGTTGTATTACCACTGAAGCTTAAGAAATGAAGTAGTACGTTAGGAGCGAGTTTAAGTTTACGCAGTCGAGGCTCGTAGAACTTGTATGATATGGTAGGGAGTCGTACAGTCAGAATCTTGGATAATATTCTCTATATAGTGCATAACATACCCGTACCTAAGGTACATTGTGAAATTCTAAAGGCGCTTTAAGTTTCTCGTGTTTCACTGATACAAGTCAAGGACTCGGGGTCATGTTCACTAGAAGTCGCGTTCATCGATGCCAACCACTATTAACCTAGGTGGTTAACTAATTGACCCGAAGACCCAAAGGATTCGGTTGGCCCTCACGATCTAGGTCCGGACCTAGTTTCCATGTCCCTATTTGTATGCCTCTCCCGTAGCTTCTAGGTAAGTAGAAAACTGGCACATTCGTCACCATTCAGTATCCACCGTTCTCCTTGGTAATAGCATACACAGTTCTACTTCAAAAGCCACGCTTCACCTTCTATTCCTCTTTTCCAATAGAATACGCAATGATACTGTACTCAGCACCCTCCGTCGTATCCTCACCGCGCTTCGCGAGGGACGCCTCAGCTTCCTCCACCATACGAGCGTAGACTTGATCAGGAATTGTCTCGCGCTTCTCTTCCTTGCCGATGGAGTACACTATGATGCTATATGTAGCTCCATCAGCACCAGGCTGCTCGCGCTTGTCGACAGGCATGGCGTCCGAGGGGAGGGTTGCGCGCTTCTCCTCCTTTCCAATAGAATAGGCAATGATGCTATAATCGTCACGCTGGGTGAGGGTTTTCTCTGGCATCAAAACATTAATAGAGCTCTTTTCGCTATAATGATGTCCCTCCCTCTTGCTTTAGGGAGTCAAACATGGCTCGGGCTGGGGCCTAGGAACATACCGTTCGTCACAGGCGCGGCGAAGGTGCCAGCCAAGAAGGTAGCGAAGTAGAGCTTTGAGAAGAGCATGATGGAGAGGAAGTTGGGGATAATAGGAAATATGTCACAAGGTCAGGCTTTCTATGGACGAGAGCTCAGTTAGACGAGAATATATGCCAGCCGTCCCATGAGGCTACTTATACTCGTACAGAGACAGTTCGGCCTTCATTGCTCCGGTTGGCCTCATACGGTGAAGTAACCAAGCCATATGAAGAGTGCGTAATCGGCTCGAGCGCGATGAACAGGATGTGTTGTGATATCTTGTTCCGATGAACGCCACGGGACTTCCGAGAACTTGATGATATCGCCGTCATCCCTGTCGCCATATACTAGCTCCGCGTATGAGCTCTTGGCCAAACATGTCTCCTTCTATATGCAGCATTCGTCTATACTCAACCAAGCAGCTCGAAGCAATTACTATCAGTTGATTTCCTACGCCGCGCTGTATTCAGTCGCTTCTAGCCCCTCGAAGGAATAAGATGCTTGCCGTTCAAGCCGATAGGCCGCACGATAGGGCAAAAGGCCCTTGCCGAAGGATCGATAGGGGAAGAACATGGTGCAATTGCATAACAGTTGAGTCTGAATCAACGTCGTAAGAAGACGCGGCTTGATGACGATATAGTCGAGCCTGACCGGGACCGTCCCACAACATCAATCGAGATCCGTCAGCATAGAGTCCGATAAGCGCTAAGACCATCTTAAAGGCGTCTTATCGTATCTGTGCATAATTACGGAAGGATTGCCGCTACCAGGATGATATGGGTATGCGCTTTATAGTTGCCGCCTATATGAGCATCAGCCACTGTTTGTTTTGATCGCAATATATTGACCGATATATGTTGTAAGACATAAAGTCGCGCTCATTTCCGGTTTATGTGATACAGAGCCAAATCATCAAGTCGATCAACAAGTAAAGCAGTGGCCGTTAATACGGAATAGAAATATGCCATCTTCAAAAGCCTCAGGAGAGTAAGAGACAATAGCCCTGCCGATCTAATCTTAGCAGGGTTAAAACTCCCTAGTAAGAATCCTTTCCGTAACGCAGGCTTTATAAAAGAAAATGTGGACCTGGTCCACGGATGTCCCCGATGTAAGCCAGGTTATCTCTTCTCAGGCTAGACATCTATCTCAAGGGGGCGGGAACTAAAAGGTACTTGAGGGAGAGTAACCTTAGTAAGAAGACTACTATCCGTATTGTGAGCGAATTTCTCTTGTCTTGCCTCCTCAAATCAGATGACCATGACCACCATCTTCCAGAAGTTCTTTAGGTTCTGGGGTCATCGAGCGACTCCATATCAAGATGAGGACGGAGTCGAGTCTTCAGAAGCTCTGCTCGAAGATGCCAAGAATGATCGGTCAGCATCACTGAGGAAGCAACGAGGCAACAGAACATGGTGGATTCTAACCACCCTCAACGCCATATTCTTCGGAGGGTCTGTGGTTCTGTATTTTGCTGCTTGGTCGAAATACACCGGGCGAAACGCGTGCCTCAAGGCTACCTCAACATATTGTCAGTCTCGCCGACCTTATATGTCGATGACATAGCGCTAACATTCCTTTCGCCAGCCCCTGTTCTCGAAGAGATTGATATGCCATTGGCCGATACTCTACTCAATGGAAGTCTCTGGTTGGGGGAAAATCCACCTATCTGGCGGGGTTTACCAGATTCTGACGAGGCAAATGGAGCCTGGGAAAGTTTTGAGCATGTGAGGCCCATTGCTCTAACTAAAGATCAGATAATTGCCATGGGCAAGGATCCCGCCACGGTCGCGAAGTTCAACGACGACTATTGGGGGTTGGGGGATGATGCGTACGTTGGCGCACTTGACTTCTTCCACCAAGTACACTGTCTTAATGTACTGCGACATGAGTCCTTCAGATACTATAATCGAGAGGGTGAGACAGTGCCTAAGTGGGACAATATCCATTGGGTCCATATACAGCATTGCGTTGGTATGATGATGGAGCATATGCTCTGTAATGCGGACGCTGGATTTCTGACCTACAACTGGGTGGAACACGAAAAGCATCCTTTCCCAGACATGAGTGGTGAGTACCTCCTATATCTGCGGTCACTGTTCTTGTCCCGGGACACAGCTTGCCTTGCTAAGCATGCTTGGACCTTTATGGAGGCAATTGCTAATACAAGATCCACAGTACGAAAGCAGTGCAGAGACTGGCGCCAGTTGGTTGACTATCGTGATGCGCATGGAGTGGATGAGAGCTTATACTTGAAGTGGATAAAGCCCGAGGGAGTTCATCAGCTCAAACAACCTCAAGACTGGTGGGAATATCGTGGACAATACGATCAGGCGCACTACGCCAATGGAACAGTGATAGAGAATTGAGCCAGCGATGTTTCTGTTTCCTCCTTGGGCCCGAGTATATATGCTGTTGGCCTGCTAAGCCTCGAGTCTTCTCGCCTGCGAGACCATATTTCGGTCGTTGAACCGCACGAGCGGCAGCAGGTGCCAATTGAGACTTGGGTAATAACGAAGCTCACTCAGAATTCCATAGGCCGAACTACTCAGCCATTCATCAAAGGGGAGAACTGTCGGATATCTCATTGACGATTATACTCTTAACAATGAGGCCAACACTTGTGGCCCCGGCAAACGCAGGTGCAGGAATAGTCGCCTCACCAGGACAATAGATTTCATGAATGCTCAGAAGCATGTGAAAGAATTGAATATCGTTCGACTTGTTGATTCGGGATCATCTTCCTTCGTCGGCAAACAGGACTCGAAAATTGATGACAAATCCGAGCTCCACGAAGTCAGCATGTTGATTGATGAAAGTGGGCAAGCATCGCTGTTGAAGCAAGTTGCGACGGGAAGGGTAGAACCTTGGGAGCTTCCAAGATTGGCCCTGTGCCACGCGAACCCCCTGTCAGCCCTGCAGCTGCCCTGTAAGTCACCGGCATACCTCTTGTAAGCAGTCTGCATTAGCGTGTATAGCGCGTATATGCACAGGACCTATCAGAGTTAAGGGGGAGGTCGGTGGATCTTGGGATGGGCAATCAAGCCAACCAGTCGGTACTTCTATTAACGAGGATCCGTCTAGGTGATCTCAAGTACCTACATACCTTTATTCCTAATGGCTTCATCTTGCCTTCAAGCGGCGGAGCTGTTACTATGTGATGGAACTCGCGATGGAGTCATGCCCATTCAAGGGTGCTGCGTCGGCTCATTCCGAGTCCTGTAAGCGTGGTAGAAGAGGAATAAATAAGACTCTCAAGAGCCCTCAAGACCAGATGATCTTTCCCGTTCATACCATCAATCCAGTAGCCCAAATCTCCATGACAACGAAACCGATACCCTTCCCGTTTAAAATAATATAATATTTTGGGTTTCTAATAGATACTACCACCCAACTCAGATCATGGCATCAGGGGCATTCTTCGACCCGCTAACGCTCCTCCGCGTAGCGCCACTAGTCACCTCAACAGCCTCCCTTGTCATCGCCAACGACTCGCACATCTTCCTCAGCAGTCTCGTATCACTAAAAAAGCAACGAGCCCAGGTCAACGAGATCGCACCACGCTACTTCGAAGCCTTCTTCTGGAAAGGACTGCCCCTAATTTTCGGAACCTTTGGTTTGTCCATTGCTTTCGGGCTTACCAACATCTACTCGAAGCCGTACGCCGCCTCACGAGGTTGGTATGCTGCGGGTACGGCATTGGGCCTGCTGCACTTCGCGTTTGTGCCCAAGATCATGTGGACGGTCAAGGACGCCATTGAGGCCAAGGAGGATCCGAACGGCGGCAGCGCTGATGCTATTCAGCGCTGGTTGAATGTCCACTATGTGAGGATGGCTTTGTCTGACATTCCGTCTTGGGCCTGTTTCGCCATTGCTGTTCTGAAGTCTCTGAAGGGGATTTGAGCGACACTGCAGTCTTTTGTGGACGTCAAACTAATATCCTTATAAGTTTGATTCAATATGTATCCTTAGATCTAGAGTTCTCTACGGGAGAGAAATTCTATATAATAAACAACACTTAACCTAGTAAAAGCTATACCCCCACGCATTCGAGTCTCTCCCCTCTAAAGAGGGAATGAGTCTCCAGAATGCACGAATAAATCGCCTCGGGCCTCAGTGAGGTGCAAGGTATTAGTGTATACTAGTGGACAAGCTTCAGTATTTCTCCAATTTATCCATCAATCACAACGGAGGACTATATCCTCCCCGCAATAAAAAACACAGTCGCGGAGTAGCACACTTCAACGACGAATAAGGAAATGCAATGACTGTATTTATATCGGCACGCCTATGTCTTACCCCAAGTTACACACTCCCGAACCGACCCCGAGCGGTTGTATAGTCGTTCCCCACACGAGCTCAACCCCTCTGCCCCTCCAACGAACCCCACGATGTCGGAGACGTCAAGGTGGGATGTTCTCGTCGGTGCTTCGAGGTGACGATTTAAATATTCTTTTCTCCTTGGTATAGAGATCTCTCTCTCTCTCGCGCGCGCGACTTATACTCCTTATTCAATTGGTCTTCCCCGTAGATCTCGTCCCCGTTAATACCTCCTTTTTCTGGATTCATACCACTTATAGTTGAAGCAGCGGCACGGAGCTTAGAGAATGCCCGAGGTCACAATCACCGGCTTCAGGACCCGCGACGTGCGGTTTCCCACGTCGCTGGACAAGACGGGATCCGATGCCATGAACGCCGCGGGCGATTATTCTGCGGCATACTGCATCCTAGAAACAGACTCGGAATTTACTGGCCATGGAATGGTATAGGCCCCTTTACCTTTCCCTCCTTCCCTACCTCTGCATACCGCGGCTACCAACGGCTTTCCGCATCCGGCCAACTATACTCATGAAGGAGCACGGCTAACCCATCCCAGACCTTCACAATCGGCCGCGGCAACGACATAGTCTGCGCAGCAATCACGTACCTAGGCGACCGGCTCAAAGGCCGGACCCTCTCCTCGCTCGTGTCCAACTGGGGTCAAACATGGCGGTACCTCGTCAACGACTCGCAGCTCCGATGGATCGGGCCCGAGAAAGGCGTGATCCACCTAGCCCTCGGCGCCGTCGTCAACGCGGTCTGGGACCTGTGGGCCAAGACGCTGCGCAAGCCGGTGTGGCGGATCGTGGCGGAGATGACGCCGGAGGAGGTGGTGCGGTGCATCGACTTCCGGTACATCACGGACGCGATCACGCCGGAGGAGGCGCTGGCCCTGCTGAAAGAGGCCGAGAAGGGCAAGCAGGAGCGGTTCCGCGACGCGCTGGACAGCAAGGCGGTGCCCGCGTACACGACGAGCGCCGGGTGGCTGGGGTACGGCGAGGCGAAGATGAAAGGGCTGCTGGAGGAGACGCTGGCGAAGGGGTACAAGCACTTCAAGGTGAAGGTGGGCACGTCCGTGGAGCAGGACAAGAAGCGGCTGGCGATCGCGCGGTCCGTCATCGGGTACGACCGGGGCAACGTGCTGATGGTGGACGCGAACCAGGTGTGGAGCGTGCCCGAGGCCATCGCCTACATGGAGCAGCTCGCCGAGTTCAAGCCGTGGTTCATCGAGGAGCCGACGTCGCCTGACGACATCCTGGGCCACAAGGCCGTGCGCGAGGCGCTGAAGCCGTATGGTATTGGCGTGGCTACGGGCGAGATGTGCCAGAACCGCGTTATTTTCAAGCAGCTGATCACCAGCGGCGCCATCGACGTGTGCCAGATCGACGCGTGCCGGCTGGGCGGCGTGAACGAGGTTCTTGCCGTTCTCCTCATCGCCGCGAAGTACGGAGTGCCTATTGTGCCGCACTCGGGCGGCGTGGGGCTGCCTGAGTACACGCAGCACCTGAGCACGATCGACTACGTGGTCGTGAGCGGCAAGCTGTCCGTTCTCGAGTACGTGGATCACCTGCACGAGCATTTCCTGCACCCCTCGGCCGTCAAGGACGGATATTACCAGACACCCATGAACCCCGGCTACAGTGTGGAGATGAAGCCCGAGAGCATGGACCGGTATAGCTTCCCCGGCGAGGACGGCGTAAGCTGGTGGAAGAGCGAAGAGGCGAGACCGATTTTAGAGGGCGAAAAGATTTAGATCCCTTATTGAAGGGGCCTGCCCGCCTAGCGAGGAGGTTTGAGGTACGTCCAACAGGGCGTTGACAACCATCTCATCCTCCATGTTCAAGAATATCACAAATATTAACACGCAGAAGGCACAGGAGGAAAACAATAGAAGCATTAGGTATATTTAATCTAGCCAACTCTAGGGGCTACGATGGCTCTGCGCAATAAATCAGCCCAGGAAGCATAAAATTTGACAAGCTTGATATAATGTGTTCATAACAATTGATGCATTGTCCGGGTTGCTAGAGTCCCGTAGCTATTGAACAATGTCCGGATAGTTCCAACGTAGGTATCTGGCTAATTATTATGATTTTTCTTAACACTGTTTTAATATCTTCAATATTGCCACGTATCTCCAAAGTTAGCACCCTATCAATAAGTCACGTACTAGCTAGAGCCTCCTGGTCTTCATCCACTCATTCGTGCCCAGACCCAGATTCAGCCCGTTCCTAGCCCACCATCGACGAACGGGTCTTGGATCCCCAATAGCATCCTCGAGCGCCTCCTCGATATCACAAGTCTTATATTCTACCCGATGCGGTCGTCCGTCAGCCTGGTCTTCTCCTCGGGCGTACTTCTTCCACCATTCCAATACCTCGACGTATCCTTGTTTTGTCGGCGCCACGAGAACCTGGGAGTCAAATGACAACTTATCACCCTTGAGCTCTCGCCATACATCAAGGACCGCCGTCTGCCCGTGGGCACTGGCGATCTTGCAGACACCTTCGCCATGGGCTGCAGAGATACCTGATGATTCCCACCATCGCAGCACGGCCGTCTGTCCCTGTTGGGCAGCAGTGAGAAGACTGCGACCAGGTTTCAGCATAATATTATCATTCCTTAATGCTGCATCTCTCCACCATTCCAGAACAAGAAGATGTCCTTTTGACGAGGCGGACTCGAGAGCGGCCTCCGTGTACTTAAGTGGAAGTCCAGAGCGGAGCCACCAGTCTAAAACATGAACGTAGCCCATACGAGAAGCATTATCCAGCGCTTCGGTGTCGTATTCCTTTTTCAGAAATGATGGGGATGTGTTCCACCAATCGAGGATATCCGTCCGACCATATACTCCAGATGCCTTATTTGGTAGCAATTTCGAACTAAACGACGCCCAGAAAACTTTGCTAAGATGTGTCTCCAAGTAGGTAAGGACGTCGGTTAACGAGAACTTGATAATCAGTTTGACTGCCAAATAGGAAACATAACGGAGCCCTTTGGGGGCTTCAGAAAGCTTCTCGCAGATAGCTGCAGACCCGGGACACGAAAGGATTAGCCATTCGAGATCGTGCATATATATTGCAAGGGGGTCGGTCAGAGTCGCGCGATCCGTCCTCCACTCTGCGGGAGTCTTCAGAGTTGTATATATATTGAGAGCAGTAGCCAGTTCCCAGTCGCCGACGTGCTCGAATATTATAGTCCATATCTCCGGCGGTAAGGTCTTCGTAGACCGAGTTGGGGTAGTTGTATGCATGGCCTGTTGAGTGGCGACTTCGACATCGTGTCCTAGGCTCATCAACTCCGCTTGGTTTTTAATTATGCCCACCAGGTCGTTAAACCCATCCCACGATACTATACGCTTGTGCGCACTCTGTCCCTCGTAATGCCATAAAACGGGCGCCATGACCTTGACCCAATTCCACTTGCGCTTGATCTTGCTCAGCTGCTTCTTCGTCATAGGGTGTTCCCACATCTGCACCGACATGCCGGGTACTAATAGAATCTTCTTGGAGACATCCCATGCTCTTAGTATTTCCAGGAGGGTGGTGTCGGCAATGCCTGACATCATCTTTGCAAGGTGGTCGGCATCGATGGGTGCTAGGACCAACAAGTCGGCCCAGTCGACGAGTTCGAAGGCAGTCTGCCTAGCAGATTCTATGGCATCTCTGGTTCTCTGATCGGCATCGATGGCTACTGTGGCCAAACTTCTGTTCTCCAAGACAATGATTTCATGAGTTAGCCTAAGGGGCACCTCGTCGACGAGGGCTCGAGTTTCGATCTGGGAATCCTTGAGGAGGCGAACGGCGATAGCCTGTGCATAGGCGACATCCCTCTGGCCATTGGCGGCAACCAGGAGACGGAGTCTTCGAGTGCGCGGCATCTCGTGAAAGGAGGAGCAGGACGAGTGTGTGGTTAGAGTGGTAGTATGAAGGCGTTGGGCGAAAGGAGAGACGGATCGAGTATCAGTAGAGGAATCATCAGCCATGTTGACGCATTATGACGGTGGAGCGCCAGCGCTTGTACTATTAAGTGATCGGTGTGATTCGGGCACCAATGCGTTTACCGATAGTATCGTAAAGCGGTCGGATCGTTGTTAGAGCGCGCGTACACGTAGAGTTCTGGCGATGATCTCAATCGTTCAGCTAACTCTCGGGCGTATCCCTGCTGTGTGAACAACAAGCAAGGGAGGGTCGAGTACGTGATATTCTAGTTGCATATACTGTAGGTACTGTAGGTACTGTAGGTACTGTAGGTACTGTATGGAGAGCCCCACGCCAAGTCGCGATATGTAGACACTAAAGAAAAAAAAATGACGGACTCGACGAAGCGGATTAAAGTGGCGGTTAAGAACAAAGGCTTTGTATTCCGAGATACGAGAGCACAAAGACTAAATGGCGATCAGGCGGATTCGATTGATTCCCTCTTGTAAGTGTCGGTGAAGGAGGTGGCATGAGTGGCGGGCGTTGGACCACGACTTTTTTTCTGGTCTCAGACAAAGTTCGTACGATCGATAGTCCAGATAAGTAAATGTACATGCATGGAAGCCGCAGAATGACGCCTGCTGGGTCCTGCTGGGTCCTGCTGGGTCTCGCTTGCTCCACCTTCGGCGCCTACTTCAAGATTCAGGAGTGGGGTCAATTAAGTTTCCAGTCCGTCAGTTACATTTGACCGCGTTATGTACAGAGTAGAGTAGGACGCATAAAACGCAGGTACAAGTCCAGATCTGTACTATTCGGGGCATTCCCCTGTTTCATTGTTCAAACAATTGCCTTCTTAGGAGTTGGAATTGCCCAGACGAGGGAACCTAAGGATCCGCAATGAACCGGAGCCAAGGTACGGGCAAGGAACGGAGCTGATTCTTAACCAGTCTCGTCAGGTTTATTAATAATTCCAAAGTATACAACAATACCTAACTTCAATGTATACCTACATGAGGTACGCAAGCTTGTTCGAACAGTTGCTCCCACGCCACTTAGCATCATTTTACACAGCTATCAATTCGTAATTAAAAAAATAAAATAAAAAAGGAGTACGATAGAGCCATGTCACGGAGCAAAGCCGTTGTAAAGTAGTATCCTGATTCTAATAAGTAACCCTCAAATTCCCTACTATAAGGAGGAGGGGCTCCCTCCATATTCTTACTGTCCTCAAACTGAATCCGCCTGTTATAGCGTGTACCGTACATCAAGGCAGGACAAACAATGTCTGATATCCTAGCTTATGAACAAATCAGGTATGAACAATGGGAGAACTGGTAGACTACCAGTGGTGAAAGCAGAACATCAACGAAGGGTGTGATGTGTATACCCCGTTCTCTTGCATGGTATTGAGCAAGAACAGATGTCGCTGAAAGAAAAACGTAACTCGAACGCCGTGTCGCTCGCCTAGAAGTATCGTCAACGCAACCCAATCACACTCATCTCAAGTGTCCACACTCTCCGAATCCACACTTTCAGGGGTCCGTCTACGCCCTCCACGTCCTTCAAATCAACGCCTTCCCACCAGCAACGCCGCGCTGGCTTCCTCCAGAAGAGTAGCAGTTTTTGCGCCATGCCGACAGCATTGCTTCCCATGTCGTTGCCACGGATATCGCTTCGTAGTCGAGCAAGCGCTAAACTACAGACAACTGCTTTGTTAGGCTCGCCAGCGCGGTGACCCCACCTATCGTCATGATTGAAGCCACTATATTGACTGTCAGGAACAAGCTACTCATGGATCGGATCAGTAGGGAGTGTGAATATGCTACTTACCCAGCCGTAAGCATCTCGATCAGATGCGCTTCAGTTGTACCGGGCTCATCGCTTCGTTTCAAGCCAGAAAAGATGCCGTCCTGTTTAAGCAGAGCCCGAGCTGCAGCGCGTTTAACTTCAATCATCTCGGCTTGATTGATATCCGGTCGCGGAGGGATAGCGTAGAAGTCAAGGTCCTCTCGCAATACTATTATACCCGCTCGCTTGCTTCCATCTTCAACCCGGCCACCAAGCGAATCAATGGGAACAGCTCCGCCTTCCGGTGAAGCGGTAGGGGAGGTCTCATTAGGGATGGACTGGGCAACATTCCGGAAGAAATCCAGCATGTATTGTAGAGATGCAGGGTCATACTGGGATGTGAGGTCAGTGATATGTATATTTATATTGGACACAAGGTTGCGGAGAGTAGAAGAACGGGGAAGACGAGTGCTTGGGGAAGTGGTGGTCTCTTGCCCAGTTGTGTTTGGAGCAAGCGGTGTGAATTGAGTGACAGGCTTATCATTTGGTGTACTGACATCGACTTGCACAGCATCGCCCTCAGAAAACCCACCCATGTGGCCCTCAGGGAAGAGTCCATTAGGGAATAGGGAGAGAAGGACAAATTCAGGGAGTGTCAACAGCTCGTCTCTCGACAGGACGAAGCGCGTGCCGCTATATATACTTCAATTAGCATCCGATATTAAGGGTTTGGACAGTAACAATTGCCTACCGCAAATCCATAGTGATTGTTTCATCGGCACCGACATCTAGATATCAGTTCAACATTTTATTCTGACTCAACAATACGTCTCTCATGTCACATACCTCCAATAGCGTTGATAGGAGGACCTCCTTGCTGAACTTGAGTAATAATACTCGATGCACCACCAGCGGCCGCCATTAGATAGGTGAATGAGAGTAACGGGCTATATCCTTCAGAGTATGCGGGAGGAGGTTCGCTAGGGTCGTCGCCTTTCTGATTCGAAGACTCGCCCTTGACGTCCTGCGGAAGTGCTCGCTTGGTCTCGGCTACAGTATCTTCGAAAGAACCGGACCTCTCGAGAGGGCTCTCAGATGCTGAGGCTGCGGGTGCGTAAGCCGGTGCTGCAGTTGCAGATGACGCCCCAGCTTCCGAACTAGGTCCAAAAGTAGTCGGCGGGAGCTTGAAATGGTCGTCGACAGTGTATAGGCTCGAGAAGGGAGGCGGCGCAGGTCGAGAAGCGCCAAGCGAAAACGAGGTCGAGGCAGAAGCTTCGGATGCCGAGTAGGGATATTGTGGAGGTGGTGAGCGTCCACGGCTGAGATTGTCTACTTCGTCGTCCTCGAATCTCAGGTTCCCTTCTTCTTGTTCAATGTGAGTCGGTGGAAGCCCGGCGGACACGGACTGTCCGTTACTATCCTCCTGCGGTTCAGACAACGTGGCGGTATGTCGTGCGAAATGGGAAGCTCTGTTTGTTGGCTGCTGATCTTATCACGACCCGGGTGGTGTTGGGCTGGTTTGTTTGTCGCATGGGGAAGCGGATTCTAGGATTCAGCCGATGATCATCGCACAAATCCGACAGAGGAGAGAGATCGCAATGGTAGTAAGTGACTCGATGAGTGCAGCAGTTTGAAATTATGAAGTTGATGAATCTGGGAATCCCAGTCTCGATTTCCTTAATTTTATTAGTCCCTGGGTGAGGCCCCCTGAAGCTTAAGAGCACCGAAGTACCTGGATGTGTTAATTTCGCCGGGAGGGTACCTCGTGCAACCAACAATCCGGGGAGCCGCTTCCAGTCTGGGTCACAGCGCTGTGACTGGTGGGCTAACCGCCAATGGCCCCCTGTCAGGGCCAATCCATAGCGCTATCCAATCGATAAGGCCTCCCGCCTCAACTCATCCCTTCTCTCAAGCCTCGGGCGCCTTGGGATCTCGAGGATTATGTAGCTAGGAGGTAGACTCGAATATCCGGGTGAATTTCGCTGGTCAGATCGAGCACAGTCGAGTTGAGAATCACAACTAATCCTAGATTCTTAATTTTTTGCTTTTTTAAGAATTCACAAAGGACACTTTATTTAACTGCCTTTTAAATAATTCATCACTATCATTGATCATCACTCGAAGCCCTAGGTAGCCTAGGCGCCTAGTTCCGGGACAATGAACAAACACCGTAAAACGTCCAACCAACAAAGGCTGTTGAATTAGAAGACTAGAGGTGACCCTATAAGCTTAACTCAGTGATTACCTGGATTTCAAACTGGGAGGACAGAGACATCCAGTATAGTCCTTGGATCCTCGGCACATTAGTATGAATCAAAGACAATATTCTCTTCATCGAATACCCAGGGAAGACTATTTTCCCCAACAAATCTGTGTATAAAGGTGATGACCAGTGCTAGATAATTTGAACAGCCCATACTTTTTCTCCAGGCTTCCAGTCTAAGTAGACTCCGATATCAAGGATCATGAGCATTTGTATAGGACACTAGCACTACTCCTAAAATCTGATGGGTTTCAGCTGCTTTAACATAGTTTTCGTTGCAAGACTCGAATTGTAAGCAGTTGGCTCAGTGCTATCTCTATCATTGATTTCGTATGTCAAGTCATATCATAGTTGCTCATAGTAACTCATCACCTCTAAAACGAGTACGATGAGCCCTACATATGGAATGCCTGAAGAGGGTAGGAGATCCCTTCGTGTAAAGACGAAGAAAGGCATATTCCAAATACCCAGCCATACAACAATACTCATATAGAGTAGAATCTAGCTCACAATACCACCCATACGATTGTTGTGGGATATCACGTTTATTTCCTAGGTTATAGGGTCGTCGCAAAGATGCAAGATTAGATCTTTTTTAGTGACCAGTGACCAAGAGTGCTGCTGAATCAGACCCTCATCTACTTCTTAAACGCCGAGCTTCGTAACAGTCATCCTCGACCCCATCCTCACCACCTGCTCATCTCCACGATAGGCCTAAAACCTATTCCTCCATGGTCTTAACACACTCCCACTCGCCTCGCAAGTTCTCCTTCCATAATGAAATCTTGTTGTCACCGCCGCTAACGGCCAACACGTTTCCACTCAAGCTCCAGCTGACCCGCCAGACTTCCGCATCGAAGTTCAAGACCTTGCACGCCCACTGGCCTTGGCTCGCGTTGTCGCTGGTCCAGATCCGCACAGTCTTGTCTTGCGATGCCGATGCAATGTAGCTCTTCTGAAGCACGGTGGGGCTCCACGCCACATCTCGCACCCAGTCCGTGTGGCCTGCGAGCGGCTCCCTCTCTTGCTTGTAACCTTGCGTAGCGGGATCATAGGCCCATAGCTTAAGCAGGTTGTCGCAACCTCCCGTTACGAAACGACGTTGTCCGAGAGCACCAGGCCCAGGAGATGCTGAAGAGACGATGCTACCGGGCGTCGTAGCAGGCGCCCAAGAGACGGAGTTGACGCCGAGACCATGGGCTGGGAACGAGACATGGGAGAAGTTGTTATCCTTGAACTCGAGTACGGAGACATTTCCGTCGGACGATGCGCAAGCGAGGAGGCAGCCAGACTCATGCGGCGACCATGCGACCATATTCACCGAGGCCTTGTGTAGGGCAAAGTCGAAGATTTTTTGCCATTGGTTCGACTGCTCGCGCCAGATGAAGACCTTGCCGTCGTAGCCTGCCGAGGCGAGGATGTTACCGTATTTAGGGTGCGCCCATGAAACACACCATACTGCGCCTTCGTGACTACACCCATCATTGTCAGGAGCGTCGTAGTTTCAGTAGAGAAGTAGCCCATACCCTTTTAATGTCTCCGTTAGTCGTTGAGATTCGCCCTCGATCTCGAATATCTTAATCGTCTTGTCCGAAGAGCATGTTGCGAGCCGGCGCCCGTAATAGTCGAGAACTGCATCATGCTAGCAAGCGTTAGCAGTGGCTACCATTGCAGCCTTAGGGGATGACCGGGGAGGCTAAGCTGTGGGATCGGCCAGATTCGAGGTCAGAGTAGGTCTATTGGGGTGTCCATACAATCATGTCATCGTGGCCGGAATTGGATATTACTTGCGCCTGTTGCAAGGTGAAGGTGAGTAAATCGCAGTCTTGGAGAGGGTGAGAGAAGCGTCCAAACAGCCATATTGACATACCATCTTGGATAGAAATTATAGGAGGTAGATTAGAGGAATACAAGGGTCGACCAAGGTTTCCGTATGCTGTCTGGGCTCCTAAGATTGTCTTCCCAGGTTGTATTTGTTCAATTTGGCTTGTCGCTTCAAGTTGGCAGCTCAGGGACGCAAGTTTAAAGCTCCACTGAAATCACAAAAGTGTACAGCCTGTACAGTGTACATACATAACACACCAGGGTCAATTGGCATGCATTTAGTACATAGGTGTACTTAAGGTTACCTTATGTAACGGATCAGTCCAGATTTCATAAAGCTTGAGCTCCGCCGAGCATGCCCTCGGATTAATACTAACTCCGATGCGACCTACAGTGGACAGGGCTGGGCAGCTGGAGGTGGAGCAAGAGTGGCCCTTCCATCCACGGTACTTAGCTCATACTGTATATATACACGGGTACTTACTTTTGCAGCGCGTCGCGTGGTGGGGTAACGCGGGGATACGTAGGCTGGTACGTACTCAGGTACCTGCCTTAGTGCAGCAAGAGCGATTGCGGCTGTAAGAATTGACATCATTTGGCCATTCGGTCGGTATGCACACTGCCGAGGCTAATAAATCGCCTGCAAAGGAAGTCGCCGATATCGATATCCTTGTGATGCTGATGTGAATTTCTTCAAATTCAAATTCAACATCCAACCGATCCGTTGCCAGGTGCATTTTCTATGTACGCTCCTTTAACTTGACCACGTCGCCGACCCAACCACGTCCTACACATGTATCTACACTGATTGTTACCTGAAGCCGTGGGCCCTGGCAACCGAACAACTGACTGCAACTGACACACTATTCACTTCTCCCACTTAACAACCAGCCAGGTCATAATCGCCGACAGCCACAGATTCCGACGTATTTCTTCGTTGATCCGTGCGATCCTTACTTCTTTTCGTCCTCCCACCAGTTAACGCCACCTTCGAACAGGAAGGTCGACAATTGTTCAACTACATACGCGCACGCCCAAATCGTCGACGTGACAACTTCTCATATACTTTCCAATTCTGTCGCCGGCCCGCCATCTACTTGTCGACTTGACATCTTCTCGGCGACCCGACTTCCTCTTGTCTACTTTACGTCAATTCGTCAATTCGTCAACCTTGCGCGTCCGCTTGTCGCCATGGCAGATAACATGTGCGGCCCGTCCGGTGGCCTTAAGGACATTAAGCGTCACTTTGATGGCAATCGTTCTGAGCAGCGCGATCGCATCAACAATGCCGGCACCGGCCTTCAGCATCCTTTTGCTGAGCACCAACAGGTCAGTCTTCCATCGAATAGAACTTCTCTAATGTATAAAATTCTAACCTTAAGTCAGACTCGCCAGGATGCGGCATTCACTAGTTTCCAACAGGGCACAGCTTCACTAGCTGATGCTATCCCGACCAACACCATGCTTGGATCTACCTTTCCAGGACCTAGCCCTAGTAGTTTCCGCATGCCCAACCAGTACGTGCCTGTACACAATACACTTCCTGTCCCGAACGCCATGCCCAATGCCCAACTTCAAGGTCATAACATTGCCGATGTTAACCAACACTTTTCCGATTACTCTACGGGCTCCTTCAACCAGGCACACCCTGGCCATCCTGGCCATCCCGTCCAGGCTGGACCTAGTTCGGGCCCCCCGGCAACCTGCTACCCTCTCAACCACCATCCTACACCTGGCATGATGCTCCATGGCACGCAGTTCAGCTACCGCCCCATGCCTACCTTTATGGCCGGTGGCATGCCGTTCGACAGTGTACCCTCCCCGCTACAATATCAGCAACCCCAGGCCGCTAACGCCACTTCCACCACCGACGACTTCGACTTTGACGCCGAGTTGAGCGCATGGATGGAACGCAACAGTCTGCAAGACCAACCCCAGGCCTCCGAGAAACTACAAGAGGGCACACACAACAGTTCGGAAGACCAAACCCAGGTTCCTGAGGAAGTGCCGACGGTCGTGGAAGCTAAGACAGCCGACACGCTCAACCAGCTCGATAACCAGCAGGAAGCCTCTCCCGAGCCCGTGTGGGTCCAAAAACTCCTAACTCCGGACAGCCTCATACAGACTTCACTAGGCTATGAGGAGCGAGAGGCTATCTATCAGCACAGTATCCGGGCTTGCGAAATCACGAAACGCAGAGAACAAGGCCTTATCTCGTCTTCAGAGCAAGATGAATTGGCACAAGCCGAGCGCAAGGCACTTGAAGCCGGAATGGAGCGCATCCGCCAGGACCGCATCCGCAACAAGCGCCGCACAGACGAGGACGCGGAATTGGCCAGCGCTGCGCAGGGCCTCTTGAACGCCGTGTCTACAGACGACTCCAACAAGTTCAAGAACTCCCAGTTCCTTGGTCTGTTGCGCCACGTCGCAGCACAGAAGTTAGTTGTTAGAGACAACAAGCTGGTCGATCCGGACGCTCTGCCTACGGAAGGCGAAGGCGAGGAAGGCGAATCCAAAGCCCCCCATTGAGACGAAGGAGCCTTGCGGTTAGGCCACCGGTAAGACCACGGCAGAGCAGTGAGCTCACTATCCCGTCAATGTCGAGCCTAGAGCTCGTTTGTACGGTAATGGAACAGGCGGGATTTATCAGATCTTGCGGGAGACGTCTTAGCAAGTTGAGAGGAAGAGCCTCAGTTTTGCAGTGGATACGTTCGGCAAGATTAGTGCACGAAAGATGCCTAGGTGAATCTAGGTAGTCTGTTGCTTATGATACCCTATTCTGGAAGGAAGAATTGGAACCTCTAGTTCGACGGGGTGGTCTTGAGGAGCTAGAGAAAGGAAGGGGAAAAGCAGAGAAACGAGACGGACTTGCAGACCATCCAAGGCGGTAGGAAGCTAAGAGGCACATCACCATGACCCTTTCCGGCGCATTGATAGTTCTACCTAGAAACTGAAGTAGGTAGACAAAATACATGGAAAAGATGCGTTTGCATCCACAATCCTTTGTGCATCAAGTGATTTCTATTGATGCTACACCGAAGTTCGTCACCAACCAACCTCAAGCAATTCTGCAGTGTCCAAAATGCTAGGCTGAAGGTAATTGGTTAATGTTACGTGCCTCAGTATTCCCAAGAACACTAACCGTCTCATAGTTGGGTGGGAGTTATTTTCAATACTACGATTGCGTGGCGTTGCTATACTCGTACTTCTGCCTACCTGTCTGACCTATATTTTACTTGCCCATCTTCTTTCTCGAGACAGTAGCCACTGTAAATGTTTGAAGAAACATCTTTTGAATAAGCCCTGGAGGCTGTGCTAACAATAGACATCCAATAGAAAGAAGATGTGGCAGCCCGGATCGCAGCCTTGCGTCACATCCGCGTTGGCGGTCTTCGGATCCGACCGCCATAAGATCTAAGATGCCATGTCCAGAAATGTCAACGAGAGAAGGTGACCAATCCGCGGACCACGGACGTGACCGGCGGTAAAGTAGGCGCCAGTTTCGCCACGCGACTACGAATCCCCAACGCGGGATGCCTTGCCCCCCGGTTTTGGTCTTCTTTTTAGGCCGGCGTGTTTCCTGCAGCCTGCTTACGTGAACATACATCATGGTCGGAGAGATACGTGTTGGAATGCTACCCATGTTTCGCACGTTACCTGTATTAGGGGGGCCAGCTGACGAGAGCTGCTGCATAATACGAATAAGGCGTGGTCGGTATAGTGCATAGGGCATAGGGCGCAATTCGGTATGCCTATGAAGGTAGGGCAGGATAGGGTAGGGTAATTATCCAGAATATCCCCGCGACGTAATCACCAACGCAACAATCCCACATGATAATGTTAGGCCGTAAGCCCGGAGCAATTCTAGAGGGACTAGAAGCGGCTCTGCGGACTTGTAGGTAGCATTAGACAGTCCAAAAGCAACGTGGCCTCGTAAAGAGTCCATCCAAACTGAATATGTGAAGTGAATACATATAGAACGAAGACAAAAGGGGCATTGTTCACATATGCAGGACTAGGGTCCTATAGGGCTGATAGGGCGCACGTTGGCGGTCTCTTGGGACAGACGCATGTACGAAATATGTTGTGTGCCATACTCTTCCACGATCTTGCGGAATATATTGATTCGATATTCAAGATACATAATCGTAAGAAACGGCGCTCGGACGGTCTCTTCAATAGAAAAGAAAAACGGCCCTTCGGTCGTAATCGGAAATCGACGGCGCAAAACGCTGCGCCCTGCGTCTTGTAACAATTTGGGACGATTTCTTGGCTTGATACCCACTGATACGCAAGCCCCCAAGCATGCAGAACTGGGTCCGAGAGTACTATGCATTGAGAACATAGCTACATATGCACCTAAGATCATCTTCATGAGCGAATTTCTTTCGACACTAGTCCGCGGAAGGAGTCGTTTCCATATCGAAAGGTCCGTTGAAATTCAGGATCTTATAGACCGGCTACCCGTGTCGCTAAACGGGACAGAGCCGCTTTGGCATTAGACATAAAACAGGGGATTAGAAATAGACAGGAAAAGGCAGGACATAGCGAAGCGTGGAGGATCGCCGTAGCATCAATGGACTGCCAAGTATGAGTCACAACCCGACGGCAGGGCTGGGAAATTGCAACTCCCCCATACGAATTGATCGATCCGATTGATTGAATTGCTTCTTCCGCCGATCTAACACCCATGTCGTGTCTGAATTGAGTTTCGATTCCGCGCAACGAAACACCGCGAGACACAACGCGGGGAACTTTTTCTCAATTTTTGCAACGCTCCTTGAACTTGTGGGGTTGGAAATGCAGAAAAAGGATTGGAGACTTTTTTTTTTTTTAATTTCTCGATTGCGACCTGCGTTGCGCACGCGCCAGCAAAGACACGCAATTGCATTGACGACTTCGCCTTGCGCAAAACGCAGCAGCGCATCTGCGACGCTTCATCGCATAGTCGTATACTCTAACTAGGCTCCTATCCTATGTGTTATATCAAACGTACGCCATAAGGATTCGTAGGTTCGTAGGTTCGCAGGTTCGTATCTTCAATAGGAAATTGTCGCAATCGCATCAACGGAGCACTGTTGGCGGACACTATGTACGTCTGCGGGTATCACGTAGGGATTTCACTAGTGGAGGTGCCTGCAGTGAGATACATGTATCGAGAAAAAGACGGCGCACAGAGAATATCCGAATTGATCAGCACAGCCGCCGGTACCGCAATCCGCCAATGAAAGCCAGCCTTGAATTCCCAGAAACCTGCAATATAGATAGATGTAAGAATTCGGCGCTGTAAGCTGCGGATGATGCACATGAAGTACTGTATGCAATTGATTAATAATGCGGGTAATTGAGAGAGAGAGAGAAAGGTCGAGTTCGAGCCTTTCGTCGATGCTGAGCATCACAAGGAAAAAGAAGTCTGGTACTATCTGGTACTAAACTGAGGGTCTTTCCGTATTTAGCTGGCCGATAGGTACCCACCGGCCAATCAGATTCTTCGGCAGCACTGAAGACCTGCTGGGCAATTTCGTAATCCGTCACAAGCCCTGGACCACAAAAAGCTTAGCGTCTTGGCAGCGCAGCCCGGTGCGCCGGACAGAGGTGCGAATTCGAATTGAAACAAGAAACAGGAATTGGGAAAACGGTATTAACATCCCGCAAGTCCACAAGTCCGCGGCGACGACACGGTGATAAGACCATTATATTTTTCAACATCAGGCGTTTTCCCTTTTATATGTCTGGTCGCACGAAACTCGGAGTTTAGGATGTAAGCACGAGCATTCGCCGAAAATAGCTGGGAATTACAATATGTGAAGCTGTAGTAGTAATGTTGTGTCCGTTGGAAATTTTGGAGATTTTTCACTGCCTACATGTACCTACCACCTAGGTTAAGGATTTCCATCCGTTACTGCCGGTAAAGGATGGAGCGCAGCAAGGAAATACGGAGGAAGGCTGTGCGCTAGAAGGAACATTGGCCGCAGGGATTGTTAGTGCAGGACGGAATTGCGGGTCCATAACTATGAGTCATATCTGCTCAAGCGAGCGCAACTTGTCCTCTGCTAACTGTTTCAGCTGCCAGCTTGCACTGGACGTAGGCTGCAAGCAAAATTGTTAGTGGTTAGCAAGTGACCGTCAGACCTAACTAGCCGCACACGGCTACCCTTGACTCCAGAAATCAGAAATCCACCCACGCGTCCGCCTGGCTCTGTGGCCCGTGCGCACCTTCCATTCCACTGCTTTTAGCTCGGCGCAAAGAATTGTTGCCTGAAAAATACTAAAGTCTCACTCCTCCCACCGAAACTCAGGCACGAAATCTTGACTTCTCCCCTCTTCTTCCACCACCCACCGCACACATTACAACAACATATCATAGCAGGACAATACCATTCATCAAGATGCGCTAAGCACACTTGACCTCGTCTCCCCCCTTTCCCAGCGCTCGTCGCAACGACAGTCAAAATTCATTCAACAAGTAACCAAGCCGCTATCCCCACTCTACCCTTCATCTCAGCTCTCCCTCCCCAGGAAGAACTGAACTCAAACGAAGCTATTCCCAGCTACACGAGTTCTCTCAACACCGCCACCATTCCCGCCCAAGACTTCTCAGTCTTCACCACGGATTCACAACAGTCAACATGGCTTCCCTCCAGTTCCCCGAGCCAGCCGGCACAACCCGCGCAATCCAACTTCCTACCCCCGCAACAGGACTTTGTCTTGTTCGATCAACCACCAACGCCTCAGAGACAGAACGTTAACCGCACTGTATCATCTCCTGCGTCGCACGCAGCAGCCTTTGGATCTCTAAACGCCAACACTCGTAGCTCGCCGCACCTGACAACCGGTTCTGCTTCCCCCTCTGTACAGAATCAGCGAGTAGCACAGATTATCCGACAAACAGGGCATCAGACTTCTCCTTCTACGGCTTTTACCAACCGGTACAATTCTCAAGCGCAGCTCTACACTGCGTTGTCTTCATTATCCCCACCCACTGCTGCTGGTCAACAGAACCGTCGTCCCCCCGTACCTCTCTTTACGCAGGGTAACAGTAACCAGCAATCCCAGACCAAGATGGACCTTCAAGGTAAATTGTCTATATCTGCCCTAACTGGTAGCCCCAACTCACACAGTACAGACGCTATCGGTTTTGAGGACCCCTCGGTCTTCCAGGGTGGGGTTCTCTCTTCCCCCGGAGTTCCCAGTTACGACGTGAACATGAGCTCTACTCCCAGCTCTGTCAGCAATTTGGCCACCGTTTCGCCGCACGAATTGTTCCTTGACCCCTTCGCGTCCGCACCGAACTCCGCTGCCATCACGCATCTGACCTCACCGTCTCTGTACGGCGATTCTCCCGAATTCTTGGACAGTTTCGAGACATCACCATATGCTGGTGTCAATGAATTGAACGGCGAGGATATGTTCCCTCCCCTATTCTCTGCCCAAGAAGCCCAGGTTCCCAACAATACTCTGACCGACAATGATTTATCGCCACCGCAACAATCCGAAGACCTCGAAGTGACTGAGACGAGTTCTAAGCCTCGTCGCAAGTCTGGCAATTCACCAACTGCCAGTGGCCACGGCAAGCACTCTTCTGTCTCCGGTGTGAACGCTAGTCGGCGTCGCAAAGAACTTCCCCCCATCTATGTCGATGATCCTCACGACACAGTTGCCATGAAACGAGCGCGCAACACTCTTGCCGCTCGTAAATCTAGGGAAAGAAAAGCTCAGCGATTTGAGGAACTTGAGGCCAAGATAGAGAAACTGACCAAAGAGCGTGATTACTGGAAGAGCCGCTGCGAAGCACTTTCGCAATCCGGTTGATTTTGGTGACATGATGGAATGTTGTTGCATGGATCGAACTGGGGGGTAGCCCCATGAAGCTAGCGATCCTGTTCAGGAGGCAATGGTACCAGTCCGATGCTATTGGCGCAGTCGGATAATGACGCTATCTGCCGTGGATATAAAGTATAGAATTCTTTCGTGTCGTTTCTCAAAGCGTATTTCTCCGTTTCCATCATCTTTGGAACAAGCGAAAAATTTGGGGTGGTCAGGATTTCTTAGTCTCGGTTCTCACTTAGTTACCACCTATCCCCACTGAATTTCTCAGGGGCTGATTTGAATTGGAAGCATGAAAAGCATTTCTTGACTTGGCATGAAGTCGTGACATCGTAGTTCGTATTCCAAGTGATCCATTTCCTGCCACTAAGGTTCCAAGTCGTAGTTGTTCCAATATTCGATACCAAGCCTTTCAGACCTAAACTGGGGTTACTTTTATACTCGTAGACCTTCAGTTTGGTGAGGTGCTTGCCCACATTTGCTTTGCTGCTTATGCCGGTTGTCTCACAACACATTGTGGCTCAAACTGCATATCCTAATTTTGCCCAGTAGATCTTGTCGTATATGGCGGGAACATAGTTTCTAAAGCACTTTGCGATAAGTATCAGCCGTGATGCAGTTCGAACAGTGGTCTGCTTGCCTACCAGAGCAAATGTTGTGATAACAATTCTCCTAAGCCTGCTGAAATATAGTGGCTTGTCAGGTACCTAGGTACGTAATAAGCGCTAACAAGTTGGTGTGTGTGTACAAAGCTCGCTCTTCATATCTCATGTAGGCGCTACCTTGCACACCATGCTATTGGAGACGCGGTATACGGTTGAAGATGTATGCCAACATTTATACGATACCCATGGCACGTAGATGGATTGGTGGTAAAGATTACCGAAGCTCACGCGGTGTATTTGGGGGAGGCTACTTTATGACACTAAGAAATAATTAAGCCTCGTCCACATCGGAGTCGTTGTCGGGCGGTATGTCTTTACCGACAGCGCTCCTCTCCACGATTAAGTCCCCTATCGCTGCGATACGTGCCCCACCCATGATATCAAAGACAGCCAATTTTGCTTCGAAGTCGTTCCTGATCCAGTTCCTTAGCTCTACTGCCATGAGAGAGTCCACCCCGTAGTCTGATAGGGATCTATCCACATTTATATCATCGGGGTCAATGGAGAGTGCTTCTGCAAGTTTTGTGACTATTGCGCGAGCCACCACATTCCAGCGCTCTTCCTGTCCAACAGCCTCCTTGTACAGAGCGGCGTTGTCTTTGATAACCCGACCCCCGTCGCGACTCGTCAATCGGCCCCTGGCCCGGGAGAATGCCATGTACATCGGCCGATTCATACGCTCTGAGAGCTGTTTCCCCTGGGTGAGCATGTCTGCTGGCGTAATACAGCCAACAAGAAGCTGGCTCTTCGACGGACTAAGCAACGGTAGAGTGGGATCGCAGTATATCTCAAGGAGGGCCAGAAGCTCGGCATCCTGGATCTGGCCCATGTCGCCAACTTGTCGCCTGACCTGCTGATAGCGCTCTGTCACTGCGATGATTCCGCTGTTAAACATCCACCCTATATCTAGGGACACGGCCTTTTTACCGTGTGTTGTACGATAGCGGGCCAAAGCGTCCTGGAACGTGCATCCTGCATTATAGTTCGATTGAACAGCACTCCCATAGATTCCAGCCAACGAAGATAGTAAAACGAAGAAGTCGAGAGAACGCGGCAGGAGTTCGTGAAGATTCCAAGATGAATGTGCTTTAGAACTGACTGTACGTTCCCACTGTTCATGGGTCATATTCTCGAATATAACATCCTTCAGTTTCTAGTGAATATTTGCTTCTCACGTAAATGGGCGGTGACGTACCTGAAGGTCCATTGCAGCATTAATGCAACCTTTAATCGGGGGCATTTTACCGTCAGCGCAATCCCGCAACATAGCAGCTACGGAGGCGGCCAAGGTCACATCACATTTTGGAGCTACCACGTTGACACCTCGTTCTGCCAACTCTGAGACGGCTTCTGAAGCTGACTGGGACGATACACCTGATCTCGAAGGGAGAATCAAATGTTTGGCTCCTTTGTCAGCCATCCACCTTATTATTAATCTACCCAACCCCCCCAGTCCTCCGGCAATCAGGTACGAGGCATCTTCATCGAAACGCCACGTAGGACAATAGCGAATACGTCTCTATATTAGTGTTAGATGGTAGATTTCTTGGAAGCACCGACTCCTAACTCTAAAACAAGACAAGATGTTGGGTTGGATACGAAACTCACCGGGACAAGATCGGAATGGTCCAACCTGATGACTGTACGGCCTGTGTTCCTTCCGCTTTGAAGATACCTGAAAGCCTGCTCGATATTTGAAACAGAGAAGACATGGAGTGGTTTTGGATATTGAATCATGCCTTCCACAGCGAGACGCATTGTTTCGGAGATAAGACGACCAACAATCTCGGGGTTAAATAGGCTGAGGTGGTGGAGGTCGACGGCGATGAAACTGACATTTTTTGCAAAGTTCGACATGGGGAGCAAGGAATTCGCAGTAATATCTGCCTTCCCGATCTCGATGAAGCGACCGCACGGCGCGATACAATCCCACGATGCTTTCAGGCCGTCTCCAGCTAAGGAGTTGAGCACTACATCAACACCTCGGCCGTGGGTCATTCGTGAAACTCCTCGGGCGAAGGTCGTATCTCTACTATAAAATATGTGGTCCGCAGGAATATCAAATCCATCGATGAGAAACTGCTTCTTTTCATCAAGTCCTACTGTGGCGAAGATCTCAGCCCCTATTAGTTTCGCAACCCAAATGGCCATTTGCCCGGTGCTACCCGACGCAGAATGGATTAGGATCTTCTCCCCCCTACGAAGCCTTGCAACATCATAGAGACAGCGATATGCTGTGATACCGGGACTGAGAATTGAAGTGGCTGCTTCAAATGAGAGGGTATCTGGTATCCGGACAACGTTAGTTGCCGAAGCCCGGGGATATGTCCGCATGCATCCATGATAGGACATGCAGACACGATCCCCGGGAGAAACCGTGGAACAAGAAGCTCCCACTCTGTATTTACGGGAATTGGTTAGTAGTTCTCTCGTTAATCGCCGAAGAACCACTAGGCTCCTCTGTGGAGGATCTCACGGGGGTTACCCGAATTGGAAAATAAAGAACTGACCTTGTAACCACTCCAGCACAATCGAAACCAAAGTCGTTTCCTTCAAGCCGGCCTAGGGCAACATAGACATCTCGGAAAAATAAACCCCAGGCCTTAGCTTCAATTTCCACTTCCTCAGGGGCCATCTCTAGTTGAGGCGTCACGTCTTCCACGAACTCAAGAGTATCTAGCATTCCCGAAGTCTGTTGCGTAAGCTTTAGAGCCGGCCCGGGTAGCCAACATTCATTACTTAGACGTGGCCAAACAATTGACTTCACAGTATCATTAAGGGACGTTTCTTCGAACAACCTCCCAGTCGTGATACTACCGTCGCGTACAATATACTCAAGTTCGGGCGAAGTTGATACAAAAGACGCCTGGAATATCTTGAGGACGGTTTCTGCGTAACTGATAGGGGATATGTTGGCAGATTCGAATGCGAGGCTGACTATGTGCTTTTCGGTTGCCTCTGAACGAATAGTTCTTAGAAAGCCCTGCGAAAGGTTATAGTATGGATAACTCTTGTCGTCAATACTAACCGAACTAACCCATAGCAAGTTCCTAACCTTTTTCATCATGTCTTTCAAGGTCTCGAAGGTAGTGTGTGAAATTGTGGCAAGGGGTGACTTTTCCGCTTCGATTAGAGAGACGGTAATGGCATTATCATCCAAGTCAGTTGCCTGTATTTGATTCCATGATAGTGTCTCCACCGCTGTGCAGGGTGACTCAAGTAGACGCTTAGATATCAGATCTGCCAATCTTTTCTGCAAGTCTGAACTGCCATCAACAACCAGTAGAACCTCGCGGCTAGGGGGATTGCTGAAAAGAGGTGTTTCAGCTGTCGACACTATGAGGCTGAAGTAATGACAAGTGTCTATCTCATAGTCTTTGATAAGGAGGTCATTTCCTGAGAATCCATTGCTGCTTAGGACTTGATCCCACTGTCTCTCAGTTATAGCTGGACAGGAGCTCCGCCATGGATCTTTAGGCCACCAGCCTGGGAGGGTGCCAAAAGCGAAGTTGACGGATACTCTCTCTGGCCTAGTCACTTCGACGCAGATGAGACGTCCCCCGGGTCTTAGCAGCCCCTTGACATTTTGAAGTGCCTTTGCGAGTTCGGCAGTAGCGTGTAATACACTTCCAGCCACCACTAGGTCATAGGTACCCTTTTTGAAACCTTGCTCAGCAGCATCGCGCTCTGCATTGAACGTTCGGAAGGTCATTCGTTCATCGTGAAACTGCTTCCTCGCCTTCTCAAGGAAGGAAGCAGATATATCTGTGTAGACGTACTCAGCGAACTGGTTTCCTTTATTTTTCTCTAGGTCCTGGAGGGCCGAGAAGATGCGTCGCGTCATAGTGCCGGTTCCGGCACCGATTTCAAAGATCCGGATGTTAGGGTTCTCGTGGCAAGCCAATTCGAGAAACTTCTGAAATCTAGAATCACATACGGTGTCGAATATTTCCTCATAGAACGTTTCGGCTAAGCCCGAGTCAAACGCAAGCTGCAGTGGATCGACTTGGCCTAGAATAATGGACTTGAGGTTCCGGGCTATAACTGAGAATATTCTCCAGGAAGGTTGCTGGTCTTCAATGTATCGCAGTCGCATTTCGAGTTCCTCGTCATTGCCGTCGCCTTGCATGTCGCAATTGGCTAGTCCGGCGTATTCCTCCATCCATCGCACGTATCCATTGTAAGAGCTCGGAATTCTTCGCCGATCTACTCCACGCAACCATCTCGCGGTATGGAGAACAACTGTGCTCAATGTCGATTCGAATTCGTGAAACATGGCTATATCGGCTTCCGGATTCCTGAAGTTATCAAGATTGCATGTGACCTGAAGCTGGCTTGAATCTAACAGGCTAAGCTGTGGTTTCCATTCAATACCATATAATAGTCTTGTACCAGCGGCATTCTTACTGTCGTTCCTCGAGACTGGAGCCAGTACTATCTTCTTCATAGTACACAATGGCGATCCGTCACAAGCGATTATGCTGGTGGTACCCTCTAGGTTCCGGTTGCTATTTGTTGAAGTGACGGTAGCCATGGAACGTAGGGAAGACGTCTCCGGATATTTCCAGCCAGTGGACGAAAACCAGGCATCGTATAGCTTATGAGGCACAAACATTGGAGTTGATTGTGAAAGGCCAGCTGACGGTTGAACGAGTATTGAGTGGATGGCTGCGTCTAGAACTGCAGGATGTACCACGCCTGTAGTACTGAATTTTGATGATGCGACATCAAGTCGAGCCACGACTGTTTCGTGACCATTCCATGCAATGTCGTCTAAGAGTTGGAACCAATCTCCATACTCAATACCGTTTCTTCTGCAATGCATATAGAATGCTCGCTTATCTATGTGTTTCGCGCAAGATTTCATTGCAAAGCCGTAGTCGTGAGCAACCTGCTCGGTGGCCAGTCGATCTTCCATACCACCGTCGACCTGACTCACAGTATATTCATATTGAGTCTTTATACGAGCTCGAAAGCACTCGCTCCATTCGGCTTTGGAATATGCAAAAATCGTTACCTCTGACCATATCCACTCTTTGTCAAAGGTGGCTCGTAGTGGCCGTAACTGGAGAACAGTTTCGACGTTGTTATTCGATGTTGCCCCTACAACAAGCGCTTTCAGGAAACTGGCTTCTTTGATGTAGTAACCTACTATCTTGCGGCGCTTCGGGCAGATCTGCTCTAATGCCTCAAGAGCCATCACCAGCATACCAGCAGCTGGAAACACGGTAGTATCTGTAACCTAGACATGGCTTAATATTGGGAAATTATCATATAAAAAGGGGATGCAATACTTACGACATGGTCTGCGATCCATGGCATCGTTTTAAAGCTTAAAAAGTTCCTCCATGTGGGCTGCAGGGGGTTCCAGTCTATCGAACGAGAACCCAGTATGTCCGTGGGAGGGCTTTCTCTCAATCTGAAATCGCGACTCAAACGAGATTCCCACCAATACTTATGCTTGTGATTGAACGGATATCCCGGACAGTCAGTGAGGAATGGCATGTCCTGCCTGTTGCATAATTGCTGGTTTACGGCAGTAATTGAAACAGGATACCCATGGCAAAATAGCTGCCCGGCAAGCCCAGCTACTGATGTTAAGCAGGATTTGGACTTGTAGAGGACAGAAGCATATCGTATTTTACCCTTTCGGCCGTCTATACAATTCAATGTATCTTGTATCGGCCGACGTAGAGCACAATGTGGCCCAATCTCTACGAAGTTCAAGATAGGTTTCAAGCTTGCCTTTAGTTCTGACGCTAATCGTAAGGCCTCCTTGATGGCTGCCGAAAATCTGACTGGTGAGGTTAGGTTGTCTACCCAATATTGAGCCGTGGATAGCAACTTCGGAGCAACTGTATGTCCCGTCACAGATGATATCATAAGGACAGGCGGCCGATTATCACCTAGGTCGACCTCATTAAGGGTTCCCAATAGTGAATGGTATTCCGCAGCCACGGTCGTCATGAGTGGGGAGTGATACGCAACTCCAGTTTTGAGCTTTTGGGCGAAAATCTTGTCCCTATGAAGATGTCGTTGTACATCATCTATGGCATCTTCAGCCCCGGAAAGTGTGCAGTTCAGTGGACTGTTAATGCAAGCAACATGAATAGACTTGGATAGGTATGATGGGTTCACCTTCTTTAGATAGTATTCCACCTGGTCCCCCGACAAATTGACGGACATCATGGCGCTAGGATAGGGGCCGAGCACCATGAGTTTTCTCGCTAGCTGTCCACGATGATATGCAATTTTGCAAGCCGACATCTTATTTAATGCGCCAATCGCATAACTATCGAGAAGGGTTAGTTTAAGATGAAAGAGCGATATAGTATTTACATACGCCGCGGCGATTTCACCTGATGAATGGCCAATTACCACATCTGGTACGATATTGAAGCTTTTCATCAGGTCGAGGAGCGCAATCTGGAGTGCCGTGCATAAAGGTTGGCTATATTCAGGTTGATCAATATGCTGGGCGTTTCGAAGCTCGTCTGCCCAATCTGTCAGAATACTACACGACTTGACGTGCTTTTCATCAACGGCTAAAATTCTGCTTACAGAACAAAGACCATTTACACCCCAAGCTTGCGTAGATGCTGTCAACTTCTAAGAGAGTTTGCTTGTATACGCTGTATTGAAGAAGTTCTAGCCCCATGTCGACATACTGTGCTCCTTGCCCAGTAAATACTAAGGCTAACCCAGTTTCGCTAGAAGCGCGAATGGGGTTTGAAATGGTTAGAGCTTGGTCTTGGTCGTTCATATTGATGAGAGCGAATGCTCGCCAGAGCATCCGAGTCCGATGGGTCGCTAACGTGAAAGCTAATCTGTCATATTTCCCCATGCTTCCTTTGATTTTAGGAATGAAGAATTGCTGATAATTCTCGGTCATGGATCTCAGTGATTCCTCATCGGCGGCTGTCCAAACAAGCAGCCGTAGAGAGAAGGACGGCTGTGAATCTCGCTCCACAGCTTTGCCTTCCACGCCGTTGGATACAACTGCTGCTGTTATAAGCGGCACAGCGACGGTACAGTGATGTCCAGTAAGGCCTCGACTTCGGAGATAGTGGAATGCATCGTCAAGGATAATGTGTGCGTTCGTGCCACCAAATCCGAAAGAACACACCGATACCCGACGCAAACCTTCACTTGGCCAAGTCGTGCACTTAATAGGGATCTGATCTATTGTTAGATGAGAGGGATTATGCGCAAACTCCCGAGCACATACCTTGACTTTATAATGAACCACATCAATGTTAGGATTGATTTTCTCGAAGAGAGCATTCGGCGGAATGATCCCCTTCTCAAGGATCATGACAGACTTCACAATACCAGCGAGGCCGCTACTCGCTCCGAGGTGGCCGATGTTCGCTTTGATTGAACCACTAATTGAGACGATACCTAGGTAAGCGATTGAGGATTCCTCGAGAAGATTACCAAGGATGGGGCAGAAACATACACGTAAAGAGGATCTTCACGGGAACGACTCGATCTAAAGACACTGCCGATTGCCTTCATCTCAATTGGGTCTCCAACTGGTGTACCGGTCCCTGAAGTAGCGATCAGATGAGTATGCCATATTTTGATCATTGGATTTACCATGAGCCTCGACGTATCTAGTATCACGAGGGCTTAAATTAGCCTTTTCGTACACATGGCGAATTAGCCTTTCCTGTGAATCTGGATTTGGCACAGGAAGACTTAGAGTATGGCCGTCCTGGTTAGTTCCAGACGACCTAATAACTGCGCGGATCATATCTCCATCTTTCACTGCGTCAGACACGCGCTTCAAAACAATGGCGATAGTACCCTCCCCTCTTCCGTACCCATTGGCGCGATGGTCAAAACCTGTTTAAAGTAATTCACATATTAATTTCCCGTTCCTAATGATTTCTGGATTATCTGGCCGCAAAACTTACTGTGTATCGGTCAGCCTACAGACTAAGACAAGCTCAGAAGAATAGTTAAGACCAAGGGAACATGAAGGAAATATAGACCATGGGCCGAAAGAAGTTCCACTAGTACCTGTAGCATGCGCTATCCGGAGACACGAACTTCATATTCTCCAGCATCAACGAGGCATCAGGCCCTAAGATTAAGTTCGAGGCCGCAACTAGAGCCTTAACAGCTTGTTAGTGGTCTAACGTTGAATATGTAAACAAAATACAATGCATAGTTATAGATACACACCATTGTGGCGTCGCCGTTGCGCAGGGATTGATATGCGAGGTCTACAGCCACCATGCTGCTGGAACAAGCTGTATCGACATGCACACTCGGGCCCAATAAATCAAAATACCAGCTAACTCTGTTTGGGGTGATAGATAGACTGTTTCCGGTGATGGCCGTACGTGGATAGCAGTCCGGGTCTCTAGCGAGCATTCTCAAGTAATCATCTGACATCGATGTTGCAAATACTGCAGTTCTCGTACCTTTGAGGTCTTCCACAGGAATTCCGGCTAGAAGATCTTAGCAAGATACCTATATTTCTCGGCCAACGGCGTCCACATACCATTCTCGAAGGCATGATAGGAGGTCTCTAGGATCATGCGCTGTTGCGGGTCCATTGCAGCGGCTTCCCTTTTCGTGATGGAGAAAAAGGGGGCGTCGAATCCCGACGGGTCCTCTTTAAGGAAATGGCCGCCACGACTATAAAGCTGTATGTCTGTGAGATTGATCCTCACATGTCAGTCGATTCAACTCACATTATTGGCTCGGTCCGATCCGGTATCATAGAACGAATCGATGTTGAGACGCGACTTTGGCCATTCGGTCCTTAGGTTTCTCCTCTCTTGGAGGACACTCCATAGACTTGATTCATCCTCAGCCCCCTGGGGCAATTTAAATGATAGCCCGATGATTGCTATATCTTCCATGGCTAGCGCCCTTTTTTTCCTGAGACAAGATATGCGGGTGGCGTGACCTTGAGCCACTCGTAGTAAACAACTTGGTAAGAACAGCTTCGATCACACACCTTTGGTCAAAGGATGGCACTCTTCCCGAGGAAGATAGGACAAGATGGCAGGAAAATAGGGAATTATATATGTGGTATGTACCGGCTACCCCCAGCCTACTAGGAGGCAGGTACTTGAGAGGTCCTTAGATTACCATATCGAGCGCAACTGCAACTTCTGTGATCCTGAGTCCATGTATCGAGCAGGAGACCTTTTTTTGGTTCGGTAAATGCATAGTGAGGGGCGTCTACCGTGTGTCGATCAATACTCACCGCTTTCAGCAACACTGACGAGTAGAGCAATGCACTAATAGAAGTCATGTCGCTTTCCTGGCAGTCGTACGCCATCCGATAAGTAAATAATTACACTTAGATTCGTCTTGTATGCTATTCTACATAATTCAGTTCCACAGGTTTCTGTTAATATTAGAGCCACCGCAATTTCTAAGCCTCCCATGCTAATAAATGTTGTACGAGACTTTTCATTTTTTGAAAGTAACCAACAACGGGAAGACCTGCATCGTATATGATATAAATGAAGTCCTAGAAGCCTGAGGTCTTGGTATTGCATGATTTGTGCCCGTTACACTACGCCGTAGAGTGGCGTGGGAATGACCTATGATATAATTTAGTTGAGCCGCAACAAGCTAGGATCAACGCAGAGTGCACTATCCGATACGACGGTGAGGTACGGAAGGATTGCCTCTGCTCCTATGCGCGTGTCCAGAGCAGGCTGAGAGCAATTGACCATGCGGCATATAATTTTCAAGGCAGGCTCTCGCACCAACTGCAGATTCCGTTGGAGTATCGTCCACGTAACGTGTCCTTATAATGAGACTCGCCACTAACCAACACTGTGACACGGCTGGAGGATTACATATTCGCGACACACAATATGTGATGTAAGCAGGGATATCATATGTCAATCAATCCTCCACGATTGTGAATGGTAGCTTTATGGTTACCCTCGCGTTCTGCAACTGGATAGCATACGGCTTTGGGGGTCGAAGCTCTTGGGTTGCACTCACGAGATAATATAGGGGTTTAAACCAACGTCTTATTTCTAAGTGCATCCAACATAATCCTCCTTGTCAGGACCAACATTCTAGTCGCCGGACAGCCTCGCCTTTTACTTCCTCATTCCGATGCACCCCCTCAGTCCCACTATCACACTAACAGGAACACTGTATACCGCCCAATCGGTTTCATGATGGGATTAGTATTCCAAAGTGAACCATAAGACGCAGCAATCATAAAACCGTGGTGTTGAAAGCTTTCAACGTAGAATCAGCCTCAATGCCTAACGAGCCGATTTACGCCTCTTTCCTTGGTGGTCATTCTAGTAGTAAATATTCCGATTATTTGCGGCTATCCGTGGTTCTAACGAGTCCCTAGGGTAGGTAACTAATGCCTCGAAGCTTGTGCTTGATGCTTTGACTCTCCTCCAAATCGCATATATAGGTACCTAAGTAGATGGGATTGTATGCGTAATTACTCCCAAGTGGTAATTGGAACAAGGATAATCAAGAAACAATAATCGAATATGTGGCACCCATCCGCCGATAGACTGTCATGATGCAAACAATAGGTGGAGGGTAGAAACGACGTTATTGCGCAAGGAGTTCTGAACTTATCTGCTACAAGATCAGGTATACATAGGGGCTACGGTTCTTTATCAGGTACATTGTCTCGGGTCTTCCTTACTCGGCCCCAAGTATACGGAACGAGCCCTGATGTAACTGTCCTATCTCTATAGAGATGGTCCCATCGACGTGTCGGTGGCCCATCCAGGACTTGGTCCGAGGAGGTTTTGCCTGATCCTGTTGGGGGGTTTAGGTTCCTTTAGGCAGCAATGTTGTCTTCCACTCCCTTCTCTTTTGCCCCCGCCCGTGTAAGATCCGTGTCAAGTTCGCATCAGGCCTGCATCGTGTCATTTACAATCGGCGTCAGGAGTCAAGACGGCCACACCAGGGCGCGTCCCAGATACTGTATTTTGGGCGTGGTAGAGGATATCTAAGACTGTATAGGCGTAGAGCAGTCACTCGTATGTACACCCAACTCTGTAGCAGATAGCCTATAATTCCTCACACAACAACGTTGCTTCTACCCCATTTCTATGGTCAGCACCGTGACAATCAGCATGCTTGTGTCAATAGAAATTCAAACATCAAAACCTAAGCATTTTACTCACAGATGGGCATTCTTGAAAGGATCTACGGATCTGGTCTGTCCCATAGTTCGTCGTCTCAGTCCATTGTAAGAGAGCATCACCTTAATTTTGAGAATCTCGCACACAACTACATAAGACTACATACAATGAAGAGCCCAATCGTACAACTCAGACCTTATCCGTGGAAATTTCCACTCCTTGGTGGAATCTACCCTCCCAAAGAGGCTGGTTGTCCGGCTTTTGGCCTCCTGCATTGTGGTCTTCGATATACTCCTCTCTAGCAGTAAACTGTTTCGTGCAAATAATACCAGCTTGCGTGTTGCGTGCGTCCTGGAACCTTTCTCGCGACTCCGATGAAGCACTTGCTGATAATAAATTCGTTAAAGGTACACCATTATCATCAATCTTTTGGTATACTTTGCGAGGATTGGGTTCTTGGGGTTTTGTCTGCGTCCATGACGATCCAGAACCATTGCCTGAAGTTCTCAAAGACAAGGTAGACCATGACTTCAGTGTATTGACAAGCTTTGATATCAAATTGACGCTCGTGAAGACTTTCGGTGCAGCGGTCCCGCCGAAGATAAGAAACATACATGCCATTTCCGCGATCGCCCACAATGACAAAGCAGACAAGGTGTAAGATGTGTCAGCTGAGGTATAGTATTGGGTCGAATAAGCAAGGCGAGCAATCGCAGAGACGCAAGCACTATGTACCCTTATGTATTAGTCATACTTCCTAGAAGGGATATGTGAACGTACAGGACGCCAATCATAAAGACAAGAGAGACGCCAATCTTCTGCTTTATTGGCATTTGTAGTCTCCAAATGATTCTTTGCGGAAGAATCAAAGTGATAATGTCTAAGACAATATTGATTGCAGAAGCAGCAACGGCTGTAGCCTTCGTGTCAATACAAGTGCTGCCTGGGACTGTCTTGTCCCAGATTCTTCGATAGGGGAAGCAAGATAGATTCTCGGCGATGACAATAGCAGCGTAGAAAGCTATGTTAACGCTCATAACAATATGACAGGTCCAAAAAAAGGCGTTGCGGGTACCGTGTGGGACAAATATGCGAGACCATTCTCTCAGAATTGATGCCTTCATAATTAACATAGTAACGGCGTAGCAGTTTGAGCCGACATGAATGATCTTTCTGCGTTTAGAATCTGGGACTCAACGTGAGGCTACCATTCGAGACTCACATAGAGCAACGTCGTAAAGTCCCTAACACGAATATCCCACTGGTGAACGAAAAAACCAATGACGTTTAGATACCAATAAGTTGTATAGATGTATCCCACAAAAAGCCCCTAATGAATGAGTATATGCAGGTAAGCTATCATGATTATCAAGGCGACTCGGGAATGGACGACGTACGAATGCCGCAATCGCTAGATCTATCGCATATTAGAATAATTCAAAAGGGGAGAGGGCTTAGATTAGGTAGCGTACAATCTTCAATGAAAACCTTTCTAACACAGAAGAATCTCCCATAGACTCGTATCAAAATGCCCAGAGAAGACGCAACTAGGCATATGGTAACGGCAGCGCAGCCAAGGCCATTACGATTGGGTGGATTGGTGAAGTTCGGAGTTACATTATCAGGCGGTTCAAGTGCGGGACCATTAAGAATCGCCTGCTGTTTTGCTGGAGGCAAAGAGCCTATCTGATCCAGAGGTAGAGACATAGTTAATCGTGATTGGAAAAATTGACACAACTTTTGGGCACATACAATCGAAACAACCTGCTGGGGGTGATGGGGATTCTTTAAACCATTCTTAAAGCCAGAGGACGACATAATTGGTGGAGTTCACAACTCACCTTCGGGATATATGCCTTTGGATTGAGGCTCATATGTTGGATCCCGACAATTAACCCACCGGTCAAGCCTTGCCCCCAAGGAAAAGCAAAAGATATCACAGTTACATTAGAGAGGGGTCTCAAGAAACATACCTACATGCGGGAATGCGGCATACACGTAGGGGTTACCTCTCAGATAAGTACCGAGTACAGATCCTATTGTGTTGCATAAATCCTCTGTCCTACCTACGGGTATGTAGGTTAGGAGGTATGTATGCACCTTCAAATGTACGTGCGCCAACATCCAACGTTGAATGAACTTTTTAGATTTTGTGTAACGCCCACCCTCTTTCAAGGAGGGGGCGGGAAGGTCCGTACAGTCAGAGCCACTTCTCTCCTCCTCTCCTTTTATTTTCACCTCTTTTCAATTCTTCAGAGCTCGGCTGATAGCCCACCAACCCATCCACCTAAGATTCCCATCATAGCACTTGACGAGAGCTCTACAGCGGCCTTACTACCATGGCGTCAGATAGTAGTTTCTCAGAGCCTCAGTGGCAAGCATTGTTTATGTTACTTGACGCTGTTGTCCCTTCTATTAAGGTAGTAGATTCATTGGTTACCAGAAATGGCCATATATGTATCTCTCAAGAAGACTTCGACAACTACTACCATGAAATCAGGCGCAGAATGAAGCACCCCCCCAGCAAAGAGATGTTTCAGGACTATCTGGCAGTGCGACCGTCTAATAATCCAGTATTCATCAAGCGCATCAAGAAAGCCATGAATTCGCTCGGTCCAGGACAGAAACTACAGTTGTCCCGCATTTTGAGCTTCATGATGTACGTTTGAGCCGGACCTATCTCTGAAGTCACACTGACATTGCTTTTTAGGACCCGTCTAGGCAGCCTGATCAGTACTGGATATTTGACTCCGTTCAATGACCAACCAGTTACGGTACGAGACGCAATTATTCGGTCATGGAGAAACTCATGGTTCTACTTATGGCCTATGCTCGCGAGGACCTTCATCCAGCTAGGAACCATGACTTGGAGTCAATCAGAACCGATGCTCCAGGGGCTGAGTGGCTTCAAAGGCTACATAGAGGACCCGCCTTCGGAACCAGCGCCTGCTATCGACTTCAACTTTATGAAGTTCGATGCTTCTCCTAAGCCCGCAGTCGTTGAAACCGATATTGTAGTTATAGGCTCAGGATGTGGGGGAGGCGTATGTGCAAAAGTTCTGGCAGAAGCCGGACACCGAGTCCTTGTAGTCGATAAGGGCTATTACATGCCTCCGAGCCAGCTTCCCGTCGGACCTGACTCCCCGGAGATGTTATTTGAAGGGGAAAATGGCGGCCTTCCCAACGTAGACGGATCTATGTTCCTTGCGGCAGGTAGCTGTTGGGGAGGAGGCGGTACGGTGAACTGGAGCGCCAGCATGCCAACACCAGACCTGGTGCGCAAAGAATGGGCCGACGTGAACGGTCTGAAGTTCTTTACCACTTCGGACTATCAAGGCTCTCTCGATCGTGTTTCTGACTTTATGGGCTTGGGCAAGACGCCTACGCAACAAAACCATGCCAATACGGTCCTCCTCGAAGGATCCAAAAAGCTTGGTTGGCGGGCCCAAGCCTGGCCACCGAACACAGGCCCGGAACATTACTGTGGAAGTAGATGTGCAAACGGCTGCAGAGCATCGAAGAAGCAAGGCCCAGCTGTGAGTTGGTTGCCTGCTGCGGCAAAAACTGGCGCCCAATGCATTGAAGGGTTTAAAGTATCCAAGGTCCTCTTCGAGGATATCAACGGATCGAAGAACGCTATTGGAGTCGCAGGTATATGGACGTCTCGTGACGAAGACGGTAACTTCAATAAGACACTCAAGCCTAGGGTTCAAAGACTGGTTCATGTCAAAGCAAAGAAGATCATCGTTTCTGCCGGCGGGATGCACTCTCCGTTGATACTATTGAGAAGCGGCTTAAAGGCAAGATGAGGCCGCCATATACACACTCACCTTACCAGACATACCGCTAACAGGCGAGCAGAATCCTCACATTGGGAAAAACCTACGCCTTCATCCCAGCCTGCACTACACGGCTGTATTTGACGACGAGATCCGTGGGTGGGAAGGTAAGGCTAGTATCTTATAAGATTATATATACATGCTGACACAATTTCTATAGGTGAAATGGTAACCAGTGTGGTTACGGAATTCGATAATCTTGACGGCGAAGGCCACGGGTTCAGAGTTGAAAGTACTGCTATGCTTGTAAGAGGCTATCTGCTCCCTCGTCTTACCAATGTACTGACTCGCGCCTTAGCCTCACACGACTTTCTTTCAAGTTCCATGGTACGGCGGGCTACAGTTCAAACTGGATGCCATCAAATACCGTCAGATGAATTGCTTCATGGCTCTAACAAGAGATCGGGGCAGCGGCAGTATCACACCAAATCCGAACGACGGAAGCCCCGTTATAACTTACACACCGTCACCCTTTGATCGCTCCAATATGGTTGCTGGAGTGGAAGCTATTTCAAAGCTTTGCTACATACAAGGCGCTACAGAACTACTCCCCGTGGTGCCCGGTCTGCCTCGTTTCAGAAGCAGTAAAGCAGCCCATGATCGCGACGTTAATGATGCAGACTTTGCAGAATGGTTGTGCCGCCTCCGTGCGTCAGATCCGAAGCCCTCAACCAGCATTTACGGTTCAGGACACCAAATGGGTACTTGTCGTATGAGTACAAACCCGACCACCGGCGTTGTGAATGAGCACGGCGCGGTATGGGGTACTGAGAATTTATATGTTGCAGATGCAAGTGTGTTCCCCTCGGGTTCTGGTTCCAATCCCATGGTCACTATTATGGCCATTGCCGACTACATTTCCAGGGGCATATCGCAGCAGATGTGAACGAAGCCCGCTAGTAAGGCATAATACATCTATGAACGGTCCTGTATTGTAGGGCCGCAAGACTGTGCCACAGAGCATTTCCATATAAATGAAACCCCAAACCCTGAGATGTCGCCGCCAGAGCTGTATGTGTGCCCCTTTCTTGCAGAACCCTGCAATTTAGGTTAAAGAATTGGAATATTGAATTTTATACAATACTATCTTGTCTGTTGCGTGCCTAAAGAGACATAACTTTCTTTCTCGCCCAGAACTTCGGAGCCCCCGTTGCGATGATGGCTCGCCTTTTTAACTCGTATGTGGCTACTCCCTTAGTGTTCTACTATACCATTCTCCGACTATTGAGATGTTGTTATGCGCGTACTCTTCACAGCATCTTAGACCAGAGGTGTGAGTTAGCTATCTTTTTCCTCTCTTCTTCTTGATCTCCTCCCCCTTGAAGCTATATAGGTAGGTACTGATCTGAAGGTCCATGTCCGGCTGTAGCCGCTATTGTTGGTAATCGTCTATTCTTCTCAAGTGGTAATTACACCTTCGATGATGATGATGGACAAGGGCTGCACAACACGTCATCGCTCTATTAGCTTTATCTCAACGAGACGATCGATTTAGTACACCCTATTGACATGTCATTACTCGGCTCGACTGCTCTGCCGAGCGATTCCCTCATGCGCGGTCAAAGAAGCGACTGGAACGTCTCTGCTGGTTCTTTTTCTACGATCGGACATCCTTATACGCGTATGCTGGGATGGTTGGAACTGACGCTGACAGGCGAATTCAATATGGTCCTTCAACACGACCGACGATACATGGAAATCGCCCAAAGTCCAAGGCGGTGAAATCTCATTCAACAATATGACCGAGGGCGTCTCTACTAGCGATCCAAGTAGTGGAATGTCTTTCTACACTGGCGGCTAGACTATGATCCTCACGGACTCACTGCAGTGGAGCTTTGAGGCATAAATTAACGGTATCCAAGGACCTGGTATTCTGAAAGGTGCCAGTATGGGGTTCGTATAAAACCACTGTGATACTAGATAATATCACTGTATACCCACACCTACTATAGGTACCCAACATAGTATGGCATTGTGGATACCTAATCTAAGGTACTGTCTCAGTAGAAATCAATGTACTTATTATGCCTATCGATGCTTAATCTAAGTGAGGCTATTCCTAACCTTACTGTCGCCCCCTGGCTGTATTCGACATCGTCGCCGACGAAAAGGGGGGGTGTCATCCATGGCAGAAACAGGAGCGACAGCGAGGTCGACGACAGGAAGCTTAGTTAGACATCGACAGGAATGAAAGGTACAAAATTTTCTACTGATACAGAACCCTAGATTAGGTACCCACAATGCTATCTTATATTGAGCTTAGACCCGTGGGTATAGAGTGATATTATCTAGTATCACAGTGGATTTATACGAACCCCCAGTATGTGACCATCTACTTCTTTAAATTAGACTAGTCAGCGGGTAGCAGTACCCCTAATTCATCCGTATACTAAGGAAATCTTGGACTCTTCCAGGACGACCCTACTAACTCAAGGCAGTGGTATATCTTCGGAAAGGCTAGTCTGGTGTGCTGCTTGCCTTCGGTGGATATCAGACACTCCATCATGGTCCCCATATCACAGAATGGCGCGGACGATCTTTCAGCGATATTCTAATCTACGATATTTCATTAAATGCTTGGTACCTACAAGAGGCTACCGGAGATCTACCCAGTCTCCGCGTGCAATTCTGTGCTGGCGTTTCTGCCGTGCCGGATGACTCCAGTTTCCAAGTTACAATACATGGGGGTGGGGATCTAGTGCGCGATGGCGGGCTTAACGACGTATATGTGCTGAGTGTCCCTGCTTTTAACTACCTGACTAAGATCAACGACTCGAATAACCCTGATTTACAGGGAACCGACTCACCTGGCCGCAATCGGCACAAGTGTAACGTCTAGAACGAAAGCCAATTCATTGTTTCTGGGGGCCAGGTTATGTCCGGTGACACTCCGTCCATACTTGTAAACGATAAATGTAATAAGACGTATCCGCCATTTAAAGTACTAGATACATCAACATATGTCTGGCGGTCGAATTTCGATCCAAACCTGAAGTATTCAGTGCCAAACCCGGTCGCGGCAGTTATAGGGGGAGGGTAAGCACCGCCGTTTTCTGAGTCTGGGACGATTAGGCAGCTAAAGTATCTGTTAACCTAGGTCTTCTAGCGGAGCAACTATCAAGGGTCCCTCTTCGGGTTGGAATTCCAAAGATCTAGAAACCATTTTCGGCCAAACGGTGCCTAGAGACGCATACGATTAGAGTGACAAGACACTAGACCAAAATACCCCGGACCGCAAGACAACAGGTACTCGGAATACAGACACACCGACACCAGATATACAGGCACCAGGGAACAATACATCAGATACTGGAAATTTTGGTACTGTTGGGCCTGCGGCTAATAGAGACTTGCCCACGAAAGATACTGCGGTCATTAGCACCATAGTACCCCTGGTTGTAATTTATATAGCACTTGGTATCTATATATGGTGGAAAAGGGGAAAGGCCAATGTTCCAAGAGATTCAACGGAAGCTACCAAGATACCAAGAGTATCGGATAACCAATGACATAAGCCTGAGCTCGATGCTTGTTATAACGCACGGTACGAGCTGGAAGACACAGGCCCTCAGCCGCGCGAATTGCAAGGTGATTTCGTTCAACCAACAAGATGGGAACTCCCAGACTCTCAGCGCCTTGTGGAACTGGAATAATTTAAAGATATTGCTATTTATTCCTTGTTATTAGGGTGATCGAAACGGTGAGCAGCCGGCGTTATCTGGACACGATATATGAAGGCAACCAAGATGCGGAGACCGAGAAGAGCTTACTATGACACCATTACAAGCCGGAAGACAATAGGACTTTCAATGTCTTTTGATATCCTCTTCAACACGCATCCACATACATAACCGTGGTTAGCCTTGGCGCCCGGGTCCCAACCAGAATGCCCAATCTACCATCAGCACTACTAGTAAAGGCAAACCTCCATAAGACAACCGTGTTCTCCCATAAGGCCTGCGTGTTTCTCTACCCGACGCTCCATTAAATCGAGAAGCTATGCATGCGAAGCAGACAGCGAAGACGAGATGCATTCTGGTGATTGGGTGTCACGATGCAAACCATAGGGGGTAGAAGCAACAGTGTTGCGAGAGGAGCTACAAACCTATCTGCTATAGGACTGGGCATACATATAGGTGGCTGGTCTTTGTCTACACAGTATTAGGTCTCCCTTACTACGTTCGAAGTATTCAGAACGAGCCCTAGTGTGACCGTCTTGTCTCCTGATATTGGGATAGGGGTGGGGGAGTGGGGTGTCTGGGGAAGGAAATGGGATCGCGTTTGGTCTTTGGAGGATTCTGGAGGCAAAGGTTTCTATTCGTGCGCAGATTTTGGCTGCGTAAACTAGAAGCAATAAGAGGATGTTGAGATGAGGGACAGCGAAAATCCATATTTGCTCGACAGTAGGAAGGTCTTGGGATGGACCAGGAGCGACGGAGCATAACATGATCAAAATAGCAAGCAGTTCAGATTCTCAATCATATCTCGTTTATTTACCACGTATATACCTCTTTTTAGACATCTTACTATCTCTCTAATGCGCCTTAACAACACCCGCAGCATCCGCCTGTGCCGCGATCCTCTTCTTGTACGCCTGCACATCTCCGGGGAACTTCCACACGGTCCCATTCTCGCAAACCCACAAGCTCTTGCACACGGTCTGGAGCATAGTGACGTCGTGGGACACCATCAGCACACCACCCTCGAACGCCTGAAGGGCCTCGGCCAGTGCATCCATGGCCTCGATATCGAGGTGATTGGACGGCTCGTCGAGGACCAAGATATGCGGCTGCGTGAGGGCTAGACACGCGAACGCGACACGACTTTTCTGGCCTCCGGACAACACCGCCATCTTCTGCAGGCCGGTCGTGCCCGTGATGCCGAAGGCGCCTAGTTGCCGTCTGTATTCCTCATCCGTCCGTCCGGGGTACATCTTGGCCATGAAGCTGACGGCGCTCATGGTTAGGTCGAGCGCGTCGACGTGGTGCTGAGCGAAAAAGCCGATACGCAGGCGCGAGTTCTGGGATATGGTGCCCTTGGTCGGGCTGAGCTTGCCAATAAGTAGCTTCAGGATTGTCGTTTTACCGGCACCGTTGGGTCCGACAATACCGATACGTGAATCCAGCTGGACATCTAGATCTACATCCTTCAGTAGGATCTTGTCCGGTGTGTATCCGAACGTGACGCCCGACATCTGAACGATTGGTGGGGACAGCTTCTCGACCTCGGGGAAGCGGAACTTGACACTATATTCTGTCTCGGGTGGCTCAAGCACAGGCATGCGCTCCAACTTCTTGATGCGCGATTGCGCTTCGGCGGCCTTGCCGGCGTTGTATCGGAACTTGTCAATGAAGGCCTGCAAGTGTGCACGCTGGGCGACGTTGTTCTCGTACTCGCGTTTCGCAGTCTTCTTGCGTTCTTCCCTGGTGGCGTAGAAGGACTCGAAGTTGGCACCTCTATAGTAGTCGAGTCGCTGCGAGTGTTGATGTATGATATCTGTCGCGACTTCGTTGAGGAAGGCTCTGTCGTGACTGACTACGAGGACAGTGCTCGGATATGTAAGTAGGTAGTTGGAAAGGAAGGTAATAGATGGAACGTCCAACATGTTGGACGGTTCGTCGAGAAGTAGTAGATCAGGCTCGCAGAACAGGGCTCTGGCAAGAGCTAGACGCATACGCCAACCACCGGAGAATGTCTTTGTGGCAAATTGTTGGCGCTCGGGGGAGAAACCGAGACCAGCAAGGATACTAGCAGCTCTGGACTCTGCCTTATCTGACTCCATTTCGGCCAACTTCGATTGGATTTCTCCAAGTTTGGTGTCGAGAGCTTCTCGGTCGCGGTCTAACTTCGCAGCATCTGCCGAAGTATCGGCCATAGACGACCGCTGAGACTCGATTTCGGCGAGACGCGCAGTGATTTCCTAGAATCGTTAATGTTAGCTAGCGTAGCTTGATCTAATAGTCTATGAGACGTACTGCTTGCTCTTTGAGTAACACTTTCCGCCAGACGTCGGCATCTAAGACGGCTTGTAAAGCAGATGTGTCGTCACCCGTAATCTAGAGGATGTTAGCGTACAGATCAGATCGTTCAACCATGGCGAGTGACATACCTCTTGTTCGACGTGAAGGATAGAGATGTGTGTAGGAACCGGCAATTCTCTCCTGGAGAGCGCCCTGAGCAATGTGGATTTACCGACACCGTTGTGGCCAACCAGACCATAACGATGTCCATAAGCGAGAGTCAAATCTGTATCTGTCAAGATACGAGTACCGCCGATGCTGACATCGACGTTCTCGATCTTGATATCCTTGGTCTTGCCAGCGCTACTGCTAGAACCGAGTTGCAGAGGATTGACAGCCATGTAGAACTCTTCATAGCTTTGGGTATCCTCGGGCTGGTTGAGCAACCTAGATGCTTCATATTCAACGGTCTTGAACTGTTTCTTGCTCTGCTTGGCGGCAATCTTGCGTTCCGCCTTCTCGAGCTTCTTTCGATCAACCTTGGACTCGACTTTGCGAGCGTTGGCGGACTCCAGGTCGACGCTCCCGGTTGCGACGGCTAGAGTCGATGACATGTTGCGCTGAGCGCCGACCTGGATAGCCTGGTCTAGGCGCTTCACGGCGGATGGACCCCGGCGCTCACCATTGCTATTATTGGCTTCCTCATATTTCTCTACCCACTTTGAGACAATCGAACGGATCTTGTCCTGGTTGGAGCCAGCTGTGTCACCAGAGGCTGAGAGCAGAAGCTCAGTGATAGCAGCAGCAGCCTCAGCGAGTGGTGACAAACCTGAAGATTCTTCATCGCCAACCCAGGCGGTAGACGCATGTCTGAGATAGCCTACCGAATACTCGGAGACAACCGGATCAATATCCGGGATAGCGGCTCTGATATCGGCCTCCATTGTGTGATTTGTGGACGGGATGGAACCGGAGATTAGCTAGGAGGGGCGGAGGGATTCTGTGTCTATCAAGACCCAGGGCTTTCTCAAAACGGGCCTCAATTTGCGAGTCCGTTTTCCAGCTGAGCCTCTTCGTCTAGGGTTTTTCGTTGCCACCCCTGGGATCGACAAGTTGACAAGGACACCGCTTCCAGCAACGTGGGTCCCTGGCCGTCAGATTTAATTTCAAGCTGCAGTATCCGATTCCGTGTCCTGTGGTTCCTTTGTCGTCTAAGCGGCGGTCATGAAAAGTCGCCTCGTAATTCATATGAAGAAGGCACAAAATCATAAAACGTCGTCTGAATAAAAATGTGGAACCATGCATATATCACAGTAGAGACCGTAGTATATTGGGTGGGCTAACACTGTACGACCTTGTATCGCTTATTAGTCATCTTGTACCCATTCATTCTCGGCCTTATTACATGTGTCGGCTAAACGGCTCTGCCTCTCTAATTGCATGTGATACCTCAGAATAGTCGATAATCAATAATCAATATTCATGTGCGCATCCGTGATCTTCTCTTCTCTTCTTCCCTGTTGGCCACTATCCATAAAACAAGATGACGAATTGATATTCCGTCAGCGTTAGTCAAGTCGAAATGCCCCTGCGTTGCGGCGTTAACCCTCACTATCAAAACACTAGCCTATCAATCCCTTTCAACAGCGAGGCGTAGCATCATGTTGGTATTCTGCCTTGTCCTCCTTCATTTATTGACGTTTAAGTCCAAACCTCAGGCTGCTGCATCATGATATGATAGGGTACAGATGCAAAGGGATAGGCTTGGCTATATCCGAGGAGGGCGAGTCTTAACCCTTACTTGGCCAATAAGTCAACATGACCAGCGAAAACATGGACACAAGGCTAGCCCTAAAGCTCCGAGAAAGAGTCCTGCGAAGTCTCGGAGTTTACTTCTATTGTCTACGCCACAGTGATCTACGGGACCTTTGTTCTGCGTCACTAAGGGAACCCGGATCGATCTCGTGGATACCTACGTGCCAATAGGATATTTGCCCTCAGTCGGGGTCCTGCCGTGCCGGAGAAGCGCGTGGGGATGACGCGACGTCCACTCGCGGACGCGTTCTAGATTTGCATCCTACTCTACACGCCTGGAAGGTTGAAACGCGCATAACCCTGTCGCGCGCAGCCGCGGGCGCTGATTGGCCATCCTACGCACTGCGTCTTCCCAGCTAACCGCAGCCACAGTGGGATTCTTCAGCCAGCCAATGTCCCGCTGCACCCTATCATTTCCATTGTTGGCAACTGGGAAGTCTCAAGATCTTCGCTGGTGAATGCTCGAAGTGCGACATTGCTGCCGGATCCCCTATTAGGCTGGATGCCTGCCTCCAGCTGCCGCAGGACCAGCTGGGTTATGCGGCCGCAGCCTAGACCATCACATTTATTTCTGCGTATCAGATGCAACGTATCTTGCCGCATTCTCATTATAAAACCATGCATATGGTGTGATATATCAAAAATTCGAGTCCTATATCACGAGATCTAGAATACCGATATCAGGACCCCTTTTTTCTTTGCTAAGACTTAGATATCAACATACAAACAGGAGTGGGATCGCTGTATACTCCCTGTCATACTTTGCAATGCGCTTCTTAATCTATTCCCTGACGGATCTGCCCATGTGGGGGGTTGCATGTCGCCTCTTGGAGGTGAGTCTAACGTCATGTCACCGGGTGGCAACGGCAACTGCAAGCCAAATCCTCAAAGCATCCAACGAGCTTTTTGCTCGAGCATGCGAGGCACGTTTTGGGCCGTTTGCTGCAAGTGATTGAGCATAGCCGGCGACAGCTCGCTGCCAACAAATCGCATGTTGGCGAGCAAGGGAAGTGCGCAGCTTAAGAAGCAAACTGTCATTCTAAGTCATACCGCGGTCATAAATCCTCAAAGAAGTCTCAGCCTGCTTTTTGTCCAACGTCACCCCAGCTTAAATGATAGCATATTCCTGCATCAAGATGGATCTCTGGTGCATATCTGGTAGATAACCGGGCTCAACACGAATGACGAATCCCGCATCGGGGAGGATCTAGTTTCATTTCTGCTTCCTGTGAATGGTTCGTCCATGATGTGATTCTTCTCGGAAATATTAATGACTACGGATTAATTGCCTCAGTACGCTGTCCCTGGTTCACGTTGTTTAGGGGACAAGAAACGGGATCTATATTCAGTTCAGTTGCGTGTCACCAGTTGGGTTAGATTTGATGGCGTAATTTAGCCTGGTATCGTCGGAGAATACCTGAACTTGTAGCGGTGTAAGTACATAATGGTTCGATGGGTGTGTTTCCGTGCCGTGCAAGGTGAGCTTCATGTTGATGGAGGTTTGGCGCTGAAGCTGAATTTGGTTCCCAGGGTCTCCACGTCCAGTATGTGTGGGTTCTTGAAAAGGACCAATACTTTTGGTAACAGAAGCCTTTCGAGACGCTCTTAGATAATAGCCGAAAACGAGAACCGCTAGCTACCAATCTACCGGTTATGGTAAGCCTTCGATTCTCCACAGGAATCGTTGGAAGTCTTGTTTCAAGTGCTTAGGCTAGCATCGATATTGAGAGACTAGAGCGCTCGTTTCTTGATTTGCCCTGGACCTTGTATCTCTAGGTGTGACGCCGTAACAGGAACCGACAGTGTAGACACGGACTATTGGCTCGGAACTTTACCCACGGTTTCGTGGATCTGGTCAACTATCGTCTAGGAAGTTTACTATTGATGTTGATGTTGATGTTGTGATTCCGGCCCCCACTTGTAGCTAGTCTGCTAGTCTGACTTCCAAATACTGGATGAGGTCCAACAAAAGCCCACCGTCGTTAGAAACGGCTCTCAACCGGATCCACACATGTTCGGCGCTACGTAATCGTGATTCGGCAATCCCGTAAGAGGTATTCGGTGATGGATTCTCTTACTCTTTTTCGACTTTCATCAAATATACTGGAATTGTTGACCTGAGGTCGAGCTTTGGGATAATGGCTTTAGCGAGTTTCACTCTTCAGCCACATCACATCAGAATATCTTCAGCGTGAGTACGACACACCATGTTGATCAATGGCATTGTTGAAAGGTGAGGGGGGCCCTTGAGGGGTAGGACTAGGTACCTGTAGCTATTTTAAGGAGGGATCCGTCCCCACATCTCCAGCTTTCATCGTGACACGGCCAAGTACCAAAGCTCTGGTATATACAATGTAGAGTAGCGTACCTTTTGCCGTTAGCTAGATGCCTTGTTTATTAGTTTGTGCTAGACAATATAGATCTTCGATCACTGATAGGATATCCCATGCACTTCTTGTTCGGCTCGCTGGCTAGTATTGCTTCCAGACTCGGGAGGTCTCAGGCAGAAAAAGAGGCGAGCTACATAGAAAGTAAATATAATTCGGGTACCAGATGTTTGCATCCGTTCCGGTGTGATTTGGCTATACAGTGGATTCAACAATTTCACCGTCACTCCCGCACCGACTTTAAAAGAGTGGGCTTTGTGGTTTGTATATGTAGTCGACAGACCGAGGTAAAAAGTGACAGGTTTAAGTCGGGTCTGATTCGTAATAGGAACCGTCGGATCGTGACAGCAACGGCAAGATGCCTCATCCATGACAACCAAGCAGGACCTTGTCTCGGTGTTTCGGTCTTCCATGGATTGGCAATGGGTCTTGCATTGTATAGTACAAAAGGCTGCGAGGTGTGCGCCGCAATCTAAGTAACACTCGTATCTGTGTTCCGTCGCTCAGCAGCTTTTAGGTCGTCACTAGCCCTTGGAGAAAAACCTCCTAGTGTTGAGTCCGAGCAAGATTCTTTCTTGTGAGACGTGATATGTGGATCAGGAAACTTTCCACGTTTATTTCCATCTGCACAGACCTTGACGAATCCTTTCCGGGGAAGAAAATATCAACGGCAAACCGGAGAATAAGATAAGTAGGCAAGCCACCGCTACCAAACAGAGGGCTACACAGGAGGCATTAACAGCCAAATGCTGACTTACATACGTATGATATGTAACTATGGGATAATGGGATGTGGGAGGCGCCGCTGGTGATGGTCGCACGACCTGTCTGTTCCCTGAGCACAACTTTTCTCATGCCGTGATTCGTGACAACAGGCGACGGTAGGCGACGAGTCATTGGTCGAAACGACACATAATTGGCGGAGGTCCCCTAAGGAGGGGTGTACAAGCAATGTCACTGAAGCGGCAAGCATCAGCATGCGAGTACAGCATTGGCGGCGAATATTGCAGTCAACAGTACAAATATGACAGTATGAAGCCTACGGTACTAGCTAATGTTGATTGTGTTTCTTATACCAGCTTTCGGGTACCTTTCCTCTTAGGAAAGGACCCTTTTCGGTTGGTGGATATAGTCGCGAATATACATGTTGATTAATAGGGAGAAACCCAAGAGATCTTATAAGCTCATGGTAGCAATAATGATAAGGCTGCCCTTCCTCAGTCCCGGAGTAAGCACATATGCAACTAATATACAATATATCGAACTTCCAGGCTGTGGGCATCACCGAATTCTCCCGACGCTTGGATAGGTATATCCGTCTTCGGGAGACGTTTGCGAGCCTAATAATTCAACGCTATTGCATGCCAGGAGCTCCAAGCATACCTAGTCTACATATACAGCCATTGAGGCTTCTGCAGGTAATCTTGATCTCATGTAGCATAAATCAAGAAAGTAATGTAAACTCGCAGTAGTATGGACAACTAGTAGCGACTAGGAGATATTAGACGCGAACCGACAATCTGGGACGGCCCTATTCAAAGCACAAGGGTGACATAACTTAAGCGACGTCTCGTCATCTAAGGCTGTCTTCGAATGCTGGAATGCCCTATCGATCTTGTTCGCCATGATCCCGACGAGCCCGCTGATGCGAGTTCCAGAAGAAATATATGGAATATTTAATTTAAAAAAGCATTCGACACCGAGCCTGTTTAGGAGGGGGGGGGGACTATCTAGGACTGGCATGCCAGCTTAGCTTGGAGTCGTATGCTGCAGCTCGTTTCGTCGCTCAGCACTTGACCCAAAAGTGAGCCGGCCAATAGAAGGCCAGGATAGGTCTCGGATAGTTGAAGGTGGCGCTAGCACGTTGCATTTGGATCGGTCCATCTTCAGGACTAATAATAATAATAATATCAAGGGCAGCAATAATAACAATAAATAATAATAACATCATCAGCATGCGATGCGGAGTGCGCGTCGGGAAAGTGGACAAGGCCAACTCCGCTCCCAAGGATCACCTTACCTTACACTACCTGAGGTATGCCTACCTTGCATTTTAAGCTGCATGAGGGAGAGCCATGAGCATAAGCATGAGCATGAGCATCAAATGAGCATGGCACAATATTTTTGAACTTGTCTTAGGTTAGTCTAATGATGCAATTTGGTACATGTATATGAGGAACATCAGTTGAAGGAAATAAGGAGAATTAACTTAAGCATAAACATTGAACCTCAGTCGTCTTAGAGGTACCTAACGTAACATGGGCATTCATTTGTTACCTTTACTGTAGAAATTGTCTTATGTAATTCTCTCTCTGTTCTTGACGATTGATACTTCAATGTTCGATGTCAGGGTTCCAAGTTCATACCAATTGTTTATCCAGGTATGTAGGTACGTTGTATGATGCTTCAGCATTGAATACATACATGTATGTCGCTTTCTTGGTTCTAGCCTCGAAATCCGTCATGTCATTGATGTTATTATGCACTGTGGAGCTGGGCAGGTATTGTACTGTACGTGTATGGGAACCCGCATTGCATATTGCAGGACATACAATTACAGGCCTTGTCCTTGGCGTACCGTCTCGCTGTCCCCGGTTTGTTAGGGCGTGTCAGACGATGCTGGCACTGTACCGCACTGTACCTACATACACTAGGTATTGTGGCATGGCACATGGGGGCGCGCGTTCCTTCCAAAATAGCAGCTTGAATAACACTGTAGCGATCACTACCTGCATACCACTTGTAGTATCCGGTATGTAGGCATGTACACCGGGACTAACTTTATGTAGAGTTTGGCAATGTCAACCCTCAATGTTGGGGGACGTACATAATGCATGGATGTACATAGTATTATTGTACACGGGACAGGAAATGGTAGGTACATCATCAATGTCTTTAGCCCTTCTTCAATTTTACTGGGGAATCTGTGGCTTTAATCTTAGATCGTCAACCTTGGAAGTCCCATGTACTCGCAGCCCGGGCCGCTTCCAGTATCCAGCTCCGTAAACATCCCAGGGTCCTTATTTTTTTGCAATCATCGAAAGAACCCAATCCTCGTTCACCAATCTCTTTTCTTCTCCCGAAGCAAGATTCAGGCTTAGACCCGTAATAATTTGGCTATGCTATACGTCGTATGTTTCTTGTTGCTGCAGCTTACCCTCCCCCGGATTTGAGAGATTTCTCTTCTTTTTTTCCTAATTCCTATGGCAGCCTTCTTGGTCTGCTTGCATAAGGAGTCTTTACCAGGAGCCGTAGCAATAACAACGACTACGACGGCAACAACTGCACCCTGACTTCCCTGATTTCACCACCGGAATCCTTCCTTACGAGAAGCTGCTACTTTTACCTTTCGACAAAACCCATTCGGTTTCGCCCTAATAGTCCAATCGTTCTTCCCTGGTCTCGTGTCGGTCTTGTGCTGCTGCCAGGAGAGTAAATATTGGACGATCCCGCATAACCACATAATAGACGAATCGTCGCGCCAGGCCTCTCGACCTACGACCTCCCGACCAGCTACTCGCAGCCATCACACGCATCCAGTAGAGAACTTTTATAAGAGCAGGTTTATTTCATTCCTGGACCTCACCAACACGAAAACTTCCATGTCCTGATGAACAATGGTCACGAGAACGTCGCAGAGAGTTGACTTTTCTTCCTCCCGCCTCTCTACAGAAGGCTACTCTCCCTCGTTCTCCTAACCCCCGTTCAGCATGCAGACGATTCCTAGTGTAAGTCGAACGCGTCCGCTTGTACAACACGCAAACCGCAATCCATCTGCCCAGAGCAATTGGATATTCTAGATGTGTTCTTAATCCTTATTCTTATATGAAATTGAATTTTGGTTTTCTTGAGTCCTGAACCTGAACCTGAACCGGAACCTGTAACTCCCCTTGGCGCTATCCCGGCGTCCTAGTCTAGTCCCCCTAGGTAATAAGTGGCTTGCAGCTGGAACAATTGCTGACGTGAATCAGCTCATCGGAGCCGGTACCGCGGTTGCCGCCGCAGCAACGGGTCTGGCCTTTGGCGAATTGTCGGATGGACAACCCACTCTGCACCCAGACTCGAATAAGAGAAAGTCAATAATATCAGAGAGAGATTTCCTAAACGTATTTTCATCTCGACCCGGGACGACGAGTTCGGCGATCCCTGCTCCCTCGAACGACGGCCTAACGCAAGACTCGAACCAACAATTCCCCCAATTCAATGCGACAGCCCGAACGCGAATCCCTCAACGACCTTCCCATATTCAAATAACGCCTCCGAAATCTTCGACCGCGCGCCATCCATTCGTTAGGCAGGGGGAATTTGCGCCTGCGACCCCGATTGCTGAAGACTCGCGTGATTCCCTCTCTTCGAGCGGTTCTTGGATACGGAGGTTGTCCATACGACCACTATCCCAACATGAGAGTTTGAGGTCAAGCGTGGGTCCCGACTCGCCCTCCATCACATTTTCCCACGGATCTGCAGCGCCAATTTTGGCGCCGATTGGACAAGCACCTCCTCAACTTCCTCCAAATAAACTAGTCAAGCGCGCATCGGCTGCCAACGGGGGGAATACTGGCCCTTTAGTGCGACGAGGCTCGAAAGCGCAGATGACCCTGCGTCGACCAGCTACAAGCCACCAGCGATCTGCTACATTGCATCAGCAAATTAATGCCGAGGCGCCGCAGCCATTACCAAAGATATCCTTCGACCAGCATAGTCGTCCTAGAGCCCAGACGGTCGCCAGTCCAGTCGAGCCGGTTTTCAGTGTTGCTAACTGGTCGTCAACCTGGAAGTCGTTTTGGCATTCCCGGATATCTCGAAGCGCCACCAAACCCTCGCTGAGAAGTACCGATAGCGCTGCCCTCCCTGGTGCTAAGAGAATCTGTGTAGAGCAACAGGGTCAACGGCGTGCTTATTTAGTGGCTCCCAAGTCTCTCATTATGGGCTCTTCGATCTTGGAGGAGCCAACCGACGTGGTTCCTGAGCCAGAGAATCAGTCCAGCACGGATGATAGTCCGCAGACCTCGAATAAGTCTTCGGTATCCCCAGAAGTTACTCCATCCAAGCTGCCCCGCCGGTCTATATCGATGCACTTCAGCGCACCTTCGAATTGGATATCGAAAACTGGCAGTATTCGGCGTCGTAAACGCGGTGATACTGTAAGTGGAGCGAAGCGGAACGTGTCTGCACCAGCTACAACAGATGCAGAACCGATATTTGTTCCTAGCACAAATGGTGGTGAGGAAACTTCGAAGGATGTTGGGGAGCCAAGTTCTACCGAGTCAGATCTCGCATCTGTATTCCGTCCCCAAACGCGCAAGCGGAATTCTTCCTCGCCTCTACCACCTATTACAAGACTGTCAAGTTTTCACATTGATTTGAATAAGCTTGGCTCATTGTCAACAGGCTCCTACGGTCAGTCGGACGAATCGGCCCCCTTATCGCCAACGGCTCCTAGAGTTGTTTCGAACACGTCGTCGCAAGCTCGGACACTAGAGCGTGCCTCGACAGTTGGTAGCTCTGAATATCGTGGGTTTACTTCTGGTGATGATGACGATACCGACTTCAAGACGGATACTCCGTTTGACTCCTTCCGAACAGTAGCGTCGACACGCAGGAGAACACTTGATGGCCCCCTGGAGTCAATGTTCGACGAGTCGCCGCCAGGTACGGCTGGCAACAGTAATAAACCGAAACGATTGTCGATCCAAGAAATATTAGGGCCATCATTTGATGGTGGGAACAAGATTATGGAAGAGGATGAGAATCTTCCCACTCCTGTTCGGGCAGCATACGGACAAGCGGAGGCACGATTCCATACCGCAAGCCTTGAAGATGAAGACGGCTTTGGGTCTCGCTTAGCTTCTCCTAATTTTACTTCACAGAGAGATGATACTCGGTTTTCGTTCGATGACGATGATGACGATCTTGACTGGGACAAGGAAGATGACGACGGGATATATAATCACCTTTCTCCCCCAAGTTCTATGAACTCGCGAAGAGGTAGCCCGAATTCTCGAACAGCATTAGCCAATATTAATGGCAATGCACGTATTACTCCTTCCAGGGAGCGGCCTCGAAGCACCGTTTTTGACTGGACAGAACCCGCTGCACATGAGAAGAAGCATGAGGGTACTAATGGTCATTTGCGACCGAAGACAGTCCATGGAAAGCAGGAAATTGATGGCAGAGGTGGACGCTCTGCTAGTCGTAAGGGTCCCACACCTGCCCATGTGAGAAGCCAGAGTGTCCCAGTTGTTCCGGATCAGTCGGAAACTACCAGCTCGACTCCTAAGTTTGGAACTTGGGGGCTTGGCCAGAAGAATGCGAGCGAAGATTGGGACGATGATTTCGAGTTTGAGGAGGGAGACTTTGGTTTAGCTCCCGGAAAAGATGAACCTCAATTTTCGATGGTCGTTCCCGCCTCAATCCAGGCAACTCAACCTACGATCAGAGCCCATTCCGGACAGATACGAGAGTTGTCACTTTTGGTTAATGACTTGAAGCGGCTATGTCGACTTGGTCGTGAGATGGAAATGCTTAATGGGTCGTCTGCGAAGCTATGGCGAGAAGCCGAGGGTATCATTGCGCTTGCTTCACCGGATGAAGATCCGACAGAGGTTACTGACCCTAGACATGATTCACATGTTAATTCTGTCGAAGCGCGATTCATCGACCAAGGACTAGACGGTGCCGGCCTCGATGATAACGAATCTACTAGAGTATCCGAGAGCCAACGGAATGCGGTTGTTCGTGATCGCCCTGTCGGTCGACGTCGATCTGTTTTCTCTCCAGATGACGATATTTTCGGCACTTGGGATCAAACCGATGAAGAACCAATTCCTGAGCCACCAAGGACACCGGAGAATCGGGTAGGCAATCCCGAATTCGGATCGAATAGCGTCGCTCGATCTGTTATGGAAGCTATGCAAGCACGCCATTCAAGGCTAAATGCACACCGTGAGGATAATGAGTCGTCCTCTGGAAAGCTCAATTTCGACACGAATAGCTTGAAGGAGTTGGTTAAGAGGGCAAGCGATCTGAGAGATGGTCTATCAGACCTTGTTCGCAAGGCGGACCATCTTACTCAGAGCCCAGTACGAACTCCGAAGCATACCAGGGCTGATGGCAGCCCTGCATTCACGCGAGTATTTGATGAACCGACGTCTAGTCCTACGAGACGACTTCCCAACAGCCACAGTACCAACTCTATCCTCAGCAACGGCTCTGTTGGCGCATCTCCGTCTAATGGAATCGGTCAGCGCATGCAGATGATGACTGTTAGTTGAAGATCACTGGCCTGGGATTCGCACATTCGACGAATCTCTCGCAACCACCCTCCTCGATTCTTCATCGTCTAACTCTAGGGGAAGCTATGTATATGTGAAGTGGTCTGTTTGGTTTGCATAGCGCAGGGCCGGTTTTCAGCTTTTCTTTATTTGCCAAATTCACATACAAAGGAACATTACACTTCCGTCTAATCACGCCGGGGAAACATCAGAAGGAAGCATTCGTCGAGTCGATATCGATTATCGACCCGAGTACAAACCTAATTCTATATTTTTCTAGTCATGTTTTTGTCGGCGAGGTCTGGATACACTATGACGTGGAGTCCTCGAAGGATCATTAATATTGGCCGATATTCACCACGACTCCGAACACCTTGACGTATGAACGTCCGCGTATGATACAATTCGCATAGAGTCACGGGGTATCATGGATACGAATGACGACTTTCGCATGCCTGGTTCATGCTCGCATGACTCGATGGCCTCATCTGCCACAGAGCAAGAAATGGATCCAAATGGTTCTCAGTTTTACGCATAGATGGGGATTGCGAGCGGAGGCGCAGAATCGGGTACGCAACAAGCGACCTCGATGGGTTTCCCGACAAGTCGCCTCCGTCTCGCACGAAGCATAGCCTTTCCCCAGATGGATAAAAAAGGGGGAGATACCGGAAGCTCTGGTATTCCCAATGATATATGCATTTTCGTTTGTCAAGCCACGTCTCGACCTTACGATATTCATTGCTGCAAAGCAGCTTGTTGTGACGAATCACTTTTGTTTGATGTCAGCTCGGAAAGAGAAAAAAAACACGAATTGACCTATTTATTCTTTTTTTTTTTTCCCATAGTTAAAGGGCATGGCATTGGCACGGTACGGTTAAGGCAAAGACATACGGCATAAGGCGTGCATTGTGTACAGGTAGACAGGTCGGCTTTGGTTTAAGGCAGGCTGGTCAGGCAAAAAAAGCAAATAGAAAATAAGAAAGCCAGGCGATCTAACCGGTCGACCTTGTCAGAGAAATTGGCGCTTCTTTGTTGCTTATCTGATACTTGTGATATGATACCTACATGTAGGGTGGGTAGGTAGGTACATGTAGCTTCTGCCTATGATGGACTAATGTTATTCTTGCATAAAAGAGGTTACCTATGTTGCTGCCTTGAGAATAGGTGTATAAGGTCTGTGATATGTAGGTATGTAGAGTTGTCACACATTTGGTAGATGCCTCGGTATTGTATTGAGGAGGCTCAAATCAAGCTTTGCAGGTACATGTCTAATGTACATACGTTACAAGCATTGGCGCCTACATGTATCGGATGCAAATAGATTGGTTGTAAGGGGGGCGCTCGAGCAATAAGCGGTCAACCATTGCTGTACTGTACTGTAATTGTTTGCTTTCACCGCCATGGAGTTTTAGATAGCTGGTTCTCTATGCTTTTCTAGCTGTCATTATTCAAATAGGATGGGTTTGTAGAGCTTACTTGGGCATAGGCAGACGTAGTGTAGGTACAAAAAGCTGGTTGCATGCAGACGTGTTGGCCAACATTGAAGTGTTGATATGTACATGAGAGGGAAGACGGTTGCCAAGCACCCGAATGGACGGTACACGATACATCCATGGGTGTTAAAATTACACGTAATAGCGCTAGTAGAGAAGTAGCTTGTACCTCCCCGCCTCTGTGCCGACGGTGGGGCCCGTGCATCGCTGTTCTCCTTAACATCAATGATCAATTGAGGCAAGCACAGGCAGTTGCAGGCAATCGCAGGCAGTCGCAGGCGGAAAAAAAGAGGGGCCCCCCCTGTCGACAGTGGACAAATTGGAACGACCCTTTCCGTTTTGGAAAATCTCCAAGCAAAAAAAAGCTGCCTTCAACTTTGTTCCGGCCAAAAATCACCCCAGCTGCCCAGGCACAACACAACTCTCCCTCAAACACACACACCGCTCCTCTTCCTTTTAGTTCCTCCTCAACTTCTACCACTACCATCTTCAACGCATCTTTTTTTCCTTGCTTGCCAGCTTCCCTCAGTCGTGTTCGATACATTGTAATCTACCACCGTCAAAATGCGTGAGATCGTACGTATCACCCCGTCTTATGTTTACTGCTGACCCAAACCCGAACCCGCTACCCAATTGCCCCTGAACGCGTCCCAAAAAATACTCCAAACCCCTGATTTTCTGCCCCTCACGCACACACAAAACAAACCACTGCAGCATCATGCGGTGGACAGGACTGCGATGTCATCAAACTGGACAATGACGAGGAAAGAATCACAGCTAACAGATGTTTGTTTCAATAGGTTCACCTCCAGACCGGCCAATGCGTAAGTAAACAACCAACGATCACGAACCACGGGCGAAGCTACGCGCTGGAAACATAGAGGGGCTTACACAAACTGCAGGGTAACCAAATCGGTGCTGCTTTCTGGCAAACCATCTCTGGCGAGCACGGCCTCGACAGCAATGGCGTGTAAGTACATGAGCTGTCAATTCCTGATGCCAAGAGTAGGAACTAACCACCGATAATTAGCTACAACGGAACCTCTGAGCTCCAGCTCGAGCGCATGAGCGTTTACTTCAACGAGGTATGCAGGAGTCGGTTTGGGGGTTGAAGCCTCGAAGAAAGCCTCAAGGACAGCTACTAACTACTCTAACCTCTGCAGGCTTCCGGCAACAAGTACGTCCCTCGCGCCGTCCTCGTCGATCTCGAGCCCGGTACCATGGATGCCGTCCGTGCTGGTCCCTTCGGCCAGCTCTTCCGACCTGACAACTTCGTCTTCGGCCAGTCTGGTGCCGGAAACAACTGGGCCAAGGGTCACTACACTGAGGGTGCTGAGCTTGTTGACAACGTCCTTGATGTCGTCCGTCGTGAGGCTGAGGGCTGCGACTGCCTCCAGGGTTTCCAGATCACCCACTCCCTCGGTGGTGGTACCGGTGCCGGTATGGGTACTCTCCTGATCTCCAAGATCCGTGAGGAGTTCCCCGACCGCATGATGGCCACCTTCTCCGTCGTGCCTTCTCCTAAGGTCTCTGACACCGTCGTCGAGCCCTACAACGCCACCCTCTCGGTCCACCAGCTGGTCGAGAACTCCGACGAGACCTTCTGCATTGACAACGAGGCTCTGTACGACATCTGCATGCGTACCCTGAAGCTATCCAACCCCTCGTACGGTGACCTGAACCACCTGGTCTCCGCTGTCATGTCCGGTGTCACCACCTGCTTGCGCTTCCCTGGCCAGCTGAACTCTGACCTCCGCAAGCTTGCCGTGAACATGGTTCCTTTCCCTCGTCTCCACTTCTTCATGGTCGGCTTCGCCCCTCTGACCAGCCGTGGCGCTCACTCCTTCCGCGCTGTCACCGTTCCCGAGTTGACTCAGCAGATGTTCGACCCCAAGAACATGATGGCTGCTTCCGACTTCCGTAACGGCCGCTACCTGACTTGCTCTGCCATCTTGTAAGATATCCTTCGCGAATTGTCCGCTATTGCTAGTTTTGCTAACTTCTGTGTTTTCCAGCCGTGGCAAGGTCTCCATGAAGGAGGTTGAGGACCAGATGCGCAACGTCCAGAACAAGAACTCGTCCTACTTCGTTGAGTGGATCCCCAACAACGTCCAGACCGCTCTCTGCTCAATTCCTCCCCGTGGCCTCAAGATGTCTTCGACCTTCGTTGGTAACTCGACTGCCATCCAGGAGCTCTTCAAGCGTGTCGGTGAGCAGTTCACTGCTATGTTCCGACGAAAGGCTTTCTTGCATTGGTACACTGGTGAGGGTATGGACGAGATGGAGTTCACTGAGGCTGAGTCCAACATGAACGACTTGGTCAGCGAGTACCAGCAGTACCAGGATGCTGGTGTTGACGAGGAAGAGGAGGAGTACGAGGAGGAGGCCCCTCTTGAGGGCGAGGAGTAAATCGTTCCGTCTTATACCCCATTTCCATGAACGGCACCCTACAGTTTGTTGGCACGGCGCAGATGGAGGAAGTAGGCATGCGACGATGTGGTGGTTCCCGTCCCCTATACTATTCTCGCGCCCATCCCGACCTTCAATGGATATAACGAAGCTAATGGAGTGATCCACCTACGGTCAATTGAACGGTCTTTGGGGGCTTGTTAGATATACCTCTTTCGGTGTCTGTCGTCTGGAGAAGAAAAAGGAAATTATTCATTGCTAGTAGTGACAAGATCAAGAATTGATTGTCTTGTACCAATTACGTGATGACCGGGCCTTACTCCTACCTACCTAATAGTTTGTAATACAGTTCACCTTAATTCATCGGCCGTCTTATGGAATATTTATCTATGCTTAAGTGGTGATGGGTGCTACATGCAAAACACCAGCTTGGGAGAGTGATAAGGTGGTTCCATCCATGCCTTTGGTGTTCTGGCCAAGTAGGCATCTGTCTGTTACACGTATTACGTTGTATACCACGCACTCACTTGACTACGTAGATTGTAAGACTTCCCATACTAGCTTGACTTCGAGACTACGATGGCATCGTTTGCCTCTCGCCGACTAGCACAGAACGTATGTGATCTTGTGGTCGGTATTCAAGTCGTACGGCTAGCATCGGTACCCGGAGACTGTTGCTCTCTGGAAGCGAAGGGTACAGATACACTGTAGATTTACTACGCAAGCTTTCAGCCACGCCCCTATTCTAACTACCCGGGTAAATAATAGGCGCTATTTTCTTGGAGACGGTGTATAGGAGGTACATATACGTAGAACAACTTCAGTGAGACGTTTCAATGGGTAAGCTTATGTGATAATGTGTATACTAAATCCAGTTCACGCCATCAATGCTATTTTGTTGACATATGCTACACATAGGAAACAAAGGTACGTTGCCTCATCATCATAACTTATGTACCTTATCTCATCCCCAGACGCCTGATTCATACCACGCACCCCTACCACTCAGGCGCAGCACCACACCCTCCGCCACCACCCACAGGCAACACCTCAACCGCCCTCCTCATCGGCACATCCGCCGTGGCCCTCACACCCGGCTTCTTCGCGCGGCGGCCCTTAAACCCGATCTTCTTATCCAGCTCCTCGAACTGCCCCCGCCCCGCATCCTCCTTCTTCACCATCCACTTGCTCGTCCCGAGCGCCGCGTCCAACTCTTCGACCGGCGGCAGCTTGAGGTACACCATGCCGTCGACGCGCTCCTCGACAGCGAACGTGGCGATGGAGAGCTGCGCGTCGTTGCGGCAGGTGCCGTCGCCCAGGTCGAAGTTGCGCTTGTGGTAGGGGCAGGAGACCCATGGAGCTTTGGAGTCGCCGCAGGGCTCTTTCTTGGGGGCGGACTGGGCGGGTGGTGAGGGGGGAGGGGACGGGGGTGAGACGTCTTGCCCGATGAGGCCGTCGGAGAGGGCGAAGGACCGCTTGTGCGGACACATCTGCTGAGTGGCATAGTACTTGCCCCGTACACGCCACAGCGCGAGCTGCGTGTCGCCGCGCTTGATATTCGCGCTGATGCCGTTGGGCGTGGCGTCCGCGCCGGCGAAATAACTAGCTTCGATAACGGGTTGCCAGGATGTGCTCGACCACCTATCCTTCAGCCCCTTGAAGTCTTCTTCCGCGACGCCCTTGGGCCAGTACACGGGTCTCGTCTGGTCGCGGTCTTTTTCCGTCTCCATATTCTCGACAGTGGCGTCGGTGTTGGCGAACTGCTTGAACTTGGCCGCGATTATCGGGTTCTTGATGGCTTCGGCCCACTCATCGAAGAAAGAGTCGACAAGCTCTTGCATCTGGGCTTCCAGCGAGGCGCAGATGCCGAGTTTGTCTTCTAGGATGACTTCCTTGAGGTATTTGAGACCACCGGGGAGATTCTCGATCCACCGCGCTGTACGCTGTAGCTTGTCTGCTGTGCGGATGTAGAACATGAGGTAGCGGTCAAGGATTGGGATAACTTCTGAGGGAGGGACATCCTTAGCGAGGAGCTCCGAGTGCTTGGGCTTCGCACCACCGTTCCCGGCTACGAAGATATTGAAGCCTTTTTCTGTGGCTATGAGTCCGAAGCTTTCAATTTGTTAGTATAAGTCATCTTGTGTTTTTAGAAGACTCACTCCTTATTCTGTGCCTCGGCGCATTCGCGCACACAACCACTGACGCCACCCTTTATCTTGTGCGGACTTCTTATACTCTTATATCGCTCCTCTATACGGACAGCCATACCCACACTATCCCCGACGCCAAATCTACACCACGTTGTACCAACACAGCTCTTGACGGTACGTAATGACTTAGCATAGGCATGTCCACTTTCCATACCGGCCTCTATCAGCCTGGTCCAGATATCGAGCAAGTCTTGCTTCTTGGCTCCAAACATATCTATACGCTGTCCACCCGTGATCTTGGTATATAAGTTGTACTTCTTCGCGACTTCGCCGATGACAATCAGCTTATCTGGTGTAATCTCTCCGGCTGAAACGCGAGGGATCACAGAAAATGTGCCGTTCCGTTGGATATTGCCAAGGAATCTGTCGTTGGTGTCTTGGAGGCCGTGCGTGGTCTTATCCATGACATGCTTGTTCCATAACGACGCGAAGATGCTAGCCACGGCGGGCTTGCAGGCTTCGCAGCCATCTGAGTTCTTGTCGTTTCCTGCTTCTCGCATGACCTCGGGCAGAGTTTTTAACCTCTTAATCATGATGATGTTATATAGATCGGCGCGAGAATAGTTGAAGTGAGCACATAGGTAGTTCGTAACCTCGGCGCCCATCTCAGTCATGGTCTTGGTGAAGATGCTAGTGACGAGCGGTATGCAACCGCCGCAACCAGTACCGGCCTTGGTACACGCTTTAATATCACCGACTGTCTTGCATGTGCCATCCTTGACAGCATTAACCACATCCCCTTTTGTGACATTGTGGCAGGAGCAGATCTGGGTATCATCGTCGAGGTCATCGGCGCCGTCATCACCCTCTTTCTTTGCGCCGAGGATCAGTTGAGCTGGGGGAATGTCCAACTCTTTCTGATTTTTAACCATAGGAACCAATTTTATGTAATCGCTAGTATCGCCAATCATCATGCCGCCAAGAAGGTACTTTCCATCTGTTGTAAACAAGTACTTCTTATATACTTGAGCAAATGGATCCTTGTAGATGAGAGCCTTGACTGGATGTGGCGGAGGCCCGCTAACAACAGTCTTGACGATGCTTTGGTCTTCCGTCTTCTTCCTCGCTGCCTTTGCCGGTAAGGAACTAGGGCCATCTCTATCGGCAAAGAAGTCACCAAAACTAGCAACGTCAACTCCAAGTAGCTTGAGTTTCGTGCTCAAGTCAGGCCGCTTGAATATTCTCGGTTGGTGTAGCTTAGCTTGCGTGAGGTTAAAGGATAGAACGTCGGCCATCTCAACACCAGGGGCTATAAGGCCGAAAGTCTGGTTCTGCCAGCTTGCACACTCGCCGATGGCATAGATATCTGGGACGCTTGTACACAGGTCGTTGTTGACGAGGATTCCACCACCCCTATCAGCACATTTGATGCCGGCACTTCTCGCGAGGCTATCTCGTGGTCGTACACCGATAGCAAAGCAAATGGTAGAACAATCCATCTGCTCCCCGTCCTCAAAGATGACGCCTGTTACGTTATTTCCCTCGTCGGTCTGTATCTTGCCCACTCTCTTACTTAATAAGATCTCGAGTCCTAAGTTGGTGACCTTTTCAACAACCAGGTTACCAGCATCGGCATCCAACTGTCGACTTAGGACCCAACGATTTCTCTCAATTAGTTTCACATTTTTGAAGCATTTTAGGTCCATCATGGCGTTTGCTGCTTCTAGGCCTAGCAAGCCGCCACCGACGACGGCACCAACTGTTCCCTTATGAGACTCTCCAAAGGCGATGAGCTTCTCCAAGTCCTCAATTGTTCGGTAGACGAAAACTCCATTGGCATCGTGGCCGGGAGTGTGTCTTGGGAGAACAGCATCGGAGCCGGTTGCCAAAACAAGGATATCGTATGAGACAATATCGCCATTGGCGCAAGCTACTGTCTTACTCGTGGAATCGATGCTAGTGACCAAAGTATTCAAGTGGTAATTCAGTTTGTTGTCTGGTGCCTGTAACGCATACTATATCGTATGTGGGTGGTAAGTATAGAAGGCAGACAGGTATCAGCCTATGAACTCACCCATTCTTTCGGGTTAAGATATAAATTCTCGACTTTTCGGTGGTTAAAGAAACTTGTGAGGCCAACTCGATTATATGCGAGGTGGGGTTCTTCGCCGATAACGACGATGTCATATTCGCGAGCTCTGGCATCTAGCTTCAAGAGTTTTTCTCTGGGGGTTGATTAGATATTTGATATGGTCTCGACTTATCGGACGGTCATTTCTCACATGAAGGCTATGCCGACCATTCCCAGGCCGACAACGACCACCTTGGTTCGCTTATCGACAGCCATCTTGAAGCGGGTGGGATGGACGGAGTTGGTGGCACTACGTCACAGCTTCACCCCTGACTGCATAAGTTGTGCCACAGTAAGATTGAATAGAGCAACCGGCTGATAAAGGAATATCTCACCAGGAATATATAGGGAGAATACAAGACAGTGGGGAAGAGTTGGATGAGTAAGAAAAGGGAGAATACGCAACTACGAAAGGAGAAAAAAGTAGGCAAGTGGCCTAACAACGAAATAGAAGTCGGTCCTACATGCTCTCGATGGTAGATACTTGCATCTCCGGCATCGAGTTGCTCCAAACCAACCTACCAATAAATTGTCAATGGAAACGCTGACTACAGCCAAGATATCCATGGCTCTCATTGGATATATCCGCATGGAAGTGGTCGAGACAATCGAGACAATGGACGGGTAGTTATCCAGGGGTGTCTTAACTTGGACTAGCCAGGTATTCGGGAGCGCGGTTCGTAGTCCTCTTCTATCGAAGCAGCTATCTCCACGGCTAGATGGGAGTACATTGTGCTGCGTTGAGTTTGGCAGGTTGTTGGTTGTTCTTGTGTCTTGTATGTATCGGTTATCAGCGCACGTCAATGGACCGAGTCCGAGTCCGTTGGACTTGGCTTCGGGAAGTGGGTCGATCTTGATAAAGGGGTACTTTCGATAAGGTAACATTTTTGACCAATCAGCGGAGCTCTGATTCGCTAGCGAATCTGTGGCGCCGCGGAGAAAGACAGCCAATCAGAACCCGTCCTCCATTCTCATTATTCAATGCTGCCACCCCTTTACTAAGGATTTTGCATCTCCGGTGATATTTGTATAATAAAATGTCATATAATCGGACGCTGGGTAAGCCTAGAATGCTTCGATTTTCCACTTCTACCTTGCTGTATAGCCCAATGCGTGAATAATATCCACCGCCTTCACGGACGAGGTTCGGCATTCGCTGTGTTTGCGTGCTTTTCCAAGGAATTGTCCCTTACGGCGCTCTCTACGTGTTGCTCGATCCGGCTTCTCAGAATTGGCATGGTCATTTTCATCGTTCGTGAGCGGATCCATGACAAGGAGAATCTCCTAGGTTATGCCTAGGCATGCTTGTGATAATCCTGTCAAGCCCCATAGCCGTAAGGCGAAGAATGTCAGGACAGGCAACTCACTCGGTACCGTAGTACCTATAGGAGGTAGTATCGCGTGGTAGCCTTTCTTTTATATCCTTATATTCCGTCAGCAAGGCGGTTTCAGTATTCTCATCTGCAACATGGTTGCTGAATAGAAGCTCTTGTCCATATTGACAGTCTAACTTCAAGTCGTCAGTTGCGTCACACAAGGACCTCACAGCATACTCTCTTTCCACACCCTAAGACAATATACGAGAAGGTAACAGTTCTTACTAACGAACTAAACCCGTTCACGAAGTTTAATGAACGCCCAATCCATAGCATTTTCAGCATTGTTTTCTCGCCTCTTCTCTCTCCCTACCAACCTGAACTTTTCCGCGCCCATTTTTACCTACATATACTCCATAGAATCCCGATCCCCAAACCATATGAGGTATACACCAACCCCTACACATACGAACACAACCCCAAATACAGCTTAAAGGGGCACAGAGAGACACTCATTTCTAGGAACACGCGTAGAAACGAAAACCGCATCTCGCCGTGCGACATCCTTCATAGCGTGGACTTCTGGGACTCCTGACCCTCGTCCTGCGCCTTCGGCCCACCATAGCTCATCTCATATTTCTTCGCGCCCTCAACGCCCGTAAACCAGCTGACGCGGTCCTTGACAAACAGCTCCACGCGCGGGCGCAGCTTCGTCTCGTGCAGATTGAAGTCGTCCACGGTGCCGATGCGCAGGATGCTGCATCCCGGGAACGCGGCGCCGACGCGGTACATGAGCGTGCCGCAGGTGCCGCAGAAGTGGTTCGTCATGTTGTTGCCGGACAGGATGGTGTGCGACTGGCTGTAGGTGCGCAGGTTGGCGCGCCCGCGCACGTGCGTCAGGTGCGAGTCTGCGATCACGAAGTTCGACGCGAACATCGAGGCCGTGATCTTCCGGCAGTCCGTGCAGTTGCAGACGAAGCTGTCGATGAAGCCGGGGCCTTGGGTTGGCTGGGCTGTGTTAATAGGGGGGTTGTTATGTGTAATAGGAGGGGGAATCGCGAAGGTGGGATACGGGGGGGAGGTTGTGGGCTAATCTCGTGGGTTTAGCTAGAGGTGAGTCTACTTACGAAGGACAGCTGGACCGCGCCGCAGAAACATGTAGCTGTGGCGGCGTCTTCCGTAGACCAGCCGTCATTGGCGCCACTGTTGTGGGGGATGTACGGCTTGGACCTGTCGGCGGTAGCGGCCATGATTGTATGATGCTCTATGTGAGGCGTTTAGGTCAAGTATTGGACTTGTTTATCGAGCGAGGAATGTCGCGATGGAGATGGGACTGTTGACTATTGCTTGGGGCCCGATCAATGGATTATATAGGCACTTCTCTCTAAGGGAGATGCTAGATAAAGCCACCCAGAGCTGACTCTCATGGCTCTCATGTGTGTAACCAGCGCCTTTTCCCCTTCAATGTCCCGTAGGCCGACTCTATTATTCAGCATGGAGTCGGGATTAACGTTTACTCGCATTATATCATTCCAGTTGAGCAGGCTGTACTCTAGAATTAAATCCGGGTTGGAACCTCTACTACCCTGCACCTCCTAGTAGCTGGAAGACACAGTAGTATGCATGAGATAAACCCCGGATTTCCTATTGCGGGCAATGGTACGGTACTGGGTGCATATGTTGACTAAACCGGAGTTTAAATTTCGGCGATGTCGCCGGTCTAGAGATCTAAGTCTGGGCCGGCATTAGGATAAGGTTATGGATATCTTATATCCCGAATTCCATCGCTGTTCTAGAAAAACGCTACGTCACGTACGGATTTTGGTAGACCTACAGTGATTGACATTCACCTCGCTACCTCATCGCAAGGATGCCAACAACCGTCTCTCTATGTGGGCGTCTTCATAGATATCTCTTAGGTAGATAGACGGAGATAGTCTTCTAATCTAACTCTATTACACGACGTGATGTTACTATGTTCCAGGAAACTGTTGAATGTGAACCTGGGCATACGCTATCCTTGGGGAAGCCCAAAGAGTCTTATACCCCATGGTTTGTGGCTAGTCGAGCTTGTGGTTGGTTGTCCGCATTGGAACGAAGCGACAGATACGGTCAATAGGACTCCTAATCATGGCCATCCCTTCCAGTAGTGCTGTTGGATACATTACTTACAGACATAGGCGAGCGTTCATACTAAACTCTAGGCTGAATTCGCCACGACATCGATTGTCCGTAGGTTCATCTGACATTGATAGGTTGCCCATTTCCTCCACCTGAACCCGGTCATGTTTGATCACCTTCAGCTCTTGTCGACTAGCATGCTAGCCTTTACCTCTATTACTTTGGGTTTGACTACTTGATAGCTTGCTGAAACTAGCTCAGCCTGTGCCGTCCTTTTGACGAGGATACCTTGCCCATAGTATGGCTAGAGCCGAGGCACGGAGCTGAAGTTCGATGTAAGAACTAATCAAGCGTCAAACTGTTGCGTAGCCTGCCAACACGCAGATACACAAAGGCTAAACAGACTATATTCCCTTGCTTCATAACGCCGACCATCTTGTTGGTATGTAGCTATTCTAGCAAGCCGGCACGAGCGGACGAACTTGTAGCACAGCTGTAAATATAATACCGAGAATACGGGCCGATACTAGTCGGATAGCCATGACCCCTATTACCCATGGCGTTTCTCGTTCAAACGTTACAAATTGTTTTCTAGAAATAGATCACATACTGCTCTGCGGCGCAATCTAGTCGTAGACTGGTAGTTGCTGGTTATACGACGTGTCAGCTATCTTTCTCGGCCCGGAAATAAACCGTCTGTCTGCTATGAAACCAATGAGCTGATTGTACTCGCTCTAATTCAAAGTCGTAATGGCCGAACTTAGGCTTGGCTGCGCAGAAGTTCATACCAATAGGAGTGGTAGGTTTTTGCTAGAATGCCGGAGATACCGCGTCACGGGTCACGATGCAGATTATTTTCAGTGACAACTCACGCAAGGAGATGGAGTAGCTCGGTGATATTCCTCAGCCTTCCGATTCACGTATCTTTCTTTCTTACATTGGTGTACGTGCTCGGTATTGCTTTCTACTTGAGTGGGTGCGATGAAAATTAGGAATCTAAGTATAAAGAAATAATCTGAATCAGGGGCATAGATGACAGCAGATGACGGCGTCTTATAGGGTCGCTGTTTCTTACTTTCATGTCGGCGGTGCGGCATGGCCGAGATCAGAAGCGACAGCGCCGAAGAGCGACAGGTGGCAACTAATGCTGGCGGCGTTCCCCGCCACCTCGCCGGCAGGGCTGACCGGGGCGCCGTACATAATGCAGTAGCACGTTCGTCGAATGGCTGCTCTGTGCAGCCCATTGGCCAATGTTTGCGCAGCTATACCGAACCCCAAACCCACTGAGCCGAGCTAAAATTAACAGGCCTTGATCTACTCGACAGGAAGTTTTGTTGTTGCAAGATTGCTTGGAGATAGCTCGTGTCTAGTCAGGATACCGAACATTAGGGCCGATCGAAAGTGACCAATTCCAGACGCCGAGGAGCTTATTGACAGGCTTGGACGTGGAGGTTTATTTTGGAGGGTCGAACAGTTATTGGTCCGGGTTTATGAATTCTTCATATGGAACTATGTCATAGGTGCTGCCATTAATGCGGGATTGTCTGGTACTGTACGACGAGAACATGGCATATGATGAAACGGATCATCGCAATTGGATATAATATAAATAGTAAGAAAAGGGATTAGGAACTGCATTACTTTTCAAGAACGGTTCGTTACACAAATGACTAGCACAGTGGATTCAGGCTCGCCAGTCCACAGTCATATTATGTGGTCTTTGGTGGGAGTATGGTGGTAGCATGGTGGTAGTATGGTGATAGTATGGTGGACGAGGTGGACAAAGTGGACAAAGAAGCTCGCGATGTGACCATGCTGCCATGGCGGTAGGGACGCTAAATGGACGCTAAAACGGATGCTTAATGGGTGATTTAATGGACGCTCGATGGATTCGAGATGGAGAGCAGCATAAGGGGGCAAGAGCTAGCGTGGCAGGCGTGGCAGGCGTGGCAAGCAAGGAATGCCACTAGCCACAGAGCGTGGTATTATGGTATTATGGTATTATGTGGGCTGAAACACGGGTCGATGCTAGAACCTTTCCCAAGCCGGGCTAGCAAGTGACGCAAGTACTCTATACCTTTCGTGGGTGGAAAATGAGGGTGGAGTCACGAAAGCCACATACGGTCAGCGCACGCGGCGGGGCAGCACATGGAACTCCGCAGCTGAGCGGCGCCGATCCTCCCATGTTATCTTGCAATCCCAACTAGTCCCATAAAAGCTCAGGCTTCCAGGCTTCCAGGCTTCTCGTAGTCCAGCGCTAGCCCAAAACCACAATGCCAGCCCAGTACTAGCCCCGTATTACTCTGCGCTACTAGCTTGTGCAGGCTACTGTAATCTCCCTAGCTCGCTGGAACTCGACACAGTGCAGCACTTGTACAACGCCTTTCTCTCTCTCTCTCTTTTGCTGTTGCAATTGCAGAACCGGGGAAGTTCAACCAGTTTGCTGGTTTCCATTTATCGATACTTCTCAAGACTCTCTCTTGTGCTCCTCTATTATTGAGCTCTGGTATTTGATATTGTTTTATTTATTTTATTTTATTTGATTTTTACAATTATTATATTACCTACACTACATTACCTCTCCCAACCCCCGGTTGCAAGCTCGCAACCAACCCCCCCCCCCCCCCCCCCCCCCTACTCTTACCTACATACATGTACCCGTGGTGGTAAGTAGGTAATACATGTATTGAACTGCGCAGTCGATCAGGCTGGGAATAGTACATACCTGCCACCTGCCACCACCTACCACCTACATACCACCTACTACCTACATACGACCCTACTACCTGCGCACGCATACAGTAGGGATCTCATAGTGGATCTTTCTGACCTCCTGACATCCCCAATCCTCCCTATCATCATTTTTATCTTTTTGCGCTTAATAACTGCCTATCTCTCTTGGTCTTTTCCAATCGCCCCATCGTTAAATCGTCATCAGTCCAGCGTCTTCACGCTGCTGAACACGACTACAATTGCCGAGACTGGAAGAGCGAATCTACATTCCCAATGGGCAACAGCCAGGGCAAACCCGTTGACCTCAACGGCGAAGGTATGTTTCTCTTTTCCTTCTTTAAAGGGGGTTTCCGAATTTCACGCGTTGTCTCGGAATTGCCCTCTGCCCCGTCAATAACCTCCCTTGGCTAACGGACTACCATTTTCCGTTGCTTCTTAGTTAATCTCAACCATTTCCGATTGCTGCGAGTCGTCGGTCGAGGTGCTTTTGGCAAAGTACGAATAGTCGAGAGGAAGGACACGGGCTTATCGTTCGCTCTGAAATACATTCGCAAAGATGAGGGTGCGTCGATTCCTAAATATCTACCTGTGTACCGATATATATCGAGTTAAAAATAATGACTCTGTCTCCCAGTCGTACGGTCCGAGAGTGTACGGAATATTATACGAGAGCGCCGCATGCTCGAGCATGTAAACCACCCATTTATCTGTAACTTGCGTTATAGCTTCCAAGATATCGAGTATATGTATGCACCATTTACCAGTCTCGACGGCGAAGCGAGCTTTCTAATACGACTTGCACTAATAGGTACCTCGTGGTCGACCTGATGAGCGGCGGCGATCTACGTTTCCACATTTCGAGAAAGACCTTTACAGAAGATGCTGTGCGTTTCTGGATAGCCGAGTTAGGTTGTGCGCTCAGATACATACATGGACAAGGCATAATACATCGAGACGTAAAGCCGGATAACGTATTGTTAGACGCTGACGGCCATGTTCACTTGACCGACTTCGTAAGTCGCTTCACGTTTACTACCCAACTCTGACACCTAACTTTTGTCCTTATAGAATGTTGCGTCAGACGTCATACCCGGAAAAGTCCTCACGAGTAAATCCGGAACTCTGGCGTATCTCGCCCCTGAAGTCTATGCAGGCAAGGGCTACGATGTGAGAGCCGATTGGTGGTCACTAGGTGTACTCTTTTACGAGTGTATATACAATAAGGTACAGAACAGCCCACTATGGATCCGAAACGTGTCAGTCAGCAAACATGCTTACCAAGATGACAGCGACCTTTCGAGGGTAATTCGGAATCTACCTTGACGAATGTCATCCTCGCCGCGAACCCGAAATTCCCTGTTACGCAACCTCCTGTCTCACTGCCGTGTCTGTACGCTATCGGCTCGGCGTTAAACCCGAACCCTGACAAGAGGCTCGGCCATACTTGGGAAAGCTTCATAAACGAGCCCTTTTTCCAAGCTATTGACTTCGTGGCCTTGGAGAGAAAGGAGTTGGAACCTGTCTTTGTTCCATCTGCTGATAAGACAAACTTTGATGCTACATACGATCTCGAGGAATTATTATTGGAAGAGGCCCCGCTGGAAGCCAGGGCTCGGAGACAAAAACCGAGAGAGAGATTAAAGGATGATGCCACGGAGAAAGAAATTCGTGAAGAGGAGCTATACCGCACCATCGAGCGGGACTTCCAGCCGTTCGATTATACTTTGGCAGCCTATAAGAAGTAAGTGTTTATGTCTGTTGGCCTCCCATGTCTGCTAACCACATAATAGGATTACGGGTATAGAAAACGAAGGGACCGGCGAGAATGAATCGGCTCCCGGACCAGCTCATGAAGAACCACAGGCTATTAGCACAAATGAGGTGAAACAGGCCCCGACGAATAACGGAGTTCAACATTCACAGTACCAACCTTCACCTGTGCAAGACCGGTCAGACAAAAACTATTCAAACTCCAGCCGTACAGCTAAGGGGACGCCGCGGCCACCACCGCCGTTGCCGTCGTACCACCGGACTTACACAAAGAGTATGTCTCAATCATCGGGGATACAAGTCAAGTCTCCTACAGGTGGAATATCCGTGACGCTTGAAGATACGGGAAGTTGGTCGGACCTGGCACGTCGGGATGCTACGCTTCCTGCCGATGCCAACGCTGTAAATGATGATAAAACTACATCAGGGGGTGGCGGCGTCTTTGGGCTGTTTGGCCGAAAGAAAAGGGGTCATAGCCCAAAGCCGAAAGAAAGAGGTGTTCTGGGTAAAGAAGGGGCACGCCAGGTTGTGGGTTGAGAGTTTTGTTATTTTCCGGCGCTGGGTATCATTACATATTTCGATGGTTTTCTGAGTATTGAGAACCAGTTGGCGAAGGTTCGAGGAATTATCCGTTTATTATACCCTCCATCCATTCGCAGAATGAATCCCGCATCATTATTCGCGGGTCAAAGCTGAAGCCTAGTGGCTTTTTTCAGGGCCGATTGAGATCTCTCTGTTAGTGGAGGTCTAAGTTCGGCTCATCAATTCGGCGGATTACGATATTTCTGTCGGTTCCAAAGGATTGTGGACATTTCTGGTACCACGAGTAATAAAATAAGGGCACCATCATTCTCACTGAAGCCAATATCAGTATCGAAGCTTTATAAAGCTAGTCGATATTACCGGCGGCCTCATCTCAGCCCTCCTTACTATCATCAACATCAGCATCATCATCATCGGCCCTCCGTGAGAAAAAAAAAGAAATACTCACGGCGGGCTGTGTTATAACTTGTATTTCTATTCTACCAAAGGAGCAAGTTTTCTTGTCTTGGGACGTCATTTCGCATCTTAGACGATTCTGTCCGCAGTAATGAGTTGAAGTTCGGACAGGACGCCTGCATTGGGAGGGAAGGGGGGTGGGCGAGGGGCTCGTCTACTTAACTAGGTACGTCGGAGCAAAGGTTAATGGATCATATTTTGAGCGATATACGGTTTTACGGCGCCCCGCTACCTGCTAAGAGCAATCTGCGCGGCAGACGAGACGAGACAAGACGGCAATGGCAACTCCGTACTGGCTGGTGGTGGAGGGCGAGGGCGTATAGACACTGTTGGTACAGTCGGTATGTTTTATAGTGAATGGGTTAGGTAGTGAATACTGAATACCTTCAGAATGAATGGGGTTTCTAGGCCCCTCTGCGCTGCGTTCTGTGTTGTGTGGTATAATACCTGATGATATGGTATGGTGTGGTAAGAGAAAGTGCAATATAAAGTATCTTGAGTCCCGATATGATTTCAACTTGTCTTACATTTTCGTTAGAAGGAGTAACTAGGATTTAGTCGACCATCAGTTTTATATCAAGGGTAGTAGTAAGTGGCATCTATCCGGCAAAACTTTACAATTTCGATTTCTAATTGCGGGCATTTTACCAGTCGAAGGCGGCCTCATCGTGTGGTTTTCGTATTGCCGATATATCTCGAGTCGTAAGTAGAATTATTACACCGCCTACAGCTATCCTCGGGCGTCTTGCACAGCCATTTCACTCTAATCCGCGCTCTTGATTTGATGTTTCACAACATGAGCGTCGGGAGGCGATGTCGAACCAATGAGGGTCGGCTATGTGGCGCGGGGAATCCAAGGGTGGCGTCGTGGTCGTGCTGAGTCTACATATATGGGATCTATGCTCACAGCCTTGCCAGCGATCAACTCTTCATCTATTATTTCGTTCTGTAGAGCCGTGTCAAGTTGTCCGCTCAAAATCGCACGAGAATGATTCGATATAAGTACACGCCTCTTGAATCGCCGTCGAGAGACATCCGTCTGGTCACTATCCTACCCGGGAAGTTCGACGATCCAATCCGGGTCAAGATCACTCACGCTCAGCTCGACCCGCCTGTTCAAGAAGACAAGCCAAAACGGATGTCGTTGAAGGAAATACGGCAGACCCTTCCCGAGGGTTGTAAGGCTTACGAGACTTTGGAGGGGCGTGTGATATTTAATACGCGGAACGAAGATGGTCGATGGCGCACTACTTGGAGCCATCCGGACCCCAGCTTCCCCCGCGACAAGTACGATCCTGTCGATCAAGGAGATGCGCAGTCGAAATTAAACTACGAGGCTCTGTCTTACACCTGGGGGTCTTCAAAATCCCGCAGAACAGCGATCGTCGAGGGCTCGGAGCCGGCTACGGGCTTCAGAGCAATACTTCGCACACAACGTCTACGCATAAACAGGAATCTCAGAGAAGCTCTACGGTATCTACGGTATGAGGATGACTGCCGTGTCATGTGGATCGACGCTATTTGCATCGACCAAAGAGACGCCAACGAACGAAGCGAGCAAGTCCAGCGCATGGGCCTGATCTTCAGTCTCGCGCGCCGAGTCGTAGCGTGGCTTGGGCCGAGCTCTTCAAGCAGTGGGCTAGCGTTCTCGAAGCTAGATTATCTTGGTCTGCAGGTCGAATTCACAAGAGACGGTTGGCAACTGAGACCGCCTAGTTGTGATGAGCCGGATTGGTGTCTCTGGAGTGTTCCTCTCCCTTACGACACCGATGTGTGGGATGCGATTTCTGATCTGTGTTCGCGGGACTGGTTCTCCCGATTGTGGGTTATACAGGAAATCCATCTCGGGAATGCGAACTCTATCCTAAAGTGTGGACATGATGAGATTCTATTTTCTCTATTCAGACGAGCACTTATATGCATTAATGGCAAAGACGAGGGTGTGCCAAAATCAACAATTCGTAACATAGACTATTTGGGAGAATTCTGTTGGGGTGTCGGTGGCAACCCATTTGAGGAAACAATTTACGACTTTTGCGGTCAATCATGTGAGGACGACAGAGACAAAATATACGGCGTAATGAACTTGGCGCCTCCAGAGATTGCAACACACATACGAGTAGACTACAAGCAATCAGCTACCAAGGTATTCGAGCAGGCCTTTCTGGCATTAGCCAAACAGCAGCGACGCCTTGCGCAACTGCAGTTCAGCGGACGACGCTATTCGACATCGACATCGACATCGCCAGAATCTCCGACGTGGGTTCCAGATTGGTCTCGATATGTTCGCATCACAGTCCCTCACAATGGCGGCTTCTGCGCTAGTGGTATCTCGGCCTTACGAGCAATGCATACGGACGGCGGGCGACTTGAAGTCACGGCGCGATACTTCGCAACCGTCTCAGATGCAGATGGTCCAATAATTGCCAAAGACTTTTCGGATGTCGTCAAGACTTACAAGAGCAAGATAGAACTTGGCCGACTGCAAGAATTGCGATATCCCACGGGTGATACTTACCATAATGCATGGCTTCAGACGTTGACGCTGAGTCAGAATAGAGACAGATTCCCGGAGTTAGCATCACCTACGCTAGCAGAAATATCCGAAGTAGTTACGGCCGAGGCCGATGGGGCAGCAGCGACTGGTGAACTATCGACTTTCTATAGGCGCCTCATCACTAGTTGGGTTAATGGTTGTCTATTCGAGACTCGGAATGGGTATGTAGGTATGATAGATGGAAAACCTCATGCTGGTAAGTTTCGGCGAGTCATTCCACCTGAAATCGACGAACAGTTAATGTGAAAACTGCTTTAGGCGACGAGGTCTTTATCATCCTGGGGTGTGATCTACCTATGCTCCTAAGACCAACCACAACTGGCGAATATGAGGTTGTTGGCGATTGTTATGGTATGTGAATTGATATTAAGTGTTGCGCTTCAACCGTACACCGGTTACATGTTTCCAACAACGCACTGGGGGGGACTACTCTTGATATTCAATTCCTCCCCGACATTTCTTTTTTTCGGTGCTTTTGCTAATTACATGAATGCACCTTATAGTACACGGGATTAGTGAGTAATTTCCCTTGCTATCTTTGCTCTCTTTATATTATTGTTTTGGTCCATCTTCACCTGCGTATTGACCATTTTAAATCTCCAATATCTCGAGATTACTAACCTCTGGTTCTGCAGTGGATGGCGAAGCTATTCTAGGACCGATTCCTCACCCTTGGAGGGTGGTGATGGTCACCGAAGGTGGGTACAACCACGCGCATTACTTGAACGTTGATAGTGAGCGTAGATCAACAGAGGATCCGCGCCTGGAGGAAATCCCACTACCCCCAGAATGGGAACCGATCGAATGGGAAAGGACCGCTGCCGACCCTCTTTATTGTAAGAAGTTCCGAAATAGGGGGACGGGTGAAGTAATCAACTCGGATCCTAGGCTTTTCCCGGAGGCTTTGACAGCGCGTGGGGTTCCACTCAGGACTATTACGCTCGTATGATACCCTTGCTATCCTAGGTTAGAGGATTTTCTATTCTGTCTGCATGGTGGATTTATGTGTGATACACAAGCAGTCGTTGTTAGGCAGCGGATATCTCTTCGTATTATACTTCCCACTTAGGGTTATTATGATAGAGTCTCTATGTATCATTCCTTGTTCTTTGGGTATGACTCTGATACGGGCAAGGGTGGAAAAGGGACGTTCCATATCTTAAAGAATATCTACGTACTTTACATATTGACGGGCCACATACATATGATTAAAGCTATCGGAATTCTGGGATCTGCTTTATGCACTCATCTGCCACTTTACGCGAGCTGCTAGCAGCGCGGCAATCCAAAATTACTTAAAACCACGACTTTCAATTATGTGTCAGAGTCCTATATAAAGAGAGACAGACGGACGTATAATCTCGAACCGAAAGTCTACCTAGTTAAGTCATTTGTTTGCTTCTGGGAGGTTCTGTTTCCTTTTCTTTCGCCATTATCTCTCGATCAACATAAGGCATTATCAGGCAGACAGCAGCTAGACACACATCTCTCAGAGCATTGATTGATTGAATCATCGAAATCGTCATCGTCCTTGCCACATGCACCCCGAACCTCCCATGGTCGACCTCACTGCCTAGGCAATTAGGTAGGTAAGTAGGTATACCCCCTATACCTGGCCATACATACCATACCGGCTGCACTTGCTAGATGTGCCGCTACCGCCCTCATATCCCCCCCGTATCCACGTGTAGACAGATGCGGTCCAAAGAAACAAACCCGAGTTCAAGGAAAAAATAAGTAATTTTCCGCCTTTCTCGTCGCAAATGCAACTCCATGTCCCATGAATGATTCGACGACATAAAAGAAGGAGGGTCATGTAATACCCAAGATAATGGGCTCTCTTTCTCTCCCTCCTATCTCGCGTCTTGATCCGAAAGGCACTTATTTACCTATAAACCCCCCCTTGCCGCCGTGATAATCCCCGCCGCCGAATGAAACTCCTTCCGCCGTTACCCAATGAATGGTGATTGGTGGTGGTGGTGGTGGCACAAAGGAGGGAGCGGCTTTCCCTGTGTGTGAGGGGAAACGGCCCCTCCCGCTATGTTCTTCGACATAGGAGAAGTTATTCGGTCGTGGACGACGAGCACTTGCCGGCTTCGGCGCCTAGGTACTTGGTCATGACGGCCTTGAAGTCCTGCTCGTCGACCACGGCGCCGGACCCGCCGCACTTGGCTTTCTTCTGCAGGTCCGAGCACAGGCCGTCGAGGTCTAGGTCCCCGGACTGTACGCGCGGGCAGGCTTGCAATTTCTCCCTATTTGATTCGTTAGCATCATAGTTCATTTATCTGTTGACCAGCCTGCCCGAAGGGGGAAGAGGGCTAACGTACCAAATATTGTTACAAGTAAGCAACTTCCCGTTGCTAGCGATGATGGTGTCTTCAGATTCCTTGCGGGCGTCAATCTCGGCGATCAGGTTCTTCTTGGGCGCGTGGGGGCTCGGCGCCACGTTGTATGGCGTTGTAAAGTCTACATCGAAGGCATCATTGAAGAAGCTGTCGTCGAATGTGGCGCTGGCTAGAATGTTGTCCTGCGGCTCCCGGTAGTCACCGAAGAGCTGAGGGTCAAACTGGCCGTTATTTTGCTGCGACATCCAGTCCAGGCTGGAAAAGTCCATGTTGCTCAGGTGATTGAATTCTATAGGTTTTGTTAATTTTTGATTCCTGGTTATATGTCGATGAAACTTACGGTTCATGGAGTCTGTTGTAAGTGAAGGCTGTTCCTCGCCGATCGTGGTGAGAGTATCTACGGGTTTGAAACCCAAAGGTGACTGTGTAATGGGTTCAGGAGAGGTTCCACAAGAGGAACTAGGTCCCATATTGGAGTTGCCCGTAGATGAACAAGGCGAGCCCGTGTTCGCGCCATTCACGCTGTTGTGGCTTGAATCCAGACTGGTCCGCGAGACACTGCCGCCAAAAGTGCTGTCGTAGGGAGAGCCTGAGGACTTTGACGAAGCGTCCTTCGACTGTGCATCTGAATTATCCCGACTCTTGGTTGAGTTCGGGCTGGCTTGGTCTTTAGATTTGTCTGTTGGACTGACCTGACCATTAGGGCTGTTGCCAGATGACGATGTGTGATACAACGACGTCCTTGGAATTTGTGCATAAGAGCCCTGAGGTCCTGGTAGGACACCGAACTTGGGGAACTCGAATTGGAAGTTGACGTCGCTAAGGTTCTGTATAGCGGCGTTACCGAACACCTGATTCCGTTGTGCGCCTGAGCCACCCGAGATTGAACGGGGAGTGCTCAGCAACGACAGCTTCTTCTTGTACTCGTTCAACTCCATCGTCAACTTGTCGATCTGGGCACGTAGTTGCGTATTCTCGGTATTCGTTGCCGTGGAAGCCTTCTCAAGCTCCTCCACCTTCGTCTCGAGGTCCTTCAGATGCTTCTCCTTGCGCTCTCGGAATGCGCGCTGAGCGGCGCGATTTTGGGCCTTCCTCTTCTGTTTGTATTGTTAGACATTGTCTAGTCCCTTAGAGCTGGCTAGTCAAACGCTTGCGACTCACCGAACTAGGTTCGTTTGTAAGAGGCTTGCGGCCGGGCTTCTTGGGAACCTTTCCCTCGCTTTCTCTTCGCTTGCCTCCGCCCTCCTCTTCATCGTCTTCCTCATCATCAGGATGGCTTCTCTTATCTGGGCTGTCATTATCGGGAGAGCTGGCCTTGGAGTTGTCGTTTGGCGAGGTGCCTGGAAGATCTCCAATCATCTTTGCCTGTCCGTCCTGGCCAAAATCAAAATCAAAACTAGTGTCGGGTCCTAAATCGTAGTCATAATCCAAGAAGGGGCTCTCTTGGATGCCATTGGAGGTACCGTTCGGGCTGTCGAAAGTGGAGGTACCTTTCTGGTTCTGGACGGGGGACTTTGACAAAGACTCGGGCGAGAGAGACAGCGCATTGCCCGGGCTGCTGTTACTGCCGCCGGGTTGGTTTGAAGTAAGAGCGCGGAAGAGCAGGTTCTGCTGCTGGGGCGTGAGGATGAAATTGTGCAGGGCCTGGGAGTGAGCTGAGGCCATTGTGACTGATTTATATGAGACAAGATGAAAGAAATATGTCACGACTTGGAACGAGAAGCAGGAGACTAGTGTAATAAGAATTGAATACGTCGGCGACCCCTCTTAATTGGGTGAAGACGTCAGCGCTTGAGCCAACGCTGCCAACAATAATTCGGGAGCGAAGCTTAGGTGGAAGACAGGTCCAAGCGCAGCAATTGCCGCGCCTAGTGATTGACGTATAGTCCTCGAGATGCTAGACGGGGTCGATCTTAAGGTACTGGGCAGTTCTGAGAGGTCGAGGCTATCCACAACCGAACCGGTTCAGTGCTTGTGGGTGAAAGGCTATGAAGGAAAGACAAAATTCGCCTCTCGGGGTCCTGAGGCTGAGATGAGGGATTGTAAGGGAACAATCAGCGGCGCCTTTTTCGCCAGGCTTCTTTCAGAGGGAGTTGACGTAGGAGCCACACTGCTAACACACCCCCCCTTTCTCCTCTGGGTAGGATGGGACAGCGTGTCAATATGAGAGGCTTGTACGGCGTGTATGGCGTGTATGGCTTGTATGTACAGTAGTGTCAGGGTGTGCAAAGAACCGAATCGGACGAGGAGTGCGGGTTGAGTGACCGTTTCTCACGATGGAAGGAATTCCAGAGAGGGGGGCAGAAGACAAGGCAAATTTCCAATTTGTAAGCACTGTATGATACATGACAGGTCAAAGGACTCGAATGTGGCGGGGGACAGGCCGGTCCTTGTAATCGGACTTAGCGGAGCTGACTGTGGCTGATCGCCCTTTGCGTTCCGTTTATGATACGTTCACGCCGTCTTCTCGCCTTTTCGTCTTGCGCCCTTGTGATACTGTACATACACTCCCTTCCGGCTGTCCCCATTAAAAAAAAAGAGCGCCTCGAATCGTGACGGTGTTCCTTTGTCTACCTGGAGCTAGGCCTTAAGGCTGCTAGTCCACAGTACGCGGTGCACCCTACGCACCCTACGCTCTCCGTGATGGTGAGATGACAAGGGAGGCATGGTTTCAAATCTAGTGGAGCATATACTAGACCTCGATATGAAGTGTTCGAAGCAAGCTTTTTCGAGGTTAGGTCGAGTGACCGCTGCAGTGAGTAAGGCCACTTTGACGTGAGATACGTCCAATAGGAGGTCGTGTGCCCTTGGGGGTACAGGCACGGTGGGATAGTGCTGCGGGTTAACGGCCAGTCTGATGGACCGAGTCACGTTATCGGAGCTCTATTTAGCCTTTAAGTGGCGGGGATTAAAGCGCAAGGTCATCCATGGATTCTATCAGCAACTGTTCACCGTCTGACTGACGCGAATATCGGTGGTCGGACTCCCCTGTGCTCAGAAATGGTCGGGAACGATGACTCAAGCGTCAGCCTGGTGCCTGGTTTTGTGCCATGATCAGCATATCAATTTCCCAGCATGAGGTCTAAATTCTACAGCACATAAGTCACCGACCAGCCCAGGCCCGGAGCGGTGGAAGCGTCTGAATGGACAAGTCCGCATGATACAGAAAATACCTACATGAGGTATGTACTACCGGCGGACCTTATACTCCAACCCTACAGCCTCATAATATACTATACTATACTATGCTGTACTGTACCTAGCTGCTTGTCCCATCTGACCTGTTTAACTCAGCATAGCATTTTCATTCTCGTTAGGTCTGGATATGAGTGCCGCCATCTTGCAGCGTAAGCCCTAAACTTGGTTTCGACTAGCAAGCGCATAATGTTTGAGATTGCGCTCTTTTTCCTATTTTCCTACTGTATCTGGCAAACCCGCGGAGCATTATAGCACACTGTGTAGGCATATATACCTACCTAGGTAGATATCTTTGTATGTGCCGGTCTAAGAAACAGCTGACTTTGACTGCCGCTATTTCATACTTGCCGCACTGCGGTATTGTATAGGTTCGGAGTCGTCGAATAGTATCGGCCAATACTTGCGTATCAATGACGGAATGTTAAATGCTGCTTTAACATGAGAGACGAAAGATAGAAATCGCTTGTCCAATGAGATGTACTTTGTAGCATGAGCAAACTGCATGTGCTAAGCTAAAACCGAAACACACGCGGATATAGCTCTTCAAGGGAAATACATAGATGCATGTAGGTACCTAAGGGTATGCATATGTAAGGTAGGTTAGGTAGGTATGTGCGAGCGAAAGCAATAAAGAAGCAGACGGGGTTCCGATTCAGGACTGAGCCCACGTGATTCGAGTAGATCCTTTTATAGGAGGTGATAAACCGGCAGGTACCTGAACGACTCAATGAGGCAGGAGAGACGGTGAAAATTATCTTGGACCTGCAGGCCCGTTACAATAGTTACAACACGAGGAAGTAGATGTGCCCCCTATGTGGGCTCGGTAGCGACTTCCACTCAACAACATTGGAACTATTGGAATTGTTCCTATAAGTGTCCGTAGTTCCCCGCATCTGCTCAGGGTACATATGTACTTATACGGTATGTAGGTGGGTAGGATAGAAAGGGGTTAAACCGTATGGGGTAGGCCACTTATGTGGAGGATAAGTACCTCTTGTGCCAATTATGCTGAGCAGGGTACAGCGCTAGAATATTCCAAGTATTCCAAATACAATTCAATGTTCCAAAGTCCAAAGGGGGGAAAGGGAACTCCGTAGCCTTTCATACGTCAATCGGCAGATTCGATACGATCAGCCTCGTCACCTAACCCCAAAACGTCTAGAATCCGAATACCAACTTCATCATTAGACGACAACAACACGGCATACCACTATTCAATTCCAAAAAGCGTCCTCATTGCTGACACATCACACCCTTTCTCCTGTCGAAGAGGGGTTGTACTGAATTCCCTGTTAAGAATCCCATGTCCTGACGCAACCATGGATTTCGCATACGACCATATAACTGAGGAGACTCTTCCAAAGGACCCTAGCGATAACGACGATAACGGCAACCAGAACGGAGAGTCCTCCCGAAGGAAGCCCGAACACACGCTCAACGAAGATATTCAAGAGGCATACCGTGCATTCTCCAGTAGCACTTGGGGGAGCTGGCTCGGTGGAACTGTCGGCAGTGTGATCAAGCAGGTACGTCAACCATGCGAATTTATAGGGGCTATTGAATAACCCTCTTCTTATCACAGGGCGAGTCTGTATATAGAGAAGCGCAACAAGAGGTCACTTCGCTCAGTGCAGATGCTACCAGGGGCTTTGCCAGTCTCCGTGCCAGAGCTCTCTCATTGACGACGTCCCCCCTCCCCGCAGAACAACGAGCGCAGCAACCTGGTGATAAGGAGAAGGATCCCGAGACTACTCCGACGACATCTAAGGCCCCCGGTTCCGATGAAGCAGGCAAGGACTCTGAAACCGTGATATCAAGATTGAAGGCAGAGGCTGCGAAGCGTCTGAAGGATATCCAGCGTGCGGAGGATGCTGCCGACGAGGCGCTCCTGAAATTCGGCGGCAACATTCGGGATTTCTTCCGTGATGCCATCATCGTCAAGCCCGGTTCAGAATCCGATGACTCTAAGGGAACTAGTCGTCGTTTCGAGAGCAAAGATGAGACCGGAAAACGAGTAATCCACACCTCGAGATATGATGCTCAGCTCCATGTCTTGCACACAACCGAGAAGAGTTTCACTGAAGATCCCGCTACTACCGAGTTTGCTGCGTGGGCGAAGAACTTCGATGTGGACAGCAAGACGGAGAACATTAGCGCCGACCTAGCCAAGTATCCGGAGCTGCGAGCAAACATGGAGAAGCTAGTCCCTGACAGGGTTCCCTACGCCGACTTCTGGAAGCGATACTATTTCCTACGACACAGTATAGAAACGGCTGAAGCACGTCGCCGAGACCTGCTGAAGGGTTCGTTACATTTCTCTTTTAGTCTACGTATACGGATCTAGCTAACAGGCATTTTAGCCGCATCTGCTGAAGAAGAGATTGGATGGGGCGAGGATTCCGAGGATTCTGAAGAATCAGAGTCTGAGGAATCTGAGGAGTCCGACGACGAGACAGTGCCAGCCAAGCCGACAGGAAAGCCAGCAAGACCAGGCTCTACCGAATCTTCCACCACGATTCACCCGCCAGCCCGTCCCATTCCAAACAAGACCCATTTAAAACCAGCGGAACCCCGTAAATCCAACGACGAGAAATCGCAAGCGGACAGTGACACCAGTTACGATGTTGTCGGCGCAGCTTCTGGAAACCCGAGCCAGGCCCCCAGTAGCCCTAAGGAGTCTCGGAAGGTAGAGGATAGCGATGACAGCGACGATGAAGAATGGGAGTAATAGTATTGCTTGAAGCTTGGCTTATTGGCTCTCTGTTAGTATGAATGGTTCGAATTTGGAGTTCCTATCGGCGTCGGTTGGTCCCTTTCTGGATGGCTTCGAATGCATGATATTGTCCGTCCGCCCGCTTTGTATATCTTTTCAAGCACATTTCATTGCAAACTTGCTATGCCACTACCAGCGACCCCTGTTCTCCTAGAGTTCGCGGCTCAAGGATTAGATTCTGCGTGCTCCCACTCAACGCTTCTTTCGCGTAACTTTCGTAAAGCCATCCTCGTCGACTTCCGGAGCGGGCTTCTCTTTGGGTGCCGCGACCAAGGCAGGCGCATCGTCCATATTAACATCCTCGTCCTCTTCACTCTCATCATCATCATCGCTCTCCCAATCAGTCTCTTGGTCTCCACCATCCACCTCTTGCACCTTGACCGTCTTGCCCTTCGTGTCGAGCCATCTGCGCCTTAGATCTTCGACGAATGCGAAGTCTCCGGCGGCGCACATGGCGCGAGCCTTCATGATGCGCTCGGCGACCTCTATCTCAGACTCATCATCGACGTTGGTCTCGAATTCGTCCCACATGACTTGCAGCAGGGTAGCCTCGACATCCTCCACGTCGGGATCCTGGGGGGTCTTCTGGGATGGCTTCTGCGGCTTGGCGAGATCGACGAAGCTCGGGAACATGTCGACGATGGCGCCGGCGAACCAGTCGCGCTTGTCGTCAGACGCGGGCCCGCCTAGGTTGTTTTGGACTGCGACTGTGAGGGAGAGCCATAGGTGCAGCGATATGGCGACGCCCTGCTCGAATTGTAGCTGTCGGGTTTCTAGTTTTTGGAATAGTTAATACTACAGAAGGGAAATATCATATAGTGAGGAATATTTGAAATATATCACATACCTGGCGTCGGACCTACTGCAGAAGCCATTTTGCAGGGACTGTTATCCTGGTGATGTGCTGAACCCTGAGCGTCGCATTCACAGGCGATGGAGGGGCATTCGCATTTTCTACCCACTTTTGATAATAATTTCTTCAATTTCTATCGTTCTGCCGGCTTTGACCGCACGCCGCAACACGGCAGCACGGGTAACGGCGATTCGACATTAGATCCACGCTAGCCCACCCTATCAGATCCCTTCCCCTATTAAGGCGGACTATCCGTTTGGAGCTAAACCCGCCCGGGCTTGGAATGGATTGCCATGTCTGAAAGAAGCAGGGCAATGACATCACCAAGAAATGAGCTGTAAGATTAGGTAGCTGGGCAGGTGCCAGCTTGGAAAGGGTAGCTAGCTATCCACTTATATAGCATTTGGAACTCGCGATAACCAGTCTCGTCGACTTTGTTACCTGAGTATAACCTGCTTGGAGCTGCCCAATGCCTCAATTCAACCACACGAGCTATCACGGCTTGTAGAAAGCTGCGATTTGGCGCACTACACAACAATTCGAGATACCTAGCCCGGCCGTAGCGATGAATACCGCTACGGTGTCCATGGCGGTTACGCCAACGGTCTTGTCGACTTTCTTGTCCCACGTACGTATCTAGCCTAACCCATTGGAATACCCTCTTCCCGTCAACCTAAACTTTATCCTATTTTCGGTGTGCTGCCATCGTCGATTTCTAAGTGGCTGAGCTACCCGAGGATGTCTGCTGTTTGCCTTCCACCAAAAGCTTGTTTCATTCTGTTTGCCCCTGTAAGGAGAATCCATGCTAAGACCAAGTCTTGGTGACATCGTAGTACCTTAATCGCAAACCACTACGCGAGCGACCGACTGCTCACCTCTCGTATGACGAGGGCTTGCATCTTATACGATCATTCCTTGAGTTCGCGTCGCACCATACGGTCGAGGAGCTGCAGGCCTTCACTTCCCAATGGGTGCCCCACCCACAATGGGTCAAAGTCGACGAAGTCGAGATACCCGAGACGAAGCTCGTAGAGGCCGCGAATGTTTTACAAGAACAGCTTGGTCCAGATGGCATCAGGAAAGTCGGCGGTAGGAACTGGTGGCAATGGCGCAAGCCGGGTAGCCCCCTCAAGGCGGAATGGATCGAGATGAAGGCCGATTACCATGAGCGCAAGAAAACTGGTGACCCGGGCAAGAGAGTCATGCTCTATGTCCATGGAGGCGCCTATTACTTTGGGAGCGTCGATGAACATCGATACCAGATGCAGCGACACGCGCGGAAACTCAAGGCGAGGGTATTCGCTCCTGAATATCGACTAGCTCCCCAGTTTCCCTTTCCATGTGGGCTTCAGGACTGCTTAGCAGCGTATCTGCACCTGCTTACAACCCAAGATCCGACCACTATAATCCTGGCTGGCGACTCTGCTGGAGGCGGCATGGTCTTGAGCATGCTTGTCACTATGAGGGATAGAGGCATTCCTCTTCCTGCCGGAGCTATCCTCATCAGTCCCTGGGTGGATTTAACGCACTCTTTTCCAAGTGTCTCTGGTGATTGTCCTCTAGACTACATCCCTAAGCACGGATTTCATCACAAGCCTTCGAAGGCCTGGCCGCCCTTGAATGCGGACGAATACGCATCATTGGCGGAGCAAGTAGCTAAGAATAATAAGCCGGGTCAAACTAAGCTGATGAAGCCGGCCTCTGTAGAAGCAAAAAGCCTTCCTCAGGATCTTGGGCAGCTCAACGCGACGGAGGCAGAAGATGGTAAGTCTCTTGCCGGTAGCCTCGCCGAAACATCCTATATTTCGATCAATCTCGATGGAAAAGAGGTCAAGCTCAAGGACCAAATCCAGGTATGTGATATCATTCAAAATCGAAAAGTATGTGCTAATGCTTTCTTAGATGTATACAACCAACGAGCTCTTGTCGCACCCTCTAGTGAGCCCCGTTATGCAACCTAGTCTTGGTGGGTTGCCACCTTTGCTCATTATGACTGGAGGTGGCGAAATCCTTCGAGACGAACAGATATACTTAGCGCACAAATGCGCGAATCCATCCAAGTACCCGCCCCCGGAGTCTGCTATGCATGACTCGGCAAGAGAGCAATTAGAACGCTACAGGCCAACTGATGTACAACTTCAAGTCTGGGACGATTTATGCCATGTTGCACCGACTTTGAGTTTCACCCGCCCGGCAAAATACATGTACCGCTCGGTAGCACAATTTGGCGCCTGGGCTCTAGCTCGGGCTCAGGGGACGGGGATTGAAATCCTCGACGATGATACAATCTCAGTTATATCGAGTTCCAGCTCGAGTTCCGATACTGAGGGTGCGAATAAAACCACTAGAGATAAAGCCAAATCAGACGAAAATGTGAAGTCTGAGGTGGGAAAGGCTGGTGATCCCTTGCCACCATTCAAGAACCATATGATCCGTCAACAAGTTAGTCGACATGGAGTCATTACCCCCTTGGCACCCGCAACTGAGCTACCTGGCTGCACTATTGATCGAAATGACATTGGCGTCGTAAAAGAAGTCCCAGTGCGTAGGTGGCTCGAAGTACGCTCTCAATGGGACAAACGGTTCGGGAGTGTACGTGCTAAGATCCACAAGCGGCGACTTAAGGAGATGGCTGCAGGATACGTCGGTTTTGACGGGGAAACGCCACCCCCAGCTGCTCTCGCCAGTAGACGCAAGGCAGGCGATGACCTCGTAGAAAAGAGGAAGGCTAAGAGCATGGGTCTGGCCTTATGGTCTCTCTGGGGCTCTAAGCACGATGAGGCTACCGTAAACCGAGAGCACGAGGCAGGCAAAGCGCCAGAGATGAAAGTCGCTACTACCGTGGAGGGGGAAGGCGCTCGTTCACCCTCCGATATTAAGAAACAGGAGAAAGACGTCGCCAAGAGGGAGCTAAGGAAAAGTCGAAGCCGGTCGAAGACAAAGATAGTGAGGGACGAAAGCCAGATTACGGATGAAGATGGTATCAACGAGAATACTCCCATATCTCAGCTCATGGCTAAGAGAGAGGGGAAAGCTAGAGAAACCGGCCCGCCTCCATCTCCGGGAAGCAACCTACTTACGCCGAGTTACTTGCCTCCCGAAACGGGCGTCACGGGCAAGCGGCCTATTGTCAGCGGCATTGCTGTGCCTTTCAGTCTTAATAAAGAAGCCGACACGGCTAGTATGATCACGTTGACTTCGGCACTAGATCAGCCGAGTCGAGTTGCGAGCCCGAGACCATTGAGTCCGGAGACTGATGCCGTGGCGACGACTAGTGCCGCCGTTGTGGCTGCTTCTACCGAGAAGGCAAAGGACGAAGTTGTCGATCCGGAAGCCATTAAGGAGCAGGGACCCATAGTTACGGACTATTTCCAGTCTGCAACAAGAGGCCCGGAAGCTGGTGGGATAGAAAGCTCCGAAACACCCTGGGCTACGGGTCCAGAGACCACGCCAGTTGTCGGAAATGGCGGGGTGAAAGGAAGCAACAATACAGCACCGGGCACGCCACGAATCATTGTTAACGGGGCCGCTGGTACCCTAGCGCGGCCACCATTGGAGACGTTCGTTACAGCACAGGAGGATCTACCTACCACGAAATAATTTTAAATCTTTAAACAATTAGGGGTTCAGCGGGAAGACGGAACACAGCAATATACCCAGATTATATCTCATTTGTTAGGTCAAGGATAGTATGTTATTTATCTTTACTTAGCTTATATACCCTCGTTAGGAATTAGTAATAGGAATTGAGATTTGATATGTTGCAATATTAAAACTGAAGTCATAGGCGTAGAGTTTGAAATCTTAGTTTTACATATTTTATAGATGTATGTGTGTATATGGTAGGCACCTATAGTACAGATTTTACGTGTTTATAATGACAACCTTGACTTTCGTGGCCAGTCTTCACATGATAACCGCCGGGCGCGAAGACGTCCAAGGAGATATTCGTCTACGACTGCGGTGACTCGGAGTCAACTCAGTCCAGAATAATGATCTGTGGCACTACTCTCCGTAATGTCCGGTCTCTTCTTCCTGATTTTAGCTGTGACTTATGCTCCATTCAGGACAACAAACACCTCAATCCAACCCGTTCTCAGCCTTCCATCGATCCAGGTACAGCTCCGGGCTCTTAGGTCCCAATGCGTAGCCTTCGTACCGACCTCTTGTTGGAGGTACTCTTCTCGTCACGAAGGGGGTCAACTATAATGAAGACTCTATTAGCTTCCATGTCCTCTTCGAGTCCAGAGAGGAAGTAAAAAAATACCTTGAATGTGTCCAACCCGGCGGGCACGACATACGTCCGCACCTTGTTCCACTCGATGATGTAGCCTCCGAACTTGGTATGCCGACCCATGCTGCCTGTCCCCGTTCCCTTGTAGAAGCCCTTCTTGATGTCCTTGGTGGTCAGCGGCAGCTTGCGGAAGCGCTTCAGGAGCGCTTGTGTGGGCTGCATCGCGGCGGTTTGACGCTAAGTCGGTGGTTTGCTTCCGTATAGTCTAGGAGTTCGATTGGTTTGCCGCCGTTGATATTCCCCGTGTATCAAGGCAAATCGATCGACGTCGTTGCCGTGTGCTGTGTGAATGGCTCTGGACTTGTGAAGTTCGCGATCTTGAAAATCGTCGAATTAGGTGGGTCCGGTAGTACTTAGGTACTGGTTGGCACCCGCTGCAGTTTAACTGGACCCTGGGAAAATCCAACCACTTGGGGCGCCTAGAGCTATGTACCCCCACTATCGTTATCGCGGCAGAAAAAAAGTCCAGACACCGCCCAAATTTTATGAGATTTCGAATTGTAGATTCTGCACAGCTGCTAAGACCAGGCTCTAAATCAACCCTGCATATCCAGGGCTTGAGAGGGTATTTAGCTCTAAGATCAGTTAAAAGTTGCCGAGAGACTCCTCTAGTTCTACGACGTCGCAGGCATAAACAATATTATCCACCATGCCCGGCCGACAAGCCCACGGACGGCCCGTCGGCGGCGCCCCGAGTGCCAGCGGCAAAAGCAAGAAGCGATCGAAGTCCAAGGCCAGCAAAAAGGCGCTGAACGCCTTCGCGATCGCATCGGAAGAATACGCCGACCGTCAGAAGCGCACCCCGCGCAACCGCGAGCTGGATGCGCCGCGGAGCGGGGGCGGCAAGCATGCGAGGGACGAGGACGAAGACGACGGGGATGAGGATGAAGATGAGGGCCCGCCGAGGAAGATGCGACGCGGTGGTGCTGACCGCGATGAGGATGTCGAGTACGGCAGCGATAGCAGCGGGAACGAATGGCGCATTGGTGTTGATGAGGATGATGACTCCGAGATTGACAGTGATGAAGCTTTTGGAGAGAGTGATGAAGAAAGATTCGAAGATTACACATTCCGTGGGAGCAAGAAGAAGGGGAGAAAAGAGGTAATAAAACCCAGATCGAGGGCCTCCACCGCAGCTATAACTAATGCGCCTGGTAGGATGATGACGACGAGGACGACAGCGATGAAGATATTGGAGACGCCGATGGTGCTTCTCTCGGATCGGATGCCATAGACCTTGCTCAAGCTCTAGATATGTCTATGTCAGAAGATGACGGAGAACCTGGAGCTGACGACGAGTCTAATTCTGACGAAGAATCCGACGAAGACGAAGCATCTGGCGACGAGTCTTCTGACGTCGAGGATGACGAAGATGATGTCTCAGAGTCTGGCATTAATGCATGGGTTTCCAAGTTCTCTGGAGTAAAAGATGCGGATGAGGAAGAGTCTGCACCAACAAGCAAGAAGCCTAAGCTTGGGTTGAAAGATCTAGGCTTGCTAGGAATTAAAGATCCCCAGCTCAAGAAATCTCTAAAGCTCATGACAAAAGAGGAGAAATCTAGCAAGCCGCAGAAGCTTGAGGTGCCGCTTGCAAGACGTCAGCAGGCTAAATTGGATCGTACCGTCGCGTATGAGAAGACGAATGAGTCTCTAGACCGATGGACCGAGACGGTGAAGCACAACAGAAGAGCAGATCACCTAGTTTTCCCGCTACCGCAGACAGAAACTGGTCTTGCCAGACATGACAACAGCGAAATCCAACCCCTGAACCATAAAGCGCCAGGAACTGAATTGGAACGAACCATTCTGGCAATTATGGAAGAAAGTGGGCTAGGTCCAAGTGCCAAGAAGGAAGCCAAGGAAATAGAAGACTTGGATGGAGATGCTGAAGGCCTTTCGAGAAACAACTTGAAGGAGTTGTGGCAGCAGAAGCGTCGTGAGAGAGAGCTTAAGTCTCGAGAAGATGCGAGGGCAAAGCGTATCAAGAAGATCAAGAGTAAAGCGTATCACCGAGTACACCGAAAGCAAAGAGAAAGAGACGAAATCAAGGAGCGTGAGATCATGGCTGCATCTGGAGAAATCGACTCGGAGGAGGAACGCGAAGCTCAAGATCGCCAGCGAGCTATGGAAAGAATGGGGGCCCGCCATCGGGAGAGCAAGTGGGCTAAAATGACCAACAAAAACGGTCGTGCCGCTTGGGATGACGATGTTCGAGTGGGCATCGCTGATATGGCCCGCCGGAACGAGGAGTTGCGTCGCCGTATTGAAGGAAAACCGTCAAGGGCAAATGACGGGTCCGACGACGACTCAGATTATTCAGGTGGCTCGGACGCGGACGATGCCGATGAACGGAAGAGGCTTCTCCAACAACTTGACGAGGTTTCCGATGCTGACGACGCGGGACCAAAGTCGAAGTTGATGAACATGCAATTCATGAAAAAGGCCGAAGCGGCGAAGAAGAAAGCCAACGATGACTTGGTGGCTCAAATAAGAAGGGATCTGGCTTCTGATGATGAGGATGGCGAAAATTCCGACGAAGGACCCGAGGATGTTGGTCGACGGAAGTTCGGTCAGCCATCGGGAGACAAGTTGGTTAAGGCGAGCGAAAAGCTCGTCAAAGCCAGCAAGAAAGGCAGAACGGAAAAGGAAGATCTCCAAGCTGCTAGGGAGAATATTGCAACCGCCTCGGCTGGTCGCTCAAAAGGCCTCTCGGCCCCAGTTTCGCAGGATGTAAACACAGATTCGATAGCGGGTGCTTGGAGTCAGCCGTCAACTGTCGGACCTCCCAGGAAACAAAGGGGCAAGAAGACGGGTTCTGGCGTAGAAGTACTGGAACTGGGCTTAGAATCGGTGGCTGTAGCTGCGTCTGCCGCTCCAGCGAAGAAGCCTAAGCCGAGCAAGAAGCAAACTGTCCTCAATGCAGATGACTCGTCAGATGATGAGACAAGCCATTTGCCCATCCAATTCCGCGAGCAAGATCTCATTGAGAAAGCTTTCGGTGGCTTAGACGTCGTAGCTGAGTTCGAGCAAGAAAAGGCAGATGCCGAAGAAGATGACGACGATAAGATCATCGACAACACGCTCCCCGGTTGGGGCAGCTGGGTCGGTGACGGAGTTAGCAACCGCGAGAAGAAGCGGCATCAAGGGCGATTCCTCACTAAAAAGGAGGGCATCAAGAAGAAGGACCGCAAGGACGCTGGACTGCAGAACGTTATTATTAACGAGAAGCGCACCAAAAAGGTAAGTTCTATCCATTTAAGGCCGGATTCTATATGGACATTACCACTAACATTTGACTATAGAACGACAAGTTCTTGGCTTCTCAGCTGCCGCACCCCTATGAGTCCAAGATGCAGTACGAGCGCGCCCTGCGCTTGCCTGTGGGCCCCGAGTGGATGACCAAGGAGACGTTCCAAGAGGCGACCAAGCCGAGAGTTTTGATCAAGCAGGGCATTATTGCGCCTATTGCGAAGCCTACTCACTAAGATGAGTATATGTGGTATATAGCTGTAGTACGAGTCTGGCTCGACGTACATAGCATTATTGGAAATAGAAAATCACGGTGTTGTGTAGCTTCGACATGGAAACATACAAAAGTCATGTTTCCCCTGCTCATTCTCACCCACCAGCCTCCTGATTTGCCGTAGATGATGCTACCAGTTAAAGCGCTCAGAAAGGGGGCTGAATCGAAACATCCAAGGAGCAGCCTCAATTGTGTAATCTGACATAACCAATTTCAGTTGTCACATATCAGAGCCTACTGCATAGTGCCTAGAAATTTCAATATTGATATTCAACAGGGGTATAACTATCAATCGTCCAACCTGCTTCATACTCATCCTAATCCTCGTCGTCACTACTATCACCAAATATAGCCTTCAAGACATCTTCCTGCGCCCGCTTGCCCTCCAACGCTTCGTGCACCTCCGCATTAACCACCACTTCTTCCTTAGCTTGTGGCGGTGGTGCTTCCAATGCTTTCGGTGCTGATATATCACCAGTATCCTTGGCCGCCGAACTAGACACCTGCGTTTGCGCCGACCTGAGCAGCTCATCCAGCGTCATCGCGCTCTCGGAGTATACACCACCGGAACTAAACCCACTAAACAGATCCTTGGCCTTTGGTTTCGCCGCGCTGGCCTCAGACTGCATATCCTGGTCGGGCTGCACATGCGCGGGGGGCCTGACATTGAACCTCTTGCACAGCAGCCTCGTGGGGTAGAAATCCGTCACCGCCCGCGTCATCGAGCCGTACATGCCCATCCTCGCGGCCTCCTCCGCGGGATCAGCCGGCTTCTGCGCTGGTCTCGATAGGAGCTCCTGGTCCGAGGAGACGGTGCCTGACGACCCGCTCACGAATCTGGAAGAGGGTGAGGATAAGGTGGTGGAGGCGGAGGTGGTAAAGCGCGACGCCATGGCGCCCGTCATGGGCTTGAAGATGCGCGCGCAGCTGCGGAACTCGTGCAGCTCGCGCAGCCAGTCCTCGGTGCTGACGCCCGGCGCTCTCGGGGGCGGCGACTGCGAGAACCCGGCGGCGTACTCCAGGTACGCTCTGTACCGCCCGCGCTTCGCCTCGTCGTCGGCGTAGGGTGCGGCACCGCCGCTCGCGCCTCGGGCGATGGCCGCCGCGGCTGTGGCTTTGTCCAACTCTGGGATTTGGCGGAGGAGCTCTTGCTGCTTCTCTGCCTCGGTTAGGGCGTACCCCTCGGGGATCTCGCCGAGAGCCGGTGGAAGATTGAATTTCCCTGTCACGGTGGCGAGGCGGTCGCGCGCAGATGCGGAGAGGAAGTCGAAGACGGATTTACCCGGCAGCTGGGCCTCGCCCAGGAGGGCGGCGCGGGATTTGGGGTCGAGTTTCGAGGCTTTTGCCGCGTCGGCGGTGGATACGTAATCTGATGTTGACGTCTCGGATTTGCGCTGCTTGCTGGATTTCCAGTCTGGTGGTATTTCGGGTGGTGGGTATTTGTTGACCTCTGAGTTGATGGTAGACATCAGGTCGTCTGTTTCCACGCCGAACACGAAGCCGTCGGGGGGTAGGCGGCCGTCGTGGCATTTTCGTAGGTTCTTGCCTGCTTGCGCGAGCGCGTTTTTCCGTGATATGAACTTTGGCGCCGACCGTAATGCTGGATTTGCTGTTGTCGTCGCGTTCGCTACCTTTTTCTTCTTTTTGTCGCCCCCTATTACCCGGTTGTATGATATACGGGGTCCGATCTCGTACGGGTCTTCGTCATCGGATCCGGTGTCGTTTAGGACGCCGATACCTATACCTCCTTTTCCAAATTTACTTGGTTTCTTCTTTTTTAGCGCGTTGGGGCGTATTAAGGGCCCGTTGCGTGAGTCTTCGTCGGAGCTCGAACCTGCTTCTTCTTGCCTGTCGGTTTGCATCGGTGTTAGCCGCGATTCACCCTCGTAACCTAGTCCCTTCCGATCTAGCTTCTTAACCAAAGAGACCATGGGCACGTTATCTGGCGCGAAGAGATACGTGTCGTCTCCATCCTGAGCTGCGCCGTCTGGCTTGCTGCCGCCAACATCAAGTCGAGCTTTCCGACGGATCTTAGGACCAATTCCTTGACCATCTTTCCAGCCCATCCTTCTCAGAAGTTTGACGCCCATAGTCTCCCCTTGGGCGCGGAACAGATCCGCGAGTCCACCGCCGCGTCGCATAAGGCCATCTTCATCCGTAGACCCTAGTCCGGCGAATCCCTGCGCGGTTTGTAGTTTCTGCGCCTCAGCTGCGTCGGCTAGGTCCTCCTCGTCCATGAAGTCCTCGGGCCGTTGTTGCTTGGCGGCGGAATCATCTTTGCGGCGGTTCGAGCGCGACGAGACGAAGGTTGAGGGCGTCCATCCTTCCTTGGATCCAACGGTGTTAAAATATCCCGCGCTCCAACCGCCGGTGAAGGCGCCGTGGAGGCGTTTGCGCCCCCGCTCATCCCGCACCTCCTGCTTCCATACGGGCACGTAGGAGCCGTCGTCGCGGACGTCGGGGTCGAGGGGCGGGAGGGGAGTCCCGAAGAGCACGTACGGCGACTGCTGGGCTTGGAGGTCGGCTTCGAAGGTCGCGCGGGATCGCTTGAATGACATGGGCGGTTTATGGTAGGTCCTGAAGTTGACGAATGGTCTCTAGCACGGCTCCTGGGTTTGTTGGACTCTGGTATGCTAGAGGATGTGCCATGTATTGTGTCTTAAAATCATCCGAGACGTGGACGATGATGCTGTTGATAGGTGTAGGTACATGCATTGCTTATCGATAAAAATAGCTACATGTACTTTAATATTCCGGCTAGATAAGCTATCGAGGTGCTCCACAGTAGAGTGCTGACTAATCTCACTTTATACATGTACATAACATCTTAATCCAACAACTCTCGGCTTCAAATTGTATAATCAGCCACGACTTTAATTACGTATTTTGTTTACTTGACTGCATCCTGATGATGAGAACACTGAGTACTTTCATATGACTAAGTCTTGGAAATTTCGTAACGTTAATGCTTCTCAAGACAAAAAAACTACTCAACAAAAATGAAAATCAAAAAAGAAAAACATGTCTCATAATATACGACCTGTCAGAAACTGCGTGGGGTAGCTTCATTTTCAGCTTTGCTGAAATATAGTTACATAAGCGTGGCCGCGTGGGTAGGATCTCTGACGGACGTTGCCGTTGAAGAGCTCATCAGCCGACCAAGGGTGAAGCTATCAGTAGAATCGAGCCTCAGGGCGGGATCGGAAAGTTGATTGATTACATCTAGATTGCTTAGAAGTGGGCTGAGATCCGGAAATAGGTCTAGAACTTACGTCAATGAGCCTATGTGACCGGTTTTAAAATCTACTCGGCGAACCTTCAAGATGCTCCCCGCGGTAGAGCCGTTCGGAATGTAACGGACGAGAGGGCTGTGTGTGACGCTGCAACCTTTCTGCAAAGTGATAGATCACGATCATGGCATCTCAACCCACTCGATCCCACGATTCATATATACATGGATTATCTTCCCCGCCTGAAGCCAACTCAACAGCCCACCCAAAGTACACGCCTTTGCTCGGCATTCTAGCTTGAATCCTTTCCCGGAGTCGTAATCGTCGTCATAGCGTATGAGACGCTCGCCAGCGAGTTCCCCGATTAAGAGGATATAATGAAATCTCGTAAAGGAGCGTATGTCTCTCAACATCTAACAAAACCTTGCTACCTCCTACCAATAGCATGAAATGGCCGCACATGATATACGTTATGTTACGTTTGTATTTGGTGGGTGTGGACTAGACGATAGCTGCCCGCCCGTCTAGGCTGTCACCCTGAGTGTTCCTATATGAACCACCATGTTCTTTCGATGTTGGAAGCTGAGCCTGATTACTATAACGGGCCATATAGTCTTTCTCTACGCTAGATTTTGTTGTAGGCCAGAAGAAAGTGACCATGGATTTACTGAAGTGCTCGGGTCTTACAGCTCTTGAGGTCTTTGCCATTGCCAGGGTGGCAGCTCAACTTCATATTGACTTGCCAACCGGTATACAGACTGGGTATATTCTCTTTATTATACAGTATCTGTTGTTGAAGTACTATCGGGTGTTTCTATATCCCAAATACTTCTCACCCCTCCGACACCTCCCCGGTCCGACTGTGAGTTGATCCTTCGTTAAGTTATACTACACTCTAGCCCCTCCAATGTCTAAAAGAGGTCTTCTACAGGACAACCAGATTTTCTTCGGTCAGTTTTTCAACTTCCTGAAAGCCGAGACACCCACAAGTCTATACGTCAAATGGATGCGAGAATATCCCGACGCACCCTTTATTCGATACCTCTCCTTTGCGAACCAGGAGATTATAATGCCCAATAGCGTCGAGTCCTTTAAGGAAACACTCCAGACGCAGTGCTACTCCTTCCAGAAGGCAGTCCACTGGCGACGAATGATGAAGGAGATAGCCGGCGAAGGCGTAATCGTCATGGAGTTTGACCAACATCGAACACATCGGAAGATGCTCAACGGCCCCTTTTCTGTGACCAACGTACGCAAATTGGAGCCTGTATTTAAGTCCAAGGCCCTGGAAGTGACCCAGGTCTTCGACCGAGCTATTGCGGCCAACAAACACGGGAGCACTGGGGTCATCGAATGCACCGACTGCTTCTCCAAGACTACGCTTGACGTAATGGGTATTACGATTCTCGGAATTGACCTTGGTAACTTGGCGGGTATTACCTTTGATGGTAAAAGCAAGGCCAACGACCAGAACCCCGAGTACACTTTCCACAATGCCTACCAGGTTATCTTTGCGCAGGAGTCGTTAGGGAAAATTCTTTTATATCTCAACGGTGTCTTCCCGACGCGGTGGCTCCCCTTACAAGCAAATCGTGACTTTCTCTTTGCTACTTCGTGGTTAGAAAACTATTTGACTGGGCTTGTACGAGAACGGCGCGCTGAGATCACGGCTTCTATGGCCGCTGGTAAATACGAGAGGGGCGACTCACGCGACCTGATAACTTTCCTTATCGAGGAGAATCTGCCTGGTGGAATAGCCGAGGGAGTTAAGGAGATAGAGATAGTTGGCCATGTAAGTCATTTGAAGAACCGCAATATTCACGTCATGAAGCGTACATCGCGCATGCTGACAGACGGCGCCCCTTCCTTAGCTTATCCAATTCATGGCTGCTGGCCATGAAACGTCGGCAAATCTGCTGTCGTGGAGTTTGTACACCTTGGCCACAAGGCCCGATATCCAAGCTAAGCTCTACGAGGAGCTGTCAGCACTAGACGACGATCCAGTCTTCGCGGCCCTCGACAAGTTACCATATCTTGATAACTTTATCAAAGAGGTGCTTCGACTGTATTCGCCTGGTAAGCGCCACTCTGCTTCTTCTCCCTGGCAACGGTATAGCTTATATCTCTCTCGCAGCCACTGGCATGTTCCGCGAAACTGCCGTTGACGTAACGATCGAGGGAGTTTTGTTTCCAAAGGGCACTACGTTTGATATTATACCTGCAGTACCCATGCTTAACCCACATATATGGGGAGAGGATGTCGACGAGTTTGATCCGACACGATGGGACCGTCTGTCTGGTGACCGGGCCTCGCCGTACGCATTCGTGGCGTTCTCTCAAGGACCACGGATATGTATCGGACGTCCACTCGCCTTAATGGAGATGAAAATCATTTTTGCCGAGATTGTCCGGAACTTTAGGATCTTGAATGTTGAAAAGGAGTTCAAGGTCGAGAATCCCAGTCCTGTGATGCGCCCGAATGGCCTCGAGGTCCGGTTCGAAAGGATTACTCCTTGACTTTTGATTTCAAACACAGACCTGAAGTCCGTGAGAAATTTCTTTGCAGTGGATAGCCCGATGTAAGGAACGTCGGGCGGGAGCTGTGCAATGCGAGGGACAACGATGGCGGTCTCAAACTTCAACGGCCTTTTTTTATTTCTTTTTTTATTTTTATTTTTATTAACGATGCATAGTCTGTTTGAAATTCCTATGATTGGTTAATTGGCTGAGAATGGATTCATCAACGCTACTTTTCCCCAAGTCAGGATCTCCTAGCAAAATACATCGGAAGGGTCTTCTAGGAAGAATGGAACCATCTGCAGCACACTTGTGCTACCCGGAAGTTTCATTAGCTAGATTCATCCTGAAACCTAAAATGGCCAGAATACCGCTACTCTGGGGCTTGCGGATGTGATGAAGAGCTGAAACCCCTGTGAGATGAAGGGAAGGGCGAAAGTCAAGGTGGCCTTTTTTGAGAAGCAAGGGGTTTGGATGTAGAGTATCTCTGTGGTGTAGTGTGGCGCCTAGGTTAAAATCATGCTTCCTAGATACACCAACCACCTTGGCCAGCTGCATGTATGGATCTTTCGACCAACAAACTCAGATTAAGTTCAAGCAACGATATGATATTGAACAATGTGAGCTCGGAGACTTGTGAAGATAAGGGGACATAAGAATTTGTTGAGGGATATATCGAAGATTGACAATGAGGACACTACCGTGTAATAAGAGAACGAGATGGTAATACATCCTAATGCCGTTGAACAGCGTGATGTTTTCCACGGTTGCTTCTTTAGGATCTTGTTCGCTTCACGGTCCAATCAACACACAGTACCATGTCTCTATTCAATAGGACGACAGAAACGGGATAGCCACGGATATTTGGCCTATCACGGTGCCTGGCCGACCGAAGAAGAGTAGAAGCAAAATTAAACCGAGCCCGTTATTTTCCTGATCGGTCAAGCTTCGATTCTGCAATACAACCTTGTTAGCCAGTTGGTGGGAGCATTTTCGCTGCTGTCGTCATACCCCTCCAAGTCATCACATATGCACAAATCAACCTCTTTGGGATTTGTTCCTGTGAGATATCATGGATGGATGGAAACGGAGGAGGATCTAACAACTTGAAACGCAGTACGTGGCTGAGTGATTTTGTTTGGAAGTTCTTTGTCTGCTGTGCTATTATAGCGTATCATTCCTATTAATACGTGTTCGCTTTTTGAATTCCCATAAAGAGATGTTATTCATGCTCAAGTTGTGAAGGTTGTGTAGGCGGTGCAGGTGGTGCAAGTAGTGCACATATTATTATTATTATTATTCTAAAGTATAAGGTATTAGTTTCCCAGGGGCCGTCCGAAATTTCGTCATTTGTTCAAGCCCGAAGCCACATCACCCACCAACCGGGCTACGTAAGGTGTACACTAAGCAGTGTCTGTGGATGGCATGGATAGCAGAGATGGCAGCGACATGCGGCTAACGTAGCTCAACTCACTACCTAGGTAAGAAAGAGACTTGTTTAGGTGGAAAGGGCATTCATTACAAGAAGGGCCCAGTCAGCTTTGTGACACTTAGCATCGGGATATCCACTATCCACTATCCACCATCCACCATCCACATGCACCTGCCATCTGCTGAGAATGTTGAATGTTCTTTTTCCGTCTCTTTTCTTTTTCCTTGCATGTACATTATGTACTAGGGAAACATTTCACCCAGTACAATTTCAGCTCCGGCAATTATACCTAGATAGAGTCGCCTTGCCGGACCTTCAATGTTTAAAAGTATATTCATGGATGGCTGCGGGGTGAATTCAATTGTGATCTTCCTTTTTTTCTTCGCCACTGTATCGTCAGACGTCGTCGGCTCTCGTGTTCTGGGCACACGGGACCAAGTTAGATAATTAATGTAGTAGATGGTCGCCGGTACATACTGAATTCCCGCGGTGGAGGTGGTCCCTTATTATTAGGCCGTCGCTATTACTACACGTAGCGCACAGTAGCTACGTCCTACGTGTAACCACCTGTATTCCGTACCGGCCTAAGCCTGGAGGGCAACAACAAGATTGAACCAAGGAACGGGCATTGGAACTTCCCAGCTCACCCATCTATGTCCCCAGCTCCTGGAGTCCCCGCCGTTATCACTCCAACATCGAAGTACATTCAATGTATCTCAGGTACCCCGACTAGTCGACTAATCAACCAAAATTGACCGTTTGACCGGTGGTAATTACGGCGTCCCAGCTCCTCGTCAATAAGCTTGCAGTACTTCGCAGTACTCGACAGACGCTAGCGCACCCCGGTCCAATTAACAACCTCCTTAAGGGGGTAAAAGGGAAAAAGAGCGACGAGGCTCCCGCCTGCGACTTGCGACTTACAACCTGGAAGACTGTAACAGTTACTAACGGTACCACTCTTCTCTACAAGGCCTGCCCGGGCTGTCGCTCTCACTGCCCAAACCTCTGGAAACTGCCCAGCGCTGCCAATCTCTTAATTTTGACTTTTATGGATCAGAAGCATCGGCCCTGAACGAGGCCCTGTCTCCTCAGCTGGCTCCCCCCCTTGCTACTCAATAGATAGTCGTACTGTACAGGATTGCTGTAGCAATACCAAGCGATGTCAACTTCAGCAACCGAGCAACAACACCAACATCATCAGCATCATCACCACCATCATCACCATTCGTCGTCTTCATCGCCGAGATCCCACCAGAGCCAGCCCCCCGTGCGAGCGCACTCGACCCGCTCACGCCCGACCAGTTCCACCGCTGCTTCACCTTCCCAACACAACGCGGGTCCACCTCCAAACTCCCATCCTACCTCGACCTCTCACCATCACCGCCATCACAGCCGACAGACCTCGTCTTCCGGCCGTCCTCTCCAAGACATCCTACCCCAGCAAGACTATGAAACGTCGAACGTAGTCGCTGCCCACCATCAGCCTAAGCGAAGTTCCAGCAAAGACCGCCCTCCCCCGGTCTCGCGTGGGACTGACTCCAAAGGCGTCCACCGTCGAAGCAGCACTCGATCAACCCACACACAAAGCGAAATGGCTGGTCCTACCGCCGTCGCAAACAACGCCGGACCAGCTGCTATCCCGCCTGTCATGCAAGCCGCAGCAGATGCCCGCGCTAGCGGTGCTAAGCAAAGGACCTCGAGAACGTCCATCCCGACGCAGTCTGGAAAATGGATTCTGGGCAAGACAATTGGTGCTGGTAGCATGGGCAAGGTAAAGCTCGCTCGTAAAGAGGACGGAACAGAACAGGTCAGTAGCTTCTCCCTTGCTCAATCGGTCGCTGATTCATAGTACTCTTTGCTAATCCTGATGATTTAGGTCGCTTGTAAAATCATCCCTCGAGGTTCTACCGAAGATGGCCACCACAGTCGAGCTGATAAGGAGCGGGCCGACCAGTCGAAAGAAATACGAACCGCACGAGAGGCAGCCATTGTGACTCTTCTCCAGCACCCACATATCTGCGGCATGCGAGATGTGGTTCGAACGAACTATCATTGGTACATGCTTTTCGAATATGTCAATGGCGGTCAAATGCTAGACTACATCATCTCTCATGGGAAGTTAAAGGAAAAGCAAGCAAGGAAATTCAGCAGGCAGATCGCAAGTGCTCTCGACTATTGCCATCGGAACAGCATAGTCCACCGCGATCTGAAAATTGAAAACATACTGATCAGTAAGACTGGTGATATTAAGATCATCGACTTTGGCCTCAGCAACCTTTTCGCTCCCCGTGGCCATCTGAAAACATTCTGTGGTAGTTTGTACTTTGCGGCCCCTGAGCTCCTTCAGGCGCGAGCGTATACTGGTCCCGAGGTTGACGTCTGGAGTTTTGGTATTGTCTTATACGTGCTGGTCTGTGGTAAAGTTCCCTTCGATGATCAGAGCATGCCCGCTCTGCATGCGAAGATCAAGAAGGGGCTTGTGGACTATCCTAGCTGGCTATCTAATGGTAACCCTTCCGGCTCCCAAGCAGTTTGGCTTGTTACTAACGTACATCTAGAATGTCGCCATCTTCTGTCCCGCATGCTTGTCACCGATCCGAGACAACGAGCAACAATGCACGAAGTCATGAACCACCCCTGGATGATCAAGGGTTATGGCGGTCCACCCGACAACTATTTACCTGCTCGCGAACCTTTGACGCTTCCCCTAGAACCAGAAGTCATCAACGCGATGACTGGCTTCAACTTTGGCCCGCCGGAGGTGATCAAGGCCCAGCTCACAAAAGTGATCGAATCAGAAGACTACAAGCGTGCTGTTGCACTCTTACAGAAGGAAAAGGAACAACCACCTGCACCCAAGGACGTGGAGAAGAAACGAGGATTCGGATTCGATTTCTATAAGCGACGTAACTCTGGGAGTAGCCGCGATAACTTATCGGCCCCAAGTACAGATGCTCTACAGATCGGTGCCGATCCACTCAACGCCTTTAGTCCTCTAATCTCTATCTATTACTTGGTAAAGGAGAAACAAGAACGAGACAAGGTAGATGCGGTGCCAAAATCTCATACTCCGAAGAATGTTGCGGACTCCCCCATGCCCGAAATCGTGCCTCCTCCCGAGGCACACACGAATACAGCGACGTATGAGATGACTGGAGAGAAGGCGACTGGAGGTAGGTCGAGACCTCGTGCCAGAACCCATGGGGAAGACGATGCCCCAGAGGATCTCAAGAAGCCCCAACCTTCTCCTGCACTCGCTCCTCCAGAGACTCCTGCGGATTTACCACCGAAGAAGGAGAGCACTGCTGCTGGCATTCTCAGGCGGTTTAGCACTAGGCGCCGTAAGGAACCGGAGAGGCTTGATAAAGACCGCTCTCACCCGCCTATGGTCCATGTTCATTCCCCAGCTGAGACCCCAACGACACCTCGGAAAAGCTTTAGCATACGCAGGTCAAGACGCGACCGCGATGAAGATCCTCAACCTAGTAGGTTACGATCCGGAAGTAGTCAGCCGCAACACCGAGACCTGCTTAGCCCGCCGCTCTCTGCCGGTGGTAACTTGTCCGGAACTAGCAACAAGGGCTTGGGACGGTCGACTAGTGTGAGTTCGGCGGAATTTAGGAGACGACCTTTTGGGTCTGCCAATAGGATTACCAAAGAGCCGCCACCGACCAGCGGGTCTGATCAGTCGGCAGCTACCGATAAACTCCCGCCGGAACCAAAGAGTGCTCTGAACCCTCGCGCTGCCTCTATGAGAGCAAGACCACTTGGACATGCGCGCAGGGAAAGCATTCAAGCAAGGAGAATGCGCAGGGAAGGGGCTCGTGCTGCCGATGTACCCGAGGAAACAGATCAGGAGCTCGGTGAAGCCAGTGGAAACTCGGCCGAGCGCCTAGATGACTCGGAATTGGCCAAGCCAGTCTTCCTAAAGGGTCTCTTCAGCGTTTCTACCACCTCGACGAAGTCTGTGCCTGCTATCCGTGCGGATGTTAAGAGAGTGTTGAAACAGCTAGGGGTCGACTATACGGAAATTCGTGGAGGTTTCTCCTGCCGCCACACTCCTAGCATCGATCTTAAAAAGGGGACAGATATGCCTGGCAGCCCTGTCCCTACTCCTGGCCATCGTCGTAGGTTCAGCTTTGGTATCAGGACGGAAAGGGATCGCGAGGAGCTCCGAGAGATAGATCGAGTGCCGCCCACACCACGGACACCCGGAAGGGCACCTGCTGATAGAAGTGACTCGACGTCGGAGCTTTCCGACCCGGAAAGCATCCCCCGAGATCCGACTAGCTCATCGAGGAGAGTTCCGGGCGAAACTACGACGCATGTACAAAGCGACTTGGGCGGAAACATGGTGCTAGAATTTGAGATTTTCATTGTGAAGGTTCCTTTGCTCTCGCTGCATGGAATCCAGTTTAAGCGCATGGAGGGAAATACTTGGCAATTCAAGAACATGGCGGATCACATCCTGAAAGAGCTTCGCCTATGATCCGAAACCGCATCGCAATTAGTCGAGTCAGGTTGGAAAAGGAGGATCTCTGGGGGCAAGGATGGGTGGACCTAACTGAGGACACCGGATACAAAGAAGACTTTTTCCTATTACAATCCTGTTGTCTCCCATATCTGACGGTGTTGATGGTATAAACATGGGCTCTATTATTGTTGAATACTTGTTGTTGATTCTCAGACCCCTTTCTTGGAGGGCATGTTGGTTTGTTGTGTTGTTGAGATGGGTTCCTCGAGGTCAGGCCGTGCCTGGAGCCTACTGTTGTAAGGATATGATGGAATTGGCAGGTTTGGCGAACGGACTTCACGACAATTGATGTTTCCTAATAGCAGATACAAGCAGTAATGTAAAAAAGCACATCCCTTGTAATAGTGGAAGGTTGCTTCCGTCTTCATCACGTTGGAAGTCATGACGACCTATGACCTATGACCTATGACCTATGACCTAGGTACATGCTCGGACAGACTCCATTACGATTCAGCGCGCATAGCTTACACCCTTTAATACTATAATTCTCAGCGTTGTCAACTTCATCTCCCATTGCTATTGCGGTGGCTTGATTGCTTATCAATATACTGTCGTGGATCGAGTTATTATTTTGTGACTATTGTTCTAATGTCTCATAATGAGATACATTTGATGGAACATTGCTGTCGTCATCACAGTCAATGACAAACTCTCTCACCACAAATTTACATCAGTTATATTGCTCCTTAATCTACGGCGTCTTTATAATTATAACTACTGTTAGAGAGTTGGCTGCCTATATCGAATGACTACTTGATACCAGAACACCAAGGTGCTAGGGAAGAACAAGGTGACGTCCCACGCAGCCACGGTCCCTATCCAGGCCCGCCACACATGGCCCCCCACGGCAGCAGCATGATGATAATGTAGATTAAATGTGGCTCGTGCGTGACCCCGCTGCGGCGCAGGCAAGTGGGATTGGACAGGTGGGCAAGCTGGCAGGCAGGCAGGTGGGATCTATCGAACATCAACGTTGAATGTTTCCAGTTTGAATTTAAGCTAGGGCTGATAAAGGGTACGTACCCAGCTGTTGTAACGCAATCGGCCGCATGTGGTCAGTGCTTCCCCTTGGACCCCATTCCACGCATTCCAGTCGGCAAATTAGGATGCGATGCTTCCTCCACGGCTGCTGGCGAACCCTGCATGGACTTCACTTCTTCAACTTCGCCGGACACCCAGACTTTCAGCCTTAACTTCTGTCTCCCTATCCACCTGCCACTATTAAGCTGCACGCAACCTGGTAGTGCGCCCTCTGGCCTGAACCCGACATATCCAGTTTCCGACGCGCCCAAAGCTCCCCTTAGACAACTCTAGCGATAATTAGGGCGTCTCCTCTCAGCCCAATCCTAGTACAGCTTGGACGAGTACTTTTCCGTCAGCTACCCGATAGAAACACGTACTCGAACGTCCTTCCATTGTACCGACTAGCTCTATCCAACAGATTCAATACTGCGCCGAACTACCGCGTAAGGGAAGAGCATTTTGTCCAAGACCAACTATCGCGACGGAGCAGGCAGCTACCGAGTAGGAGCGCATATTCCCTGCGCACGATTTGGCCTCTACAAACCCGCCACCTGTCTTCTCAAGAATATTGAGAACTATTCCGCTCTATTATCCTTAGCATTATAGTCGATCCGACGATTTCCAACTTGTACTATCGTATACACATACTTAATTCTACACCGATAATAACTCAGACAGTCTTCTAAGTTTCTTTGAAGATTGCTGGTCTCACCCACGAGAGCTCAAACAAAGGGGACGTGGTAGAACGACGCAGTTATTACTTGTCTTAATAGACGAGTTACAATCATATCGCATTCCATCATATTTACTTTCCTCAATATCTCGCCGCCAACGAGATACGCAACTCGAGCAGGCGTGGCGCAACAGCCTATTCAGAGTCAGCCACTAGACTCACAACTATAACTGTAAAGACATCAAGTTTTATAGGAGACAGTGTAGCGGGGAGTGTATACTAACCGCGAACCAAACTTAGGTCCTGAATAAATCTCGCCGAGATAGACCGAAGAGACAAAACTGGGCGAAGTGCAGCAACCTATCGGAATCGTATATGCAATAACTTGAGCGATCGTAGCCACAAAGCCCATCATGTTACCGAATCCGAACCTCTACGGTCACCACCAACAGTACAACCCACACGCCGACCAGCCATGGATGCACCAACAGCCCAGCCACCAACACCAAGCTCAACAGGCTGCCGCGGTCGTTGCTGCTCAACACTACAACCGAATGGCGGGCGCTCATAACAATGTCACGAACAACATCGGTGCTTCTGTGGCTAGCCATGTTCAGGACAACGGTATGGAGAACGTTTCGGAGGACAATCGTAGAACTTTGACCTATGTCGCCGACCTACTAAACGAGAACACACGCGAAGCTGCCCTCCTCGAACTGAGCAAGAAGCGTGAACAAGTGCCCGAACTGGCGCTTATCCTGTGGCACTCGTTTGGTTCGTGATCGCCTCCGAAGCCGTATTGGGAATTGAGTAAGCTAACAAGATATCCAGGCGTAATGACTTCTCTAATGCAGGAGATTATCTCGGTCTACAATCTTCTCAACCCCTCTCAACTGACTGCTGCAGCCTCGAACAGAGTCTGTAATGCTCTCGCACTTCTCCAATGCGTAGCATCACACAATGATACAAGAACTCTGTTCCTGAATGGTATGTTTGCTTTTCATACCGGGAGCCATTGCAACGCGCTAACAAAACAAACAAAGCTCACATCCCTCTATTCCTCTATCCCTTCTTAAACACGACGTCTAAGTCGCGCCCGTTTGAGTACCTCCGCTTGACCTCGCTTGGTGTTATTGGTGCGTTAGTTAAGAACGACTCCAGCGAAGTCATTAACTTCCTTCTCACCACCGAGATTATTCCTCTCTGCCTGCGGATCATGGAAACTGGATCGGAACTCAGCAAGACTGTTGCCATCTTCATTGTCCAGAAGATCCTCTTAGATGACAATGGTCTCAACTACATCTGCGCCACATACGAGCGCTTCTACGCCGTAGGAACGGTGCTGAGCAATATGGTGGCTCAACTGGTTGAGCAGCAGACGGCACGCCTTCTTAAGCATGTTGTGCGTTGTTTCCTTCGCCTGAGCGACAACGCCCGTGCCCGAGAGGCCCTCCGTCAGTGCCTCCCAGAGCCGCTCCGCGACGCCACCTTTAGTTCAGTTCTCCGCGACGACGCCGCGACCAAGCGTTGCCTAGCTCAGCTACTAATCAACCTCTCCGACAACGTCGTAGAGGCTAACGCCAACCATGCAGGCCTATAAGGCATTTCTGGGCCACCAAGGGGCGTGGCTTGCGGCTAATCTTGAGATATCCAGACCCAGAGAATACCGCCCCAAATTAGCCTCCCCAAGTTGTCGAAAGCTCTTCAATGATCGATATACCTTCTTGTCAATAACGAGAGCTGTGTTGAATAATGCTCTATTTCACCTTGAGGCACTTTACCAGAGAGAATTTGGAGCTTCTAACCTCTCAAATACTACCGAACTTATTACTACTGTCGTGGCGAGGGGTCGTTGACCTACTGTTTGGGTGGGATGTTGATGATTTTGAAGTTACTCCGACATCTGCTTTATACTGGTCCACAACAAGCATTACGGTCCCGTTCCTCGGTTATTACACTTCTTGATATCGAGGACTCTCTTTGGAAGTCGGATGAAGTTAGGCATTGCTCACTGGAGATGGTTTTCTATCCATCCGAAACTTTTCATAGGCCATTTCGACAAAACCAACGGAGGAGACACTTCGTTTCCGCGAACCATTCCCCTTCCCAAACTTGGGAATTGACAACAACCCCCGCAGGAGACTGTCAACAAGGTTCTCCTAGCATTAACAACATCGACCAATACGACTGTCTTTCTCCATTGCCCACCACTCATCACCCTTGGCTCGAGCCTCACGGTTCTAAGGAGCATCCTTTACGGCTTTAGGGGCTTAAGAGCTGGTTTTACCATGAGTTTTAACCAGTACAGACTCTATATACACCCAATACTCGCGTCCTCAGACCATACTTACTGCACCTGAGATGTACTCATGACTCCTTTTGCTTACCATGGAATCACACCGACATATTCTGCCACTAATCTCGTTCCGGTCCACCGCGCTTTTCATCGCTCACATCAATTCACCGGTCTATCGTCATGCCAACACGGAACCGTGCGTAGCTTACCTCCCGATGACATGGGTATGGGCTCTCTCATAGGAGGTCTCATGGGTATGACAGCTACGCATAAGCAGCGTTCGCGGCGACGAGGTCTAATATACATGCCGGTGATAATGTTATTGGTTTTACGTCATCCGATGTTGAGTTCCTTTCAGATGGCCGGCATCACCCGACGAATACTAGTATCGTAATCATCCCGACGTTAAGCAGTCTTGCTCATCAGAACTGTCGGGAGCCTCCATGTCTCGGCTCTATGCCCTCTACAGAGTCATGATCCGGATATATACCCGCTTGCTCTCAAGAGTCTTCTCCCAACCAACGCCCCCGGACGCAATATTCCTTCTATAACAGCTTCTAGGCTGTTCTAGTCCTGGCTACCCTCTACATAGGCTCAGACAAGTGAGCAGGATATATCCTCGATCAGCTCTTGCGAACTTCTCCTTTACCACTAGTGATCCCTAGCAGTAAAGGAAATGTTGGACAAGAACTCGCTTCTACTAAGGGTCATTGTCAAAGGGCTAGGACTCGGAGACCGACCCGCGGATCAATAGTGTATACGCGCACACGTCAACTATTATCAGCAAACTACACCAAACCCTTCTAATTATTTTCTCGTCATGTCAAGAGTCATGTTATACCCCATGTTTCCTTACGATCACTCATCGACCCCGACACTACGACACACCTACATCCTACACAGATATACATTGCACATAGGCGGCGTTCAGGGCATGGACTCATGCGAACAAAACAACCCTTTAGAGTGAGGCGGTGGCGTTCACTTGTTTCTATTACAGTTCTACCCGTGAGGTTCTTCTTGACCTCATCCCCCATTTCACGATGGACGGCGACGGACTTTGTGGTCGGAAGGATTGCGGCATTTGAGCAGGCGTCGGAATTTTGTGTTTTAGGGGATTTGGCCGCCTTCCTACCTATCTTAGGTAGTTCTTAGGTGCTTCCTAGGAAGGGAGGTAGCGGACACCAATCTGTTTCGGCATTGTCTTATGCTATACCCGTTGATCTGACCTGAGCTCGGATCATGGCCTTTTTGCTTCCCCCGTGGTTGCGACGTTGTTGGCCGGTCTTGTAGATTATTACGTGTACATATGAAAACGAAGAGAAAAGTAATGCTTTGCTGATAATTACCTCGTTGTTGCCTTGTCCCCAGTGTAGTTGTTGATAGTGTTTCTATTGCTACCTACAGGTAAGCTTAATAAGACTCTTGAGTTTTCGATTAATTCAAACCAGGTCAACACTTAACTGAGGATCTTAAGTAGGGCTATTTTGTCCTACGTCGATACCTATCATCTAAGATATAGATCTCGGTTACTACGACTCTTCCTTGCTCTAGACGATGGAGGTACAGACCACGACATGGCTTATTACGCCCATTGCATCTTAGCTGGGAGTGTCGGCTTATGAGACGAAGATGTAGGAAGCGATACAACTCAAGGCGCCGAGAAAAAACCTACGGCTTAGTTAACCACATCCTTTAGGCGTCCCGCGATGCGGATCACGTAGCCTGTTGATAATTTCCTTCGCGACAAGAAGTACTACGTTCACGTTCATACTGCTTTTAATGGTAGGTTCGATGGCCTTGGGAGATACGCCTTTTCAAGTTGAATGTTGATTGTCTCGTATCATCTTATAATATTGCCCTACTGTCCTTCAGCCACTGGGTATCTCCCTCACGGCCATCTGCCAGCTTATGTGGTGTTAACCATGGATTCTGTGTGTTTCGCTTAGTCCGTCTTTCCTTCTCTAAAGATCGGGTGGTATACACGAGTGACGAGGAGAGTATCAGAGATTATTTTGACAGGATGAATTCCGAACACTTTCCTGTTTCCCGGGAGGGTGTGGTATATTCAAGTTGCATACCTCTTAAGGTATCATGTGGCGGAGAGCGGGGGATGATACCGACGAGGGAGAATCCCTTTTAGGTACGAGGACCACCCGACATGTACTTGTGAAATTATTGATTACAGTTAGCACTATACATGGGAAGAGCCAGCATTGTTAGGTTAGGATAGGCTTTAAGTTGGCTTGAAGTCACTTGGTCGATCCAACAACTGCCGGTCAATTCAGGAAGTGGTTCGGTTAAGAACTTGGTAGCCAGATCAAATACACGGGAGCCACACAATCCTACCGTGATAGGTCTATGAGTATTAACGCGGTGTTTCTTCGCCGTTATAAGTAGCGAAACACGTGGTTACGTAAAGTATAGTCCGAACGAGGCTATATGACAAATAGGTGCTACTTACCTAGGTACCTACCTACGTCGTCTCAAGTATAAACCTCTGGGCGTTGTCTCAGCCTCCCGCGGCTTCACTGGGATCGGTTTCAGACGAATGCCAAGCCCTAAGCACTATGTCCGCGGAAGCGTTGTTGCTTATCCGCTTCGAACAACGACTCAAGTCTCAAGCAGCCCAGCGGCAATGCTAGGTAGAACAGACACTCCCTCCAGTCTTCTCTCGATTTTGGATTTTTGATCTCGCTCTTTTTATTATTCGCACTCATAAGCTATCGTGACCATGTAGTGATGTAGGTATCGTATGTACCTCTGAAGGCCCCAATATGAACACGCGCTATTGTACAAGGGTTTTCTTCAGCTTTCCATCTTCACACTCGTAGTAGATTCGCACCAGTGATACAATATCAACTCAGTAGCAAGAACCTGTCTTCCATTCTCTCTTCGTATCTCGCGCACTCTGGTGATCGGACCAATTGATTCCTCGGGCAGAACCTCCCCATCGTCGTATTCTTCGTAGGATATTCGCGCAGAGGTTCGGTATTTCGGTCGATCGGCGCAGCAATCCGGCAGAGGTTCCCCTATTTCCGGGTCGAATTTTTCCTACGGAAAATACGTTTCGCTCTCTAAGTTGGTTGAAAGTAGGGGAATTCGCGCGCGCTCTGCCTAAGGAACCCTGGTGTGGGCGGTCCCCCCGTTGCTCAAACTGACGAAAGGGCCTGCGTTTGAGGCATCTGGATGAGATGCTTTAATGCCGGTGTTTGCGGTAAGGACTGTGTTGTAAAATTACACTCTCCATATATGGAAATCAACTCGCGGTACTTTGATAAAGGGGAGCCTTTTCTTTCCATATAGCCCAGTGATGCCCTGGTTCCCTGCCATAGCCGCCACCACCATTATTTCCTGCCCATTTCGTCATTCACACCCGCCGGCCTCGTTTGAGTGGCGCTGCTGAAGCAGTACACCGTACTGCTACGATGTTGCGGTCTCGTATTATTATTTTCTTTGGTCGACTCGCGCTTCATAAGATCGTTACTCACACACCCTTTAAGCAAAGGCACCAACGATGGACATGCCAGTAGCTTTTTACAGTCAGCCAAATACCTGAGAAATGTAGAGAAAAACTCACCTCCGAGGAGAACGTAGAGGAAAGCGATCTTCTTGTCCTTCATGGTCAATGTGTTCCTAGATTCCTCAGAAAGGAAGTCCTCGGCGAGCAAGTCTACTAGAGCTGCGTAGATAAGGAGACCAGAAGAGCTGGCAAAGTTAGCAAACACTAGTTTGAATTGTTTTGATTGAACGTTGAGAACATACATTGAGTTGAAGACACCGACGATGATGAGACCGAAAGCGCTGTTAGGGTCGTAGGTGTTGCGTGCGGCTAAGCCAATAGCCTGTCCGATAGGCGCAGTGGTTCCGAAAGCAAAGACCAACAGCCAGGGTCGAATGCTGCCCTTGGGGTAAGGTACAGCAGCGATACGAGAGCCGAGACCGAGACCTTCGAACATTTGGTGGAAGAGAATGGCGATCAGGAGAACGATGAATCCTTCGATGGTGATCGAAACAGTCATACCGACGAAAACCGAGTGGAAGAGGATACCACCTTCTAGCAGGGTAATGTTCATAGACATCCTCTTGTAGACCAGGGGGTCCACGGGCTGACCCTCTTCGTCCATCATGCTCTTCTCCGCAACAACGACTTCTTGCTTGGGCTGAGATTGAGGTTGCACATTGCTGTTTGCTCTGATCATGTTGATTAGCTCGAGACGTTGGCGAACGTATTGCTCATAGAAGACGATGAACCAGGGTGGCATCTCAGATTGGGGAAGGTCCAGCTCGGAGCCATCAGGGTACGGGTATTGTGTCTGCTCGTACATGTTCTTGGCCATCTCCTTCTCGTAGGAGACATCGTCGGAAACAATGGTGGTTTGAGTGTCGGCTCGTGGGCGTTGAGGGGCAGCACTCGGGGCCATGGGAGCCGGGGCGTGTTGCTCGAAGCCTGTAGCGCCGCCGTGGGAGTGGCCGCCCATTTTATTGTTCATCCACATCTCAATGATGAATAGAATAAATAGAGAGGCCATCATGATGACACCAGGGAGCGGCGGGTAGTCCTCGGTAAAAATATCCGGGAGACATGGGTCTGAAAGACTGAACCAGGCAGTAGGAAGAAGCTGGAAGATCCATTATTAGATGGGATAGGGACCGGGGCGACTCATAGACCACATACATGGACAAAAGCAGTTGCTATTAAAACACCTGTACCGAAGTGTTTACAAGCAAAGAACACCTTCTCCGGCACCTTAAGCCAGCTGATCTTCTTTGCGGCCACGGGAAATCCAGCTCCTACAACTTATTAGTATCATTCTAAGGGCAGCAATTTGTAAGACGTTCGTACCGAATATTGATGCACCCAAAACAAGGACTAGAAGCAGTTAGTTGACCGGTTTTGGCAATTTTACCAGTCTTCGGCTACTTACAAAGTCCAACGGTGTGCAGAGCAACATCGTACTCTCCGGCCTCCTTACCACTGCCACAAGCGGGCTTCATATCTCCCATATTATCAGCCATGATGTCCAGACACCCTCTGAGTTATTCCCTTATAACAAGATTAAAGAGTGAATCCAAAAGCTACAGTCGCGAGCCCGGCGACCGGTAACCTGATCGGAGAAAAAATACAAAGATCGAAAGGGACAATATGAAGCCGTCCCGCGACTTGTGCGTGTAGAATAGAATAACAGACGAAAAGGCTTCAATCCTCACGCCAAGAGAAGGGAAGGTGAAATAGAAAAAAATAAACCGAAGAGAATGTAAAAGAGAAAAGAACCCTAACACTCAACCTGGACAAGGCACATAAAGAATAGAATGATAATCAAAAGTCTTGGAAGATCTGGCAAGCCCATTGCTTTAATATGCATTGCTATGACAAGACTTGTCCGACGATCCTCGGCTAATCTTGAGACGAATACCCATGATGCTCGATATTGACATTCGAAGTATGCATGGAGTCATGCTTGAAAATAGATCTGCTCGACTATACTTGACGTTTGCGACTCGTTCGAACAATGATAAGATGGCAACTCGACGCTCGCGAGCCGGGCACCTTGTCTTAGCCGAGTCGATAATCTGTAATGAACTAGAGATCAACCTAAATCAACACTACTAGGCTGTTTCACTGCCGCTTTCTGGATCGCAAGGAAGCCTGCAACATAGCAATCTCTACCGGGCTGGGCATCACGATGTCGAAGATCATGCTTGTGCTTTGCGAGGGCTTGGCAGAGCCTCACCTGAGGTGCCCACCACTGCCGGTAAGCTCCATCTTCTTAGTTGACAAATTGGCCGTGGATAAGGCGAGCTGGTTACATTCTATCTCACCCTGTTGTTACTGTAATGTCATTCTCAGACACAGAACCCAGAATTTCTGTGTTAAATGCCAAGCGGCTGCTGAAAATAGTGTAAACTTTGGGGGTTAAAGGCTTGAAACAAGTTCCACCCATGCCAGGTAGTTTACTTAACAGTAAACATTGTGGTCACTTACGATTGCCGCTTTTCCGGCTAACCTCCACAGTACGAGAATAAACGTAGATGGGCTGCAGTTATCAAACCCTCAGCGAGTCGGGGGATTTGTGTGATAGTCGCCTTTGCCATGTTAGGAATAAGTCTCTTGAATCGCATGGGGAAACAACAACGTTCTTGGCAGTGTCAATAATTGTGGACTAAGATAATGCGGCTTTGGGCATTTATATGGGAATCTTGGAGGTTGGATGCTGCTCAAAACAGTATGCGGCTTGGCAAATAGAGTCCGGGGTAGGCTGGGCGGCTTCTAGCCAATATATTTGGCTCGCTGCTGTGGGTGAGGAGCTTAACAAATAGCCTGGCTGTGACAGGTAGGACGTGATAGGCACGGCAGTCCTAAATCCCGCTTGAATCGAAACATTTTTGGGCCAATCGAGCATACCGTATTTGATAAAGATCGGCTCTTTACCGATGTTAGCAATCCCTTGCCAAGAGCCTCATCGTTTGAGGCGGAAGAAAATTGCGGTCTAAGCGGAGCTTGTTATGACCCGGGACCGGCATACGAACCCCTGTCCGATTTTTTTTCTGAGGGGATAGACATGCCAAGAAAGCATAGGCTTTCCAGAAACAGAGAACCAACTTGGGGGCATCTTGTCTTCCGTCATTGCGTAAGTGGAGTGTAATGGACTGCAATGCAACCTATGACCACGGTTGGCTCCCTCACATTTGCCCTTCGAGCCAGGTTTGGATATAATACGAATCTTCTGTGCATGCGATCGACCTTCCCACTTCATTTGGAAACAATTTCTGTATTGCACCCTTCAAGGCTTCCCGAGCATGAATCCCAAGATGGCGAATCAGGAATCGCAAAACACGGCTCAGCCATCAGGTCAGTCGTTTTCATCCTTCTGTTCTCGTCTGATCTTGTCATGAGGCTCCATGGAAACATCCACATCCGGCATACGCAAGCGTTTTGAATTGTTTTTGCCCCCATACCAATGTGCGGCGAGAACTTTTGAGATACGGACCGACTGACCAAAGGTGAAGACAACGCTGGTCCTGTAGTTTCCACACCAGCTGCAGCTGTGCCTGGTGAATCAAGTTCATCTAAGAAGGATAATAAACCACCTTCAATAGTAATCGAGGAGTCGTTCAAGCCTCAGGTACCTGCAGGAGCGTCGCCTGCAGCTGCAGCAACATCCTCCGCGGCAGAAGTCAACCCAGCCGACCCGTTGAACTTCGGTCGGCATCGCCGCGAAAATGTTACCCAACGGCAGATGAAAATTGACCATCCGAATGGGAATAAAAGAGCTCTTAAGAAGTTCTACTCCCGGCAGAACGAACTCATCGATCAATTCCTGGGTGCTGACGATGAAGAACGACTGCAGGTGGAAGAAGATGCTCGGGTGGCCCCGAAGATCAAGTTCGCAGTTAATGCGTCCTTTACGGTCAACTTTTGCCTTTTCGTAATCCAGCTTTATGCTGCTGTCTCGACTGGGTCGCTATCGGTAAATGACCCTGGGTGCGAATATTCTCGTCTCGTGAACATAGTTGACAATTTTGATAGCTCTTCGCCACTGCTGCTGATGCTTTTGTTTGTAACCTCTTGACTTGCTGATGAAGTGCTGCTGGTTGACCACAAAATAGATGGACCTCGTGTCGTCTTTTGTAATGCTAATAACTTCGCGCATGGCCGCCAGAGCCAGCGTTTACAAGTACCCAGTAGTGAGTATCCAATAATAGCCTGGCCATCAAGGTCGTATGCTCATAGCCACGTAGGGCCGTACAAGGATTGAGACCATCGGCATTATCCTTTTCTGCGCGCTGATGACTACGGTAGCCATCGAACTGCTCGTGAGTCCGCTCCACGATGTTTCAGCCTGTTGGCATCAATGGCTCTCTAATTCTTGGCCTTTAGGTTGAGTCGGCACGTACCCTTGGTGGAGGGCCATCTGAATCTGATGACCTCCAAATCATTCCCATAATCTTCGTGGGCGTTGCTAGTAAGGTACCCCGATTCGATTCCAGCCCCCTGTGGTTAACAAGGATTCAGTCTTTGCAAAGGGTAGTCTCATGCTCTACTGCCTCGCCTATCGGAAGTATCCATCGGTTCATGTCTTCTTTGTAAGTAGAACCTTGTTGGTCGTCGATACGCCGCAGCTGACAGGGGTAGGTTGACCACCGCAATGATATCGTTGTCAACATCTTCGGCTTAGTCATGTCGGTGGTCGGTGACCGATTCGTTTGGTACCTTGATCCTATTGGTGCTATGTGCATCGCGCTCCTGATCCTCTTCTCCTGGATCTCCAATGCATTCGAACAAGTATGGTTACTTGTGGGCAAGTCGGCTCCAAAGGAGTTCGTGTCCAAGCTCATCTACATAAGCATGACCCATGATCCCTTGGTCTTAAAAGTGGACACAGTAAGTAAATGCTGAACATAGCCACGTAGGAGAGGTACTGATACAAGGACCAGTGCCGAGCGTATCATGCCGGGCAGAAATACTACGTCGAAGTCGACATTGTCATGGACCCTGATATCCCTCTGAGGATCTCACACGATGTGAGCCAGTCTCTCCAGAGGAAGCTTGAAGGTACGTCTATAAATGGAATGAAATAATCGGCCGATCGGTCTACTGAACAGTCTCTAGGTTTAAGCGACGTCGAGCGAGCTTTCGTCCACGTTGACTACAACGACGACCACGACATCCACCAGGAGCACAAGCCCCTGTACGAGGAGAAGAAGCCAAGCCGAACCCTCAAAGACATCTTGCTCTTCCGAAAGAAGGAAGGCGAAGAGATAATTCGGAGGGAGACATCAAGATGACACTTCCTTGTTAACCCCTTCCGCTGACCTTTAGTTTCGTCAAGAGAGCCGACCCCGATGATAACGGACAGTAAGAGAAAAGCGGCAGGTCGCGAACGAATGCTCATCCGCAGTGTTCGTTCGTAGAAAGAGAAGCCGCGGATTTATGCCACCACTAAGCAAAGGCGTGGTGATGCGATTCCAAGTTACGACCGACAGTATACGAATAATATGTGCGATGTGCGATGTGCGATGTGCGATTTCGTTTCTGCAAAATAGACCGACGAGCGATGCAATTTACATAATGTTTTGGCTGACCAAGACACTTTGTGCGAGAAATAGACCACATTCTTTTGATCCCATCCAATTGCTTTTGATTTACGGACTCGGACTTGAATCTTAATGGGCACGAGATGACATAATGCTAGCGCCATTGTCGCACAAGGTTAGTGTAACTTTAAATCGATGTGGCTAGTGTGGTGGCTCGGGTAGCTATCGATTATCGTATGATTGGAAATGAAAACCTCCCCATTTGTGTCCTCGGCTTCTTTTCCCAGAGGGACAGTTTCCTCACCACGACACCGAAAATGTCGTTGCTAATCCCGGGGCTCCGTAGGGCAGCGCCCAGGCTGGCTTCTAGCCAGTTCGTCTGCCGCCAATGCCTCCGCCAGCAGCCGCGAGCAGCTCCGTCGCGGATCCTCCAGTCCCTCCAGAAGCGGTATGCTAGCAGCGAATCGCAAGCCCGCTTCGCCCGCTACTTCACCTCGACCGCTGTTCCTCCTGGCACCGCGACAGCGAATGCGTCCTCCCAGGCGGCAAAGGGGGCATTCCCCGAGACAAGCTCGAAATCGGTAGCCTACTGGCTGATCGGCAGCGCAGCGAGTGTCTTCGGGATTGTAGTCTTCGGAGGTCTTACACGGTTGACGGAGTCGGGGTACGGCTACTACCTAGCTCCTTCTTCCTACTATACCTCCACATGGCTAACCAAAGACTGGGAACAGACTTAGCATAACGGAATGGAAGCCGGTCACCGGCTCCCTGCCTCCCCTCACGCAAGCCGACTGGGAATCCGAATTCGAAAAGTACCGCGCATCGCCGGAATTCCGCCTACTAAACTCGCACATGGACCTGGAGGAGTTCAAGAAGATCTACTACATGGAGTGGACGCATCGGCTATGGGGACGCTTCATCGGGCTGTCCTTCGTCCTGCCCACCATCTACTTCATCGCGCGGCGCCGCGTCACCCCGCGCGTCGCCGCGCACCTCATCGGCATATCGGGCCTGATCGGCTTCCAGGGGTTCATCGGGTGGTGGATGGTCAAGTCGGGGCTCAAGGACGATTTATTCGCGCCCGGCTCGCACCCCCGCGTCTCGCAGTACCGACTCGCCGCGCACCTGGCCACTGCCTTCGTCTGCTACTCGTGGATGCTGCTCGTGGGCCTGCGCATCCTGCGCACGAAGCGGCTCCTCGCGGACCCCGCCGCGGCCACCCAACTCGTCGCCGCGCTCAAGAACCCAGCCATAACCCCGTTCCGGCGCTCCGTCTCCGCCCTCACAGTCCTCGTCTTCACGACCGTGCTCTCGGGCGCGCTGGTCGCCGGCCTCGACGCCGGGCTCATCTACAACGAGTTCCCGAAGATGGGGCTGGGGCTGACGCCGCCCAAGTCAGAGCTCTGGGACAAGTTCTACTGCCGCAAGGAGGACGGGTCCGATCTGTGGTGGCGCAACATGCTGGAGAACCCGAGTTTGGTTCAATTGGACCACCGGATCCTCGCTACGACTACGTTCTGCGCCATCCTCGCCTTGTTCGCATACTCGAGGACCGGGCGTATTGCTGCTGCGCTGCCTAGGAATGTGAAGAAGGGCACGATGGGAGTTGTGCACCTGGTGTCGCTGCAGGTCGCTCTCGGCATTAGCACGCTCATCTACATGGTACCCATTTCGCTGGCAGCCGCGCATCAAGCGGGTAGCTTGGCGTTGCTAACCGGTGTTCTTATCCTCGGCCATCGTCTACGGGTGCCAAAGTCGACGCTCGCATTGGTTCAAAAGAGACTGTCGTCGGTAGCTAAGCCGCGATAGCCTTTCTACATTTAGACCATGTACGATTATTACGACACATTGACTAGACAGATACCATGTACTATGTGTAGAATTTATCACTTCTCAATTGTTCCTGTCCTGTGATGCCAATCATAGCACGACCTTGACAGGAATTTTATCTATCTACTGTACAGACGCCGTAGACAGTATGCAACCGGTGCTACCCCTAAACCGAACTAACATTCGTTCTTACCAGGGTCAAAGGTACCACTCTATTTGTGGGCTAGGATGATCGAGTTAGCATATTGATCGCTGGTAGAGGCGTGAAATGCATCACTTACGAATCTCTTCAATGTGTACCTGGGGTTCCTCTCCACCGTCGTGGAGAGGCTTCTCCTTCTTCTGCTCCGGGTTCATGAATGGGAACAGCAGGACTTCCTTGATGCTGTAGTTGTTGGTCAAGAACATGACCAGTCGGTCGATACCTAGACCCCAGCCAGCGGTGGGAGGCAGACCGTATTCCAGAGCGTTGAGGAAGGTCTCGTCAATCATCTGGGCCTCATCGTCTCCCTGGGCCTTCTGGCGCGCCTGCTCCTCAAAGCGCAGTCGCTGCTCGAACGGCTGGTTCAACTCGGTGTAGGCGTTGGCGATCTCCTTCTTGCAAACGAATGCCTCGAAACGCTCCGTCAGACCAGGCTTGCTACGGTGGTCCTTGGCGAGCGGAGACATGATCTTGGGATGCTCGGTGATGAAAGTCGGGTTGACGGCGGTCTCTTCAATGAACTCGCCGGTCAATCGGTCCAGCATCCTAGCAGTGGTCTGGGGTTCGGGACAGATGACGTTGACCTTCTTGCAGACTCCCTTGAGCCATTCCCTCGTCTCATCGGTGTGTAGCTGGTCACCAGGAGGGAACTTCTCTCCGGTTGCTTCCTCCAAGGCCGGAATCATCTCTACTCGTCTCCAGGGGGCTTCCCAGTTGACTGTGTACGTCTCGCCGTGCTGAGTGGTGAACTCAGTCGTGTAACCGCCGGTAAGCTGCTTGACTAGACCAGAAACAAGCTCTTCGGTTCTCGTCATGAGGTCGTTGAAGTCGGCATAGGCTTCGTAGAATTCACAGGTAGTGAATTCCGGGTTGTGTGTGAGATCAGCACCTTCATTTCTGAACAGACGACCAATCTCGTACACTTTGTCATACTCTCCGACGATCAACATCTTGAGAGGCAATTCGGGTGCAATTCGCAAGAAGACATCCATGTTATAGTCGTTGAGGTGAGACTCGAAAGGCTTGGCTGTAGCGCCGCCCGCAATCATGTTGAGAATAGGTGTTTCGACCTCTTCAAATCCGGCATTGTCGAGGTAGCTGCGGATGTACTTGATGATCTTGGTGCGAGTGCGGTAGGTGTGGGCGGTCTTGGGGTTCATGATCAGATCGAGGTAGCGCTTGCGGTAGCGTTGTTCCTGGTCCTTGAAGCCATAGTACTCGTCGGGCAATTGGTGTAGACACGGTGAGAGGAGGATGACTTCGGTTGCGAAGATGGAGAGCTCTCCTTCCTCGCCCTTCTCAATCTTGGTCTTGGGGGCGGTTCGTCCAGCGTAGCCGATAACTCCAATGATATCACCACGTCTTATGTGGTCATGCTGCTTCTCAAAGGAGGGGGCACCTTCGCGAACTTCTTGGGCCTGACACATGATCTGGGCCTTGACGCCATTGTTACCACGGATGTCGTAGAATAGCAGCTTGCTACCCGATGCGCGCTTGTTGTATATTCTACCAGCGACGTGCAGAGTTCGGGACTTGTCATGCTCTCCAGACTTGAGGTGGCCGTACTCCTTGACCAGGTTGTTGAGGTCGTAATCTCGGTGGAACTTGTGAGGGTAGGGGTAGGGGTCCTTGGTCTCGATGAGCTTGGAGATGGCGCGAGATCGAATCTCGAAGTATTGCTAGGGCCCAATTAGTATGTGATTGATTGCTGTAAGATATGCGATATAGATTGGCTTACGTTAGGAGTTAGTTCCTTCTCGTCGGCTTCGGCATTCGTCTTCTTCGCAGCCTTGGGGGGTGCTGCAGCGGCCTTCTCCTGCTTCTTAGCATCACGCTCGCGCTGCTTCTGTCGCTTCTTCAACTCCGACTTGGACACTCTCTCGCCGGTGACTTCATCCAGGTGCAGGTTAGCAACCTGCTCGGTTGGTGCCTGGTCCGCCATTGCGACTTGTGGTTGAGGAGGTCAGGAGATGTGTAGTTGGGAGAAAATTGCCTGTCGGGTTGGCGGCGCACAAACCGATAATTGTGTATTGTGAATTTAATAACTCCCCGCGTAGGACGATAGTCGATATCCAAAGATCCGCCAAACTGCTAAATTATTTTAATTATATATTTAAACAATGTAACATATTCTATTATAAAAATATTCATAATTAATATACATTTATACTAAATTATATATTTATGTAATTATATATTTAATTAAAAGGTTAAAAAAAGTATTATTAAAAAAAGGTTATAAATATATACGTTAATATTATTTTTATTTCTTTAATAAGAACTTAATAAAAAACTTAAAATAATTAATTAATAATATTTGTAAATAAGCTTATTAAATTATCCATTTTAACTTAATATAAAAGATTAATTATCCTTTATTTTAAATATAAAGTAATTATAAATTTTATTTTTTTAATAAATTTAAATTTTTAATGTTTAAACCTTTTTAAATTAAGCCTTTAATAAATCTTTAAGCTTTAATAAAATTATTTTTTAGTAAAGGCGTTAAGTTAAAATTAACACATTTTACCATAAATATCCATAATATTATGATATATTAACTTTAACCTTAACTTTAAAAACTTCTTTTTAATTTATTTAAAGTAAAACGTATAATTATTTAATTTTTCTTAATAATAAATTAACTCTTCAATTATAATTTTAAATCTTTATAATTAACTTTTAACGCTTAAATTCTTTAATTTAATCCATTATAATAAATAATTAAATTTTAAAATTCTTAATTATTTGAAAAGTAATACTTAAAGTCGGTTAAAATAATTTCGTTTTATCAAATATTAAAGATAAAACAGGGATTATAATAAATATACCGATTATCTTAATACACTTATTTACATTTATTACGATTAAAATAAAAACTTCATCATAATTAAGGTAAATAAATATATACTAAACTTATACGAATATTTATTACCATAACCATTATAATGACACTTAACATACATACCATTAAAATAACTAAGTAAAATAATATAATATTAAAATAAGCTTTAATTCGCTTTATAACTAATATAAGTATAATTTTATAATAACATGATATTAATTATTATTACATAAATAATTAAATCCATTAAAAATAATACTTATAAATAAAAGGATATATTAAAATAAATAAATCAAGAAGAATATAAAATTTACCTTTATGATTAATAATTAATGAATAATATTAGATTAATTTAAATTTTCGGTTACGGCAATTTCAATTATATATATAATTATTAAAAGAAAAAGTCCACTTAACTTTAAATTATAACCATTATTAACTAAATAATTATTAAACATATTTAAAATAATAATTAATTATACATTCAAGTTTCTAACCATTAAAATAATAGCCTTATTTATAAACATCTTTTTTACTTTTATTAAAACTTAAATAATATAATTTATAAAGTTATTATTATTTATTACTTCCAGTTATTCACTATTATCGCTAATAAAAGAATTATAAATAAGCGGCGTAAATAAAAGTAAGAATAATCCCTTCTTATTAAGATTTTAATTAAGAGATTTCACTTAACCCTAATCAAAACTTAACCTTTCACGGGTAATATTAAAAGCCCCGAAATTAATTTCTATAAAACTTATAAATTTATGTTATTACTTAAAATTAATATTTCAGTTTCGGGGATAAATTTTTCATATAAAGTTAGTTTAATGTTAGTTTAACTTTATTAAATATATCTTAAAGGTAGGCATTATAAAAATTTCAAATATATCGCAAAAACATAACAAGTAATAATCTTTAAAAAATTATAATTAAAATATATAACATTAATAAAAGAATTAATATTAATAAGGAAATAATTAACGTTATAAAAATTAAGATATTATAAAACTTTTATTTATTTGTTAAATATATTTTAAGTAAATATTTACTTACTTTTTACTTTATAAATACTTAGGTAAATAAATAAGTTTCGAAAAGTAATTAATTAATATTAATAAAATAATATTATATAATTTAATTTAAGAAGATATAACTTATATAAATAAGTATTCATTTATCAAGAATAATAAAATAGGAATTAATAAAAGGATTAAAGGATTTAAAGATTCATTACGGTTACTTTATTATATAAAACTTGAAATAGCTTTAAATTAACATAAATTATTTCATAATTTAATACTTATTAATTATGTTTAATTTTACCATATATTTTTAATAATATAACATTAATTAATAATGTATATAACTTTTTAATAAAAGATCGAAGTTAATTAAGTATTAATATTACGCAAATCAATAATAATGTGAATTAAAGGTTAAGGGTATATGTTTACTTATATAAAACTAAAACGAAATTAATTAAACCTTTTTAAATCACACCTCGAATTATCCCAAGTCGTAATAAAACGGCAAACTTATATTAACCATGCTTTAAGTTTAAGTATTAACATAATCGAAAATAATATTATTATTTATAAGTATAAATTTCGACCATTATTTAAACAAGAAATTAATTTTACCGGTTAAACCAAGTTTTATATAATAATCCCATAATGATTTTAAAGGATTCTAATTATTCATTATATAATATAATATATAATAAATAAAACATACTAAATATCTAATAATATATGTATGATATTTAAATATATATGTAAATTTGTAATATAAAAAATGATAAGAAAAGGGGCGTAAAGTATGTATATCGTCTTAATGATAAATAATATATCGGTAATTATATTCCATCATTATATAAATAATATAAATGATAATATCATTACGTTTATAAATTTCCCCTTTCCAAATATAAACTTTCCATATAATAATGAAATTAAGAAACACGCTATATTAACAATTTTACCTTTATAAAAACTTATACTTCCATTATATTAATTTACCTATAAAAATATTTAATTTAACTTAATATAATAAAAATATTTACCTTCTTCCCAAAATGGTATAAGTATTTCCCTATCCCGAATATATAACCTTAATATTATCGATAATGAAGAATATATAAAATATAATAAAGAAATGATAAATAATGTATCTAAAAGTAAAACTTTTAATATTATTATAGTTTATTAAATAAAAAGCTTACTTCTTTACATTTACTTTATTACGATATAAATTAATAAGAACGTTCTTATAAACGTAAATTAAATCGCTTAATATAAGATATTAATTTATATGAAAAATAGTATAAAAATGTAATTCCATTTATAATATTAATTAAGGATATTTTTATAAATGATTTTAAATATAAGATTAAATATGATAATGTTATAATAATTATCGATATAATAATAATTATCATATTTAATGTTAAATATAATAATATTATGATGGTTATCAATATAATAACCATTATCATAAAAACATCAAATATGATGATACCATGGTAATTATCGATATAATAACCATTATTATAAAGATATTGAATATAATGATACCACGGTAATTATTAATGCAATAACCATCATTATAAAAACGTCGAATATAATGATGCTATAATAATTATTAATATAATAACCATCATTATGGAAACGTTGAATATAATAATGTTATAATGATTATCAATATAATAACCATTATTATAAAGACGTTGAATATAATGATATCATGATAATTATCGATATAATAATTATTATCATAAAAATGTTGAATATAATAATGTTATAATAACTATCAATATAATAATTATCATAAAGATTATTAAACTTTTTATACTTATCTCTTTTTATTAATTATTATTAAACCTTATCCCTTTAAATAAAAATTCTTAATTTATAAACGCACCTTCAAAATTAAAATTAATGATTAACTTTTTAATGAATTATAAACATGACTTTTATAAATAATAACCGTTATTACGAAAAAAGTATATCACTTTATATTAAAAGAAAACCATATATTAAAAAGTATATAAAGGAATGAGAAAATATTTCTTATACCGATAAATAATATTTAAGTTATTAACTTAAATTATTGGGCCACTTAAGAATAAAATTAATACCCTTAACAAATAAAAAAAAACATTAAAAATAAAATAAGAAAATAACGAACAATTATTATAACCATTATAAATAAAAACCTTAAACCTTAAAAAAGATAACCTTAACTTAATCAAATGAATAAATTACTTAAACTTCCCATTCCTTTATAACTTATACTTTATCCTTTTAATAACTTTTATCAATTTATACTTATTATTATTTTAAGCTTTATTACACGATAAAAAACTAAACATTATTATATTACTCATTCGTAATTAACATCAAACGAAAAAGCTTTCCATTTTAATTAAACTCTTAAAATTCCAAATTCTCCTTTCCTCATTTTACTAATCGGCACATATTTTTTATAACCCGGCTTATAATAACGTGATTTATTTAAGCAAATATCGATCGTTTAAAAGAGGCTTATACTTAGAGATAACGTTAATAATAAAAAGGCGGTATATTTACGCCTATATTTTTATACATATTTAGTAAAATATTAAAATCCGGGAAGAAATAATAAAAGTGTTCAAATAATAACGATAATAATATCGAAGGCGAGATATCATCCCGACATAATTAAAAACCATACCAATCTAATAAACGTTAAATATTATACCAATACTTTAATGAACATTATATATCTAATTAATAAACCAATTTATGTTTAAAGTTTTATTAAAACTTATAATCATTATTAATTTAAAACGGTTTTACGGGTTTAATTTTATCGCTCCTATTTGAATTAATAAAGGGTTTGAATAATGATAAAAAGGGTAAAAGATAAGGTTAATTATAACCTTACAAATCTACGCCTTTTTCTTCCCTCTTTTAAACTTAACTCTTCATTAATTCACCCGCTTAAATAATTATATCATCCTAACTTTATATAAACGTGGATTAGGAATTAATAAATATTATAATGAAGATATTTTAATAATGATAAAAGATAAGTATATAAATAATAATTAATAAAAATTTACCTTAAAGTTAAAATAAGATGATTATAAAAGTATTATATTTTTCATATATATTAATTATTCCTTATGAAAATATATATATATATATACCTTTTATATTAAGCATAAATGGTTTTATTATATATATTTTTAATAAATTTTAATATATTATATAATTATTATTTAATATTAAATATATATATATAAGTAAATATTATATATTTATATTTTTATATATATATAAATATATATTTATACATTATTAATTAATAATATATTTATATATTATCATCCGGAAATATACTTACGTATTACCATTCGGTAATAATATTTCTAACCACCATAATTATATATATAACTTATTTACATGATTATATAAGTTATGAATTTAATCATAAATAAATTTTATTTTAATATATTTACCGCTTTTTCCAATAAAAATATCCCTTTTTATTTCTGTTTTATATAATCCTTTTCGAAATTATTTAAATAATATATATATTCATAAAACCTAAATTATATACTTTTATAATTAATAATTAATTATAACTTAAAATGGCTTACTAATAAATCACTTTATATAATATAAATATAATTAATATCAATTCCATTCAATTAAAATTCTTCAAAATCTACAGAATTAATGTGATAATAAAGTATATATTAAGGTAAATATTTGAATATATAAACCAAAAAGACCTAATGGATATAAATCATCACCGTTAATTTATAAAATTTAATAATACATCAGGAATTGTAAATTTGAAAAATCCAATGTATCAATCACTACATCTTATTTACTTCCTTAACTTCCACTAAAAATCTGGGAAACTTAATAAGAAATGGAAAATTAAGTAAGGATTACCTAATATCAATTATATAAATGTTAACATTTTGATCGGTTTAATTAATCTTAAGGTTCCATATTAATTAAGCTTATTATATTTTTATAAAGTATTAAAGCAAGTGATATTCTTGGTTAAATTTCTTATTATAATCTTATTTAAGCTTGTTAACTATGAATTAAAGATTAACGAAAAAAAGTTTCTTTATAAAAAATATACCTGGATATATTTTAGATTCCCATTATTAAAACTAATATTACAATTTAATATTAAGAATGATCTTAAATATATCAAATATCATAATAACCTACTTTAAGAAAATAAACTTATTAACTACCAATTACCAAATTTTAGATTAAATACCAACCCTTACCTTAATCAATAATATATAAAGAATTATCTTATTCATTCTTAAGAACTTAAATCAAGCATATTTAACTACATAAAGCCGGCTACAAACGTGATTACCGGTAAGGTTCTTATTATCAAAATAATAATAAATCGGAATAAAAAAGTTATAACGTTAATTCGTAAAAAAGCCGTTTATTCTATATTATTAAAACACAAATTTATCCTAAAAGTTAAAGAAACATAATATAATTATCAATCTAAACCATTGACATATTTCTTTATGATTAATAATAAATATGACGAATATTTCTTATCTATGCCGATATACTTATGCAATTTCTAAACCTAGTTTAGAAAGTTACGGAACCGGAATTTCGAGAATCATAATATACTCTTTTTCAACATCTTACGTAAGTTAACCTACATCCATAAGAAAGGCTTCATATATTAAGATATTTCAAAAAAGAATTTACTTATTATATAAAACTTAACCGAAAGAAAATCCAAAGGAGTAATTTTTAACTTCGGGAAAACCTACCATAGGTTTTCCGATAATTATTAATATCTTAAACTTATACATACCGTTGCCCCTAAAGTTATTTCCAACTAATATTACATTAACTTTATAAATATATTTTCTTTAACGAAAATATACTTTTATATTATTAAGTTTTTACTGTTTAAACCAAGTATAAAGAATGATAAAAACCGCTATATAAATATCATAAAAAATCTAAATAATTATACCCGGATATGTTCTTTTAAAGAATATAAAATCGAATATCTTTACTTTAAGTTATAATAAAACCCTAAAAAAAGATATAATGCCGATAAGGCCTTAAGACATTCAGTTTAAACTAATATTAAATGTAAATAAAACATTTAAATTCATCCCTTTAAACTATTAAGTAATTAAATAATAAAGGCAATAAAATATAAGGTATGAAACAATTAGATATAAAGTAATTAAATATAAAGTAATTAAATACGAGATAATTAAATATAAAAATATAAAATAATGATTAACTTAATTAATTAATAATGTTTTAAATACTTTTTATATATACTCATAATTAACTTTATCATTTAACCTCCTTTTTAAATACCTTTTTTACTTTAATAAATGATTATTATTACAAATTTTAAATCATAACTTAAGGAATTTCTTATATAATTAACCGGCGTTAACCTTATATACCAACTTTATAAATATAAGCCAAATAAATATCAAAGCGTTAAATAATATATATATAAAGTATTTAACATCCTTAATTATAAAATATTACTTAAAATAATAGATCCAATTAAAGAATTATATCCAATAAAACTTAAATATACTCTTAATCATATCATTAACATTAATATTTATTAATATTAAATATATATATTCAAATATATCCTTTTTTACAATTTTTAAAAAAATTAATACGTTAATATTATTTTAATTAATTTAATTAACATAATTAAATTTAAACATACCCAACCTTACCTTAAAAAAGAATTCACGTTACGATATTATATTCCTTCCAATTTAAAACTAAACTTAATATTATTATTAAAAGATAAATAAAGCAATTTTCATAATTAGATTTATAAAAAAAATTATTATAAAGTTAAGAAATATTTCCAACCTCTAAATCGAATAATTTACGTTATAAATCGATTAAAAATACCAATAAACCCTTAAGAACTTATAACAAAAGAAGTTGAATAATATAACATATTTAAAAATTTTATAAACGTGGTTATTAATTTAAAATTAGCCTTTAATTCACCAAAAGTTAAGACATTTAAAAAAAAGTTACAATAAATATACCGTCCCAATCTCCTAAAATTCCATACGCCTTAACGGAATCGGCCTTTAAATTTACAACTTCTACTTTATCTAATTATATAAATAAATTAATCGCTTCATCAAAATTAATTAATTTTATTAAATCGGCAAAAATTCCGAAAAATTATTTACGTTATATAATAAATCTCCTTTAGAATTACCTTAATCATATTTAATTACTCTATTTAACCTAACATATTTAACGTAAGGAATAATATCATAATAAAACTCTCCATTTCTAAATCCTCCTACTAAAATAATAAGATTAATATAAATTATCTTTAATAATTAATTACCAAAATATTTAAATTTATTATATTAAACCTTATTATCACGAAAAGGTTTACGCACCATTTTTTAATTACCCCCTTCTCAAATATTAAATCTCTTAATTAAATAATATTACTATATACCTATAAATTTAAATTTAATATAAAATAACATTATAAATACCTAATTTAAGATATTATATTAATAAAAAACTTTTATACCTTTCATTCTTATCAATATTTAAGTAAACTTCTTATTATTAATCTTATTATTATTCTTATTATTACCATGGATGATACCCCCCTTTTCGCCAACGATAATATCGAAAAACAGTCACCCTCCCATAATAAACCCTTTAAAATATAAAAGCATCTAAGAGAATTATTAATGATTATATAAGGAAAGAAAACCATTAATAAGTTAAGGTCCTTATTTATAACGCCGGTAATAATAATAATAATTAAATTAAGAAAAGTTATAAAAGGGCGATAATAAAGTTATAAATAACTTTACTTAAATTAAACATTAACATATAAGAAAAATATAAAGATCTTTACTAAAATTATACTTTAAATTAAATATTTATATTCCTAAACTATATTTAATTTAGTATGGGTAAGTATATAATAACATTATTTAATAACATAATAACTTTATATAAACTTAAATTATTCGCCATATATTTATATTAAGTTTAAATTTTTTAATATTATTATTTAATTAATTCGTCATTCCTTTTACAAAATAAAGAAGATAATTAATCGTATACTTAAATTATACCAAATCATTAATCGTGAATACCAAATCTTCCAACCACCAAATTAATAATATTTATATTAATAAAAATAAAGTAAAAATAACACCATTAAAAAACTATAAAACCTTCTAATTAATAAAATACCTATAAACTTTATATATAAACCATAAAAAAAGTTCTATATAACTAACTATCTTATATAATAAAGGTAAAATACATGATATCCAAACTATTCTTAAACCCCTAAAACACGATTATAAATAATATCTTAAAGCCTATGTTAATTATATTCTTATTATCTTTTATACTCATGCTACTCTTACTCATTTTATTATTCATATTCATCTTATTACTTTTACTATTATTGAAAAATGTAATTAAATCTTGGGAATTTCCCCTATCGTTCGAAGTAAAAAAATATAGAAGCGGTATATTCTTCATCTACCTAACCTTATAAGTAATGCTTAAATGATTAAGGTGTTAAAGATATTTAAGTAAGCCGCCTTATTATTCCTTATTTACTTTATTATTACCGCTATCATCATCTTTAAATATTAAGTCGGAAGTTTTTTTTAACATTCCATACTTTTTTAAATATTCTACCTATAGTTTAAGTTTATTATCTAATCCTTTAATAAAATAATTAACGATTAAAAGCTATAGTTTCATTAAATAATCCATCTAAAATTTAGGTTTATTATTATCCAAATCCTTAACGGAATAATCAATAATTAAAAGGAATTATTGGTTTATAAACTTAATATATAATTTATACTCATTATTTAATTCTTTATCGGAATCGTTAGAAATTAAACCGGAATATTTCTTTAATATCCTTATCCATGATTAGGATTAACAATAATTATGACTTATATTATCATTATTATCCTAATTATCATCTAACTATAACCATTTAATATCCGCCAAGGGTTTTAATATTCTAGATTTATTAATATATCCGGTTTATGGTTAAAGAAAGTTAAAATTTCCTATATACCTTCTTTCTTCAATTACACCATCATCAATAATAAAGGATAAATAAAAATCCCAATAACCATTCTTCTTTAATTAAAAACCTTAAAAAAATAACATATACGTAATATAGAAAATAATCTAAGTAAAACGAGTAAATAAATATTTACAATAAACCTAACAAATTAAACGGAAACAACAATTATAAAACTTATATATTAACTCCTATATACCCTAAATTATATTATTCGCTAATTAAAATATCATATATATAAATAAATGTATATTAGAATTACCATAAATAAGTTTCGGCATTGGAATAAATATAAAAACATTAACCAAAATATAAATATTTCCACATAATGGGAACATATTACTTAAAAAATCTAAAAGCTTATTTATTAACGCTATTATCTATATAATTATATCATATTAGTTAAATTATTTATTATATATCGCTAGAATTATATAAGCAAATTCCAAACCATTTAAATAACCAATAAACTTATAAATATTCATATCATTTATATTAAATAAGTTATAATTAAATATGGGAAAGTCTCGCCATAACTTCAACATTCCTCTAATTACTAATAAGAAAACCTAATATTTAAAGTATAAAATAACAAAATATCTTAATTTAAGGTTACTTATCAATATTAACATTATTAAGAAAATAATAAGATAATAAAATAAAATAACTTATAAATCTAAGGCCCATTAAGAACGTCTTTTAATATATAAAAATATAATTTAAATATCGCGTTAACATTAATAATGCCATTTATAAATTAAAAAAAGTAATGATTAATATAATTAATAAATTCATAACTCATGGATAAATACACATATTTAAATAAATTATCATTAAGTAATATATTTTCATAATCTTTTTAATAATTCCCGACAACAATACAATAAGAATAATAAACTATAAGATATGAAATACCCTTATTACTCGTAACGAAAAAAGTTAATAAAATACCAACATATCTTCTAAAGATATCTAAATGAAAAATATTAAATTTATTAAAATGGTACGTTAGAAAAAGGTTAATAAAGGATATAACGTCTTTATCTTCTAAGAAATTATTCAAAATTAATATTGCCATAATATATCAAAATACTATGTATGCCAGATTAATAATGGTTAAAATCAAAATTATTAATAAAAAAGGGAAAAAAAAACAATACCTAAGAAAAAGAGAAATAAAGAAAAGGATAAAATAAATAATATTATGAAAAATAATAAAAGCCAGGAAAAATAAAGCAAAAAATTTATAAAGAAAAACGATTATTTATATAATTATACGAATAATTTATCTTATACATAATCAACCCAAAATACTTATTAATATATATATTTTATATATAAAATATATATAATTCTTTTATAAATATAACTTTAATAAACATATATATATTAATTTAAAAAATATAATAACTTATTAATACTTTAAAATAAAGTTAAAATATTAATAATATTTACCTTTTTATAACTCTAATTCCCCATTTTTCTTTTATCATAATCATCACAATTATAATAATAATTATAAAGTTAAATCATTTCGTTTAATCTCATTTCAACTCATCTTTATATTTATTACAATATTTAATAAAACCTTAAACTAAAGTAATAATATATCATATGAATTAAATAATCACCCTTTTTTACTATCTCGATTTTATTTATGATAATTTAACTTATTAAGAATAAATTTAAACTAAAACCTTACACTTTTAATTCATTAATTATAAAAAATCTTTTACCTTTTAAAAAACATTACGGTTTAATATAAGAACTTAACTTATTTCTTATGAAGAAACTTAAATCAAATCGCCAATAATTAACCCCTTTTCTATTTAACAAATTATATTCATTAGGAAATAAACCTTAAGAATTAATATCCCCACTTTTTTCCATATTTATATAATTAAAATTTTTTAATTTAAATCACAAAGTAAATACTTATTAATTAACCGATTTAGATCCGAAAAGTCTTATATAACCGCCACTAAATCGACTTAAAAAACTTCTTCCTAACTTTAAAAACCTTACATTTTATTCTATATCTTCGTCTAATAATTCCAATATGAACAATAATAAATCTAATAAGTTTAATATGAAAGAATATTATAATTTAATTTTATAACCCTTTTTTTAAGTTATAAAACTTAAACATAACCATATTTACCTATATAAAAATCTTCGCAACACATTTAAAAACGTTAAAATTATCCTTTAAATTATCACATCCTCATTTAACTTCTTTAAGTTAATAAAGGAAAAACTTAAACGTATAAAATCACTTACATAAGATTTCGAATGGTTAAATCGCATTATTAAAATTAATAAATAATAAGGGGCCGATTTAACAATATTAATTAAAGAAGTAAATATAATAATGGAACATAAAGATAATAAAGATAACGGTAAAAATTATAAAGATAATAAAGATGAAGATAAATAAGATAAAATGGGAATCAAATATTTAAAAGATAACGTGAAAACCACCTTCAACCAAACTTTACTAAACTCAAAACTTATTTAAAATCCAATTTTTAAAATTATTAATAAAGTTTCTATTAATCGCTAAACTATCCCCTTCATTCATCTCTCCACGGAATTAAAACTTCCTACCCCGATATTAAATATATTCTTTAAGTACCCATATATATTCCTAACAAGTTATCCCAACAATAAAAACATAACAACTTAAGTTAATGATATATTTTATTACCCTTTCCTCGTAATGGAATTTAAAGGTTCCGGTATTACTTATACCAATACCTTATAAGTAATTATAAACCAATATATAATAAAATATGTTACCAATTTTAATATTACTAAGAAACTTAACGATTTATTAATTAAATTAAGTTAATCTCCTTTAATTACTACCTTATTTAACATTACTTTAAATAATTCGGAAATGTAATTTTTTATATATTAATAAAAATAAATCGATATTAACAATGGTTATAAGTTTATTATTTACTTAATTAAAAATTTCCTTCTCCGAAAGGAAAAAAATTACTTAAAATTTCATATGTATATATTAAATATTTTCAAATAAATAACAATAAGATAAAAATAACTAGTTAAATCCATTTAATAGAAATATTTTAAATAAGTAAAGCCATTAAGAAGTTTATAATAAATAAGAAAATAATTGGCATAAAACTTAACAAATATAAGCTTATTATCTTAAGCCTCGCCACCTATTTCTTTAAAAACTTTAATAACTTCAAGTGATTAAAAGTATAAATTAAATTAATTTAGTTAAGAGAATCATAAACATATTTATAAAAAACGTTAATTCACGTTATTACGGGAAGTATTAATCTTAATTCTCAATTTATATTAATAAATATATTATTTTTTCTAAATATATAAAAGTATATTAATCCATCCCTAAATAAATAAATATTAGATTTTAAAACTAAAAAAAACATTATAACTTATCTTAAATTAAATAAATATTCCTTCTTATAAAACTAAAAGATTATTATAATTCATCTTTACTTAAATATATTATTTTTCTTAAAACTAAAATATTAAATTATAATCTTATTAACGATATCATTTTTAAAGAGTTTAAGAAAGGAAATGTTATTCCTCATTTTCGAGAAAATATATTACATATATAAGTTTTATCAATTAATACTTTATTATTATTAAATAAAATTACAAATTATAATTATGTCATGAATGAAATTTAAAGGAAATATAATAACTCTCATAAAATTCAAGTATATCCTTATCACTTAAATAAGGTAAATTAATCCAAGGATATTTAATAAAGATAAGAATCTAATAAAGTTAAATATAAAGGATAAAAGATAATTTATAATTCATTTTTTATTCAATAAAAGAATATTCATAATATATAACTTAAACCCCTTATATATCCTTTAACACTTATTATAAAATTAATAATATAAACTTATTTAAATTTCCGTCTTAATATTCGATTAAAAGAAGAAATATTACCCTTATTCTAATCTAAAACAAAGGTATAGTGAATTTTAAACTTAAGCTTATATTTAAATTAACCATTCCACTTAAAGGATAAATGATTCCCGGCAGAAATTAACTCATTTTTATTAAACTTAAACTAAGAACGCGAATGATGATATTCCTTAACGTTATCTTCACTTACCGATGAAAATTAAAACTTTTTACGAAAGGATTTTGAATTATCCGAAAGATTATTAAAGGGGTCATATAAGGAATACAAATTAAAAATATAATCCTTAAACTTAACGTCATTATTAAAACATTTTATTTACCTTATACGGATTAAATAAATAAGGTTATTAACATCACTTTTATCAACATTAAACTCGTTAATATCAACATCATTAATACCAAGTTTATTAATATTAGGAATGTTATTATTATCGTTACCAATGTTATGAATAACATTATCCACGTTTGAAAGTTTAACTTCCTTATTTATATTTAAGACTTTAACTTTCTTAATAATACCTTCCAAATTTAGGCGGCTATATTTCTTACCGGTAACATCTTTTATTTAAACGTTAATCGCTTTATTAAATAATCGAAGAAAGAACTAAATCGGGAGCATTAATTTAATCATCTTATCCTTCTTCAAATCATGAAGAAGGATAAAATATTTAAATTTACCGTTATCATCCATAAATAACATAATAATAATATTAATAAATAAAAACCAAGTAAACTAAACAAAAAGAAACTTAAAGAAATATCGAATCAATAAAATAAGAATATTATAATATAACAAATAAATTTCCATATCGGAATTAATAAACTTCCCCAAAAGGGTTAAAACATAATAAATTAAGTAAAGGCAGTCCTTATTACTTAAATTAAACTTAAGAACGAAAATAATAACATTTAAATCTTAAAGAATATAAACGTCCTTACAAAAATAAATAAAATTCCTAAGGTTAAAATGTGTAAATATACTTTTATTAAAGGTAAAAAACCAATATATATTATTATTTTTTATAAAAGTTTTTATTGTTTAAAGGAGGATATAATTAAATTTAAAGATATTAACTTAACCCATAAAAAGATATAAAGTATATTCAAAATTATATGTTAAGGGAGTTCGAAAATATATTACATTATTAACGAATACATTACCAATAATTAATGTAAACGCATTAACAAATATAGAAACATCGGTCATGGAGTCATTAAAATATAAACGTCTCTAAAATATTAATAAAATATCAAGAAATTTCCAATAATTAAAATAAGGTATGATAAAATATAGCTTCCCTATAAATAAATGTTAATGGTCCGATAAAAAAAACGTAAAAATTTAGTCTAACTTTTCTTATAACTTAAATAATGGAAATAATAAACCTTAACCAGGATTATATAATCTTAAAGTATAAAATATTCATCTTTTAACTTAAGCGAAATAGATAAGAATAACCTAACTTAATCCATATTATAACTTTTATCATCTATCCATATATTACTAAAAATTATATAACAAATAATGTAAATTATATTATATAAGAATACACCATTATTAAAAACTCGAAAAATAATTAATAAAGCCGGTAAGGTATAACTAAAATGGTAAATTTCAATAAATAATTAAAGTTATTTCTTTTAAGAATTATTAAGAAATTAAATGTAATGAGGAAAATCTTTAAACTTTATTTTAATAATAATAAGACTTAATATTAATTTTTAAATATAATATATAAGTTTTAATAATAGTAAATTATACATTAAAAATTAATGATATTATATGAGAAATAAATGATTAAAATTATAATTGGAATGAAATTAAACATTAAGTTAAATTATAAATATTCTAATTAATTAATTATTTTATTTAATTATATAATTACTTACCTTAATATTTTATTTTAATTTTAAAAGATAATATTATTCATAATATCGAGTAATTATAAAATTTAAACAACATATGATACTAATAATGTAACTATTATTCCTGGCTTATATAATAAACATTTTACCTTAATACTTAACCATATCTTCAATTATTATCCGGCATTCTTAATTTAAAACTAATCATAAACCATTGGTTAAATTTAAGGCCTTTAACAATAAAAATATTAATTATGATTTAACATATAATGTTTATTATCTTTTGGTTAAAAATGTATGGAATTAGCCAGAAATAAATCGATTTTATTTCTTATTAATTTATGAGCTAAATGGTTGGTTCATACCTTTAGCAAATGGTATTTTATTTATAAATATATATTATTTCCATAATCCTTTATATATAAATCTTAGAAATAAATGATTTATATATTTATGTTATTAATATACCTTTAATATTCATATTTACTTTATAACCTTATATCCCATTACGCCAAACTTTATTTATTAAGTATTCCTACATGATAACTTATTACCATAATGGCGTAATTTCTATATCGCTTTAATCCTAACTAAGAAATCTAATATTATACGAGTTGGAAATTAACTAGTAATCATTATATGCGATGAATGTTACCGCTTAACTTTAATTTTAAACGGTTTAAAAAAGGTATATATTATTCCTTACGCCGAAAATCTTTAATTTATATAAAATGATATAACTTAATACGTTATGGCGTTAATTATAACGAAAAAAGTGAATGAGGTTAAGAATCTCATAACTTTCCGCGTTAATATATACGATATATAAGATTCGAAAACGTTTATAATATTGCCTAAATTACGTAACGATTAATATATTTTAACGATATATTTACTTTATTTTAATAATTAGATTAAGCATAAATTAAAGGTATTATATTATAACTAATCCTTATATTAATTATATGGCGTTTTTGTTAAATATTTATTCATACATTTCGTTTAAATTATATTAAAGAATGTTATACTTTAACTCATTAATGTTACGAAAATAAACCTAATGATTATCCACATTTATAAGGATATGTAAAATAACGCATAATTAAATTTACGGGTTATATATGTAATTTTAATAAATTAAATACTACTTACCATTAAACCTACTACTTTAAGTAACTTTAAAAAACGTTCTCAATCTAGTAATCAACGTTCTTAATTTAACAATCAAACTTCTTATATATATACCATCAAGGAAAATTCAAATATCGAATATGATTATTAATGGGATTTGGTTATTATTAAAACTAAAAAAGGGGATAATAATAGTAATGTTAGTAATGATTTAAAATTCGATGATTATAATCGTTTTATTAAAAAAGGTTATACCATTTTTTGGGTTTTATCTAATCCTTCGTCTTACCTTATAATACTTCCCTTATTTAATTTTATCCTTAATTCCTTAAAAATATTCCCGGATAATATTTGGAGCGATAATACTATAAAGATTAAAGTTAATGTAATCTTCGATTTGAAAACCTTTAATTATAATGTTAAAACCAATTAAATTATTCTTATAAAATGTTTAAATTAAAATAAGGATTATATATATTAATATTTACATATTATTCTTAGGATAACATTAATATTTTAAGGTAATTATAATTGATATTAGGTTAAATTGTATTGTTATTATGTTGGCATTTTCGGATATTATAAAATAAAAATTTTTACACGATATATATGTTATTATTAATTAAAGACATTTAAATATACGATAAAAAAAGTAATAAAAAAAGGTAATATCTTATCCGGATAATGAATATATGATTAATAAAAATATATTATAATAATAACATATTTATCTTTAAATGGTATATTATTAAAGGAATGATACTTAACATTACCTAAACCGAAATATTTAAATTAATATAATAATAATAATAATATTTTCATATTCTTATATCTTAAATATCAAATCAAATATAATAAAACATCTAAAAAACCTAAAACTTTTTAACCTATCTAAAATATAATAATTTATATATATAAAATATACATAAAATTAAGTTAAAGTAAAGGTTTTAAAGGAATAATTTCCTCAATCCTGGGGTTATACCTTAAAACCTTTAGGTTAATGATAGAATTAACTTTAATCTTTACATTATTATTATTTCGTGAATTATATGAAAAGGTTACCAATGATTTAATCATAGAAATAAATAATGGAAATTTAACCTAAAATGAAAAATAACCCCGTTTAATTAAATAATAATTAAAGACTTTATCTTCCGAATTAATATTATCTTTATTATTATTATCCAAGTTACATTTTTTACCGATATAAAAATCCTACCGAATATTATAATCCAAATCATTATTAACGGAATTAAAATCAAAATCAGAATTATTATTATTAAGGTAATCTCTAGTAAAGGTATTATTATTAAAATTATCATTATTGGATAATAAATACTTCTTAAAAAAAGGTTCGGCAAGAAACGTGATTTAAGGTATCTTCTTCATATCATTAAAATTAACGATTTAAAAAGTTAAAGATTAACTACCTTTTACATCCTTATAAATATAAATGGTAAATATTATTAACGGGTTAAACTTAAGGAATTATATTATGTAACTTATCAATATACTTTACGTAAAACAGGTAAAAAGGAATTTAAGAAAAATGTTATATAATTAATGTAAAATATAATTATAATATAATGCCTTGATTTTATATATTATCTTTGGTACCTTATAAATCATATATATTATTAATACATGTCGGCTATTACGTAACTTAAAGAAAATTATAATATCCTTATGATTAAACGTCTTATATATGTTAACGTAAAAAAGGAAAAAGTTATTAATGTCATTAATCTTTTTAAAAATATTTAACGCCTAAACATACCGGTCCATATTATTATTAATAAATTAAACCACTTTAATTTTTAGGATGATATGTATTTTATTAATCTTAATAACAACCTATATCATACGGCAATACTTATTACATGTCATTATTAAATCATGGTTTCTAATTTATAAAGGTAAAATCTTATAACTTAGAATTAAGGTAATATTAAAATTACGCCATGGCAGTAATATGTTACCATATAGGAACTCTTAATGAGTAAAGTTTAAAATAATTAAATATAACTTTATATAAAATTAAAGTTAAAAAAATTATTAAAAAGTTAAAAAATATTAATCATTAATACTAAGAAATGTAAGATTAATAAAGTAATAAATATTCAAAGGTAAAATGTTATTATCGTGGTATATAATATAATTTACCACGCCTTAAAGGTTAAATAAAAGTAAGAAATAAAATTGATTAACTTTTAACTTAATTTAAGTATTTTTAATTAAAAAATAATAAACATAATAAATAAAATTATAATAAATATCCCCGTTATTTAAAATAAGAAATATCATTAATAACTTATATTTAAATGAATAATCAAGATATAAGATTTTAATAATAAAGTCTTAAATTATTTATAATGTAGGAATTATTATATAGAATAAGTAAAAGGGTTAAATTACTAAGTTAAAAAGTTCTTAAAATTACATATTTCTTAATTAATATTGAAAAAGCTTTTATAATGATTAAATAAAAAAAAAGGAAACTTATAATTATAATTAACGTTATATTTACCTAATTAATAATAAATCGAAAATAGAAAATCTTAACTATAAATTAATTAAATAAAACATAATAATTATATAATGAATGTATAATATTAAAATAAATATATTCATTTAATAATATATAATTTATATAATTAATTCATGCCTTGTTCTTGTTATCATTATCATTACCATTATTATTATTATCTTTATCATTATTATCATCTTCTTTATATAAATTATATAATAACTCATTCAAAGAATTACTTTTATAAGTATTGTAATTTACAATCTTTATTTACATAAAATGTGGCAAAGGATAATAAAAAATTCTCGCGTAATTAAAAAAAGTATTAAATAATAAACTTCTTAACGTAAACATTCAGGACATAGCCATGTAAAAAAGATTAAATATAAATTTAAGGTTAAATATGTTATATATTACCTTATTTAAGGTTATACTTTAAGATTTATATATTATAATTATATAATTAATAATTAATAAGAATTACTTTTAGGAATAAATATTATTATAAAGAGTGAAGTTTTAATATATATATTTAACGGGAATTATAAACTTACCATGGGAATCGCATAATTCCTCGTTAAAAGGTAAATAAAAATATTACTTATTATTAATATATATAATTTATTAAATTAATAATTAAAGGGCGGTTATTATTTATAAATTAATTATTTTAAAGAAACTTAAGAATTTTCTTAAATTATAAGGGAAACTTCCATTTATAATTATGATAAATCATTAAAAACATTAACTATTTATATTAAAATAAATAGAAATCTGAAAATTTCTTCTTATCTTAACTATAAGTTAAATCTTAAACTAAAGATTTAATTTTAACATTAAATTTAAAACTAAAAATAAGCTTCAAAATAATATGTTTCATTATGTCATATCTTAACTATAAAAATTATGATCTTTAACTTAAGATTTGTAACATATTTTAACCCCTTTTCTTTAAAGCCAAATGTTACATTTATTTAATTAATTATTACTTTTTATATAATATATTAATAAGAGATTTTACCTTATACATATAAGGTTAAAATAAGCCGATAAAATTTTATTTATTTTTAGAAATATGTATAAGAAGAGATAGCAAAAAAGGATAGAAAAAGGGGGGAGAAAATTCAAAAACAAGTAGGTAATTATAAAGGCAAATATCATAAAAGAAAAAGCATTAAAGTTAAATAAATTAAATAAATAATATCATTTTTAATTAAGAATTAAATATGAAAGTTATAAAAAATCTTAATGTGAATATATAATAAAATATTAAGCTATTTTAAATGAATATTTATTAAAGTCACTTAATAATATATCGGTATGGTTAAAAAAGCCATATTTTTGTTATTAAAGATCGAAGTTTTTATATGGTTAAAATGGTAAAATTTCAATTAATGGAAAAGTTAAAACTTTCTTAAATTTAAATGACGGATTACTCCTTAACGATAATGGGTAAATTAAGCTTATCTTTAAATTCATTTCTAAACTCCGAATTAATTATAATTAATATTTAAATAATAAACTCCTTAATTATCTAAATAAATAATAACTATATATTATATTTAAGGAGATTAATATAAACCTTAATATGATATACCTTTTAAATTAACTACCATTTATAAAAAACATAATTTTTTCCTTTCAAATTATCCGCTAAATATTTAAGGAATTATATTTAAATAATTAATAATAAACGGTAGAAATACTTTATATATACCTTATTTCTGAATTATATTAAATTAATTATTTTAATTAAGGACTTTAGGATGCCTATTTTAGGCATTATGGAATAAAACTTAATTACCTTATTACATTAAAATTCCTTAAGTAAATATAAACGTTTAAATTAATTGAAAAATTCCTTTTAAACATTGGTTATCTTAATCATCTTACTTATTATTTCAATAGAAAAAGCAAGATCTTAAGAAAGCTTATTAACGATATTTAAAAGTTTCATAATTTTATCTAAGTAAATTTTTAGATCATGTATCTCGGAACGGTCCTAGAGTAACATTTTTAAACATACCTTAAATATAATCAATTTATTCCTTAATTTATGAATGAAATTAACCATTTCGGTAAAGAAATTATTAAAGTTTTTAACATTTTTATATAAGTCGATAATGATTAATCTCATACGTTTTACCAACCTTTCTTCCTTAAACCTTAATAAAAATTAACATTTCCTTATTATAAAAAGAATAAGGTTATTTAGCCAGAAAGGTTACATAAAAAATACGAAAAATATATTATAATAAATATTAAGCTTATTACAAGATTTAGGTGATATAAATAGGATAAAATTAACGTTATTAATATTATTTTTAGCCTCGAAAACTAACATAAATATAAATGGGGTGGTTATGGAAATCTCTATTATATATAAATTATTTTCCTTATTATAACGACGTAGGTAATTATTAATAAATGATTAAGAAGATGATGAGGATGAAGGTTAAATAATTATAAGTATAATCTTACCATTTCCGTCATTACTTATTATATGAAAATGATTTATTATAAAAAATTTAAGTATAGGAATATATAAAGAAAATGATAAATGATAAAATAATAGTATATAATGTATTATGGTTAAGGTGTTTTTATAATATAAGAAATTTAAATGTTGTTAAGGATTATGGTGGGTATGGGATTCTTTACCTCTTATTTAATAAACTGAGGCTTATATAAAGTCCTTTCTTATATAAATTATATAATAAAAATGTAAAATAACTTATATTTTAACCTTTTAAATTGTTAACTTCTCTTCATTACAATATTTTAACCCTTATAATATGGGATAAAGAATGTTTTAAATAAGTAAAAATCACTGATTAAAGTTTAAAAGATAACTTATATAAGATTCAAGGAAACATAACGTTCCTTTAATTTTATTAATTTTAATGGTTAAAGACGTGTAAAAAAGATTCGTTAACAATCTTAATATTTATAATTATTTAAGTTAAATATTTACTCTAAGCATTATTTATATTTATTTCAAATTATAACTTATATTTATTTTTATTTAATTATATATCTTTTCGAACAGTTTTTAACTTATTTATATTTTATTATATTTAATCCAGATCATACCAGAGTTAATTAAATTCCTTATAATACCACTTTATACCATTATAAAGTATTTTATTTAATAATAATCTTGGTTTTTTTCCTTTAACCTCATATTACTTTAAATAATTTTTTAAACCAAAAAAACTATCTTTATATAACGTAAAGTTATCATAATGAATAAGTTATAATAAATATTACATAAACCATTTATCATAGATTTAACACATCTTTAACCTTAAAAAATTATCGAAATTATACTTAACTAAAAGCTCTTTAAACTTATACGCCAATTACATTAATTTAATATCCATTTAATCATAAATATCCATGACGTAATTTTAAACATTAATATTACTTATATTTAACCATATATGATAAACATGACTTATTATAACATGGTTCTTACCCGGTTGAAATTTAATCCGGTGATTATTTTATTATTCCATAAATTAAATATACTTTTCTTAAATAATGTCACCATATATAATATAAAACGTTATTTAATCCGTAATTTCATCTTTATTAAAAAAGCCTTATTTAACCAAATTCTTAAAATAACTTTATTACGATATTAATCTAAATTCGAATCATAATAATTAATATAAGGCTTAGGTAATTTATAATTTAATATTTCATTATGCTTTTTAACAATTATACCTACCATTGTTTAATCTTTTTATTCTCTTTATTAATTTCCCATTTATAAGATTTTATAATACTATTACCTTAATGTATCTCAATTATTATTCCATTTAAATTAGTTATAATTATCCTTAACTTATAAAAATTAGCTAAATAAAATTACGTTTAAGCCATAAAAAACATCTTAACCCTATAATTTATTCGGGTCTAAACTAATCGAAAGCTTAACTTAATGATAATAAGAAAATATTGATTTAATACATTTATGGGTAAAGAGTTGAACCGGTTAACATTAATCCATAATATCTTACGAAAATATATATTAATACTTATATAAATCTCGAAATTGGTAAAGTAAAGTTTTTAATACCTATTCATAAACCATATAAAATTTAGACCAAAGATTAAAAAGATTATATCCCATAAATCTCATTCAAATTATCTCCTTTCTTTACGTTATCATACGGCTCACGGGTATCATTAATGGTATACTTCGTAAGCCATCTCTTTTATAACATTTAACTTTATATACTTCTAAACTAATCCATAAATCTAATCTCTACCTAAATTCCCGAAAAGGCTTACTACTTCGTTATACCATCCAAAGAAACGGTATAATTCAACCTAAGTATATATTCTTTCAATTAAATTTACAATCCTCCTTATCATACCATTCTTAAGATAAATCCGGATAATAAAAGAAATGTTAACATTAAACACTTATATATCACATAATTACTCAAAGATCTCCTTATCGCAAATATTTTAATGATATATAAAATATCATATATATTCTATAAATTTAACCAAATAATTAACCGGTTTATAACGACTTATTTACCATTATTATAACTTATGTTTAAAAAATCGTTACGAAATATTAATCTCAAATTATTCCTCTCTCAAATATATAATAATGTCAAAATATAATATCTTTACTTTAAAAAATTTAAAGATCTTAACTTTAATAATATTAATATTCCATTCTTTTTAATATAATTTCCATTTTACCAAATATCATTAAAGTATTCATTAATTAACGTAAAAATTATACTCATCTCCAAGCTTTTAAACGATCTTTACCTACAAGATTTAACTGTTTAAATATTATTATGTAATCTAATCTTTAAAAAGCTTAAAATTAATTGGGGCGGGTAATATATTAGTTCAATTAATGATTTATAATTGGTAAACAATAATACCATTAAAAGATAAAAAGGAATGTTTAGGAAATAAAGACGTAAAGCTTAATAATTTATCCTAACGGTTATTTTATTTTACATATTCGAAACCACCATATAAATATAATTAAACCGGGATTAACCTATTAAGTACTAATAATCAAACTATATATATTATAATAAAAGGCTTTTCATTTTATAAATAATTAGTTCCTTTATACTTTAAGTTATTTTTAACTTAATCCTTTTATATATAACTAAAACTATCATTATTAATTAATTTAAAATTTACAAATATCATAACCAAATTTTATAACACTAACCGTTTATTCTCAACGCTTTTAATTCTTAATGACGCGGATAGTTTACCAAGTTACTTAACCTCTTTAAAAGAACTTTTTTCAATGGGATCTTAAAATCTTACTTTTATGGATAAAAAGAAACGGCTTATTTTAAACAAGGAAAAAGAAGAAACTTAATTAAACATGTAATATTAACTATAACTACTTTATTAATTGATTTATTAACTTTAATCCTTGATTTAATTAAACTTAATAATATAATCTATGATTTATATAATAAGATAAGGATGTTCATAATAAACATTAAAGATATATTACCACCATCACTTTATATATTTACTTATTTAAACATATATTTAAAAAAGTTAAAAGTTCCTTTAAATTAAATTAAAGTGCTTTCTATAAATTCCCTAACCATAAGAAAGTAATTATAATCGTTCTTTAATTCCATTAAAAGTTAAGTTAAATTATTTAAAGAATTTAATTAACTTTATTTACTATTTACTTTTTAGGGAATTTAAATGAAATAATTCTTTCATCGACTTGTCATTCTTAATCTTTTATACGCTTTATTTAAAACTTTTAATGGATAAAAGAAAGATATATAATATAATATTCTTAAATAAATTATATAATGAAAGTTTTATTAAAATTATCTTAATATGGTATATAACATTTTTATTAATCGATTTTATTTATTTACTTAAATAAATAAGTTAATAAAGTCCAACCCTTTAAACGCCTTTTTTAATATTAATTAGCCTTTTATATAAAACGTTATTAAATTTTATTAAATCTTATCGATTATTTATTTTTATATCGTAATTGCTTATATTCTTTATCGGAACATAAATAACCGGTAATATTAACTTTATGAAGCTTTTCATGACAAGATAAATACGATGAATTAATTGGTAATTATGTTTGATGGAATTATTAAAGGTATGTTTTATAATACCTTCTTAATATTATTTACATAATATTAATCCAGGAATGGAATAAAAGGAATTAAGGCTTTTTTTAAGTCTTATTTTATAACGAAATCTTATTTTATAATATTTAATATTTACTTTATTGATTTTTTAAATAAGTTACTTAAATTATTTAATATATAATTTATCTTAAAATTTTTATTATAAGAACTTTTTTTCCATTACTTTTCCTTTTCGACTAATATCATTCATGTTAGTTTTACTTTTATTACTTATTATCCATCTTTTTAATTATTTCAAAATGGTTTATCGCGACGTATATAAAGAAAATAACGAATGGGTATTATTTAATATATGTAAAAATAAAAATAATTTATTTTATGAGAGAATTATTCGATTTAATAATAAAGTAAATTATATTATTTATTCTTTTTATCATTTACCTTTTTACATAATTATTATTAATAAATAAAAGAAAGAATGTAACAATGCGAATAACTTACCATATCTTTAAAATTCTTTATTACATCTTTAAGGTTTTTTATAACATCCTTAAGGTTTTTTTTAACATCCTTAGAAATCTTTATAACATCCCCAAGGGCCTTTTTAACCTCCCTTAAAGCCTTTATTTACTATATATTATAACGTAAAAACCATTTATTATATGGGTTGGGATAAGTTTCAATATATGTAACCTTTTATTAATTTTACCTAAAGCAATAAAATTGGATACGTATTATTACCCATGTTTAATAATATTCTACTAATTAACATTGATACCATTATTAATAACACGTTAATTAATTATAAAAAGGTAAAAAGGATAAATGTTAAACGATAAATGGTGAAGAATTTATATTACATTTAAGATAATGCGATAATTAAGTTACGAATCTATATATATTCTTACCAATATTACAAAAATAAAAAAAGTGAGGAGGTTATATTAGTATCGATAATAGAACTTACACGATGTAAATTTAAAGAAAGTTGAATTAAAGAATTAATTTAATATTTATATTTTAAAGGTTATTAATGTTATAATCCTTTATATAATAAAATACACCTCTCATACGTTAAATGATTAGTTTAAAAAGGATATCGTTTCAAAATATAAACTTAACGAATTATTAACTTATATATAAGTTAAATTCCGTATAGAATTTATTTCTCATTTAAAGATAACTTAAATATTTAAAATTAAAGTGGTATAACTTAAGGATTATAATAATATAATGGTAAGTTCTTTATTTAATAAGGAGATAATACCTTAAAAACTCCTTAAAAATATTATTAAATATAGGGTTTATATCGTTTATATGATTATATATCGAAAACGGGTTTTACCCTTAGTTAAAAAACTTAAGGTTAAACTTATTTCAATCCCAATTATACCGGTTAAAGTATGGGATGAAGAAGAAAATAATAAATATCTTTCCATTAATGAAAATAAACGGAAATATCCCGGAAAGGTTTATCACTTAAGCGGTTTTTAGTTATCTTATCCTATTATATTAAATAAAGATTAAATTAAAGAAAAGGATAACTTATTTTTAGATAATAACGAGAAAAAACGGCCGGAATAAGTTTAAATTAAAAAAACTCTCCTTTTTTCCCCCCCTCTTATCTTAATTATACCGACACATAAACGGGTAAAAGAATTAAATAATAATCCATTTCTCGAAGAGAATAAATAAGAACGTATAATACAACGTTAACTTATAGTGAAACTTATCTTATCTTTTTCTAATATAGTTAAATTAGTAAAAGGATAGGTTAAAAAGTTAAATGGTAACTTAAATAGCATGGCGTAAGTCCATATTTAAATATAAGATAAAGTAATAAATTCTATTAAAACCTATTTTATTAACCCGGTTATTAACGTTTTATAAAAGAATGTTAAACTTAATATACATGTTTTACCAAGGAAAATCATTAACCTTACTTCTAAATTGGATGAATTTCCGGATATTATAATTATCGTTAAAGAAAAGAAATGGTTTTCCCTATCCCATAAATTAAAAAAATCGGAGAATCATAATCTCATAGAATTAATATGGGAAAATGATTAAATCATAATTATTAAAAAAGAATTAAATATAATTAATGACCCGAAATTAATAATATGGCGAGAAAAATTTATTATCTTTCCTAATGGCCAAAGCCGGATTAAGTAAATTAAAAAAAATGCGTAAGAAAAATGGGTTATTATTCCATTTAAACTTGAAGATAAAAACGTGCTTATACTTAAAACCATGATTATTCCTTCCATAAAGTAAAATGACATTTCTTTACAAACGTGTAAGCCGTTAAATATATAAGGAAGCTATGTAAATAATTCTTTTTTACATATTAAAATTAAGAATTTTCCAATACCCACTTCAACACTTAATAATAACAATGCCCTAACGATGTTAAATAAATTATCTCTTTTACCACTTCCTTTTATATGTTTATTATTACTTAATACGTCTTAAAAACAAAAAGTTAATTAATTACTTACTAAATTAAAAAGTAAGAATAACTTTATGACTTACCAAAAAACTTAAAATTTACGAATAATTAATATAATCATTAATAAGGAACTTCTTATAATTTTATAAAAAGGTAAAAAGATTAAAATATCTTAAACTTTAAGAACACTAAGTTATATATATAATAATCGTTAATGATTATCATATTAACTTATTTAGATAAATACAATTAAAAACCCATAAATAAACGATAATTAAGTTCTTAACTTTTAACTAATAATAAGGTAACATAATAAACATTACATGACATGATAAAATGGTGATTAATAAGTATGAAAGAAATATTAAAAGGGTTGTAAAAATGGGTTAATTTAATTTGTTATTTCGAGCTTTAAATGATAATAAACATTTGAGTACTTAAGTATTTCAATTAATAAATAATCATTTTATATTAATATAATGAATAATGAAATAATATTATGGAATTATAAACAAATTTAATGCTTTAAATCCTTGGTTTAATTCATAAATACTAATAAACAGCCTTTAATATCACTTATAACTTTAAATAAAATACCAAACATATGTTATTATTATTCTTTAATTATTATGATAACCTTAATATGTTTTTTCACGTTTATAAGAATTAAAATATTACTTATATTTCAATCAATAATATGAAAATTAACGTTTAACGTACTAAATCTATAAGAACATTTATAACCCCCATTATTATAATGGCATATAACGTAAACACCATTTAAATAATTTAGTAAAATAATATAATATTAAAATATATTCTTATTTAATTAACAACTCTTATAAACATATTCCAAAGGTAAAATAATGTTAACCATTATTACATATATAATTAAGATTTATTAAAAATTAAATTAAAAAAGGGTTAACTTAAATTTACTTTCATAATTAAAAATGGGTAAAGGTATAAACTTAATTTCTCAATATTAACATATTTAATTCTAATAATATTTATTCAAAGAAATGGTTTATTTAACTTTAAGCTAAAAATATCATTAATTAACCTTTCTAATTAATAAAATATAATAATATATATATTCATACATTCAAATTATTAATCATCGAATTAACAATGTTACTCATACGTATCTTTTTCACCTTAATTAAAACTTAAACTAAGTATTAATTAAAGTTTATATTATTTATTAAATTTAGTTTATCATTATTATTTCCGAGAAAAGATTTATAAATAAGTAGTTTGAATTAAACTAAGAAATAACTTTATTTAATCATATCTTAATCGAAATAACTTATTAAACTTTAATTAAAACTTAAACTATTAGTAATTAATTTAGGTATAAAATTTAAAGTTTTATTATTTAATTCGAGGAAGTTAATTTCTTACCTTTAAAAAATAACGTTACGTTTAAAATTAAACTTAAACTAGTTTAATTTAAAGAAGTTGATTTTTTACTTTTAAGAATTAACATTCTTAATGGGATTTAATTAGGATTGGTTTAACTTTTTCGAATATATTATAAATTGTTTAAATATAATTAAGATTTTTAAAAACTATATAAATTTATAATAAAAATTAATAAGTAAAGAAACACTTATAAATAAATAAACATTATAAATATTAACGAAAGTTTTATTAAAGGAATAAAACTTTCTTTAATACATTTAAATTAATAAAATTTGGATTAACCATTTAGAAAAGGAATTAATACATTTTAAATGTAATTATTAATATGTACCAAAATATTAAAAGTTTTAAAGAAGTGTATAAGTATTTCTTAATGTAAATATCTCCTAGTGTGAATATCTCTTAATGTGGGTATTTCTTAAAGTAATTACCCGTTTATCTTTATACCCCTTGAAACCTTATGGAAGATTTAAAGTTACACTATCAGAAAGAAAAAGATACCATATGCGATTACCTTATGTGACGTATAAATTAATCCTAGATTTACCAATTAAACATTAAAAACGCGCGTAAAAGTAAAGTTAATTAACAAATATTAACATAATATTAAAGGATATATTATATTTTATTAAATATAAAGCATGGTGTTTTCTTATTAAAACTTAATTAAAGGGGTTAATAAATTAATTCACTTTATTTAAATTATTTATAATTAAGAAATAAATGAATGGCATTAAATTAAAAGGAAAATATATAAATATAACTTAAAACGAAAATACTTATATATATAAACTTATAATATAAATTATTAAAATTAATAAATACGAAAGGAAAAGGTAAATTAAAGGATATACTTTATTTACTTTATATATATTAAAGCGTATTTTAATGATATCCCATTTTATTAATAATAAAGATTATGTAAATATTTATTTTCATTATATCCATTCATTAATTATTTTCTTTCTTTCATATGATTTATCCCTTTCTTAAACCGCCTTAACCATTATACCTTTAAAATTAATACTTAACCACTTTACCAAATGATTTCATTAACCATCCCAAATTAATATTTAATAATAATTACTCCAAAATATTAAGTATTATCTTAAATTTTCTTTTTATAAATAAACGTTATTTTAACTTATTTATACACATTTTAAGCACTTTAAAACCTTAAATAAAAGTTATATCTAAGTGGTGATATTTATCTAAGATAAATAAGTAATAATATTACATATAATTAAAAGTTTAAAACTTTTCAAAACGTTAATAAAACCTTTAAGATTTAAAATAAATATATCATTACTTATCTATCCTAAATAAATTATCATTTAAGTTAAATCTATCTTAAACTTAATAATATCTTTGTAAGATTAATTAATAAGATTAAATATTAAATCTTTCTTATTGAATTAACCATTTATCTTATTTAAAATATATAACATATAATAACCTTTATTTCGGAAACTTATAATGAATAAAATATTAATAAGAAAATAATAAAAATAATAAGAAAATATGAATAATATAATAGTAAATATTACCGATAAAGTGGGTAATCATAAATTAAAGGTAAAAGTTTCGAACTTATAAATTATTAATTTATAACACGTTACCCTTTTAACCTTTCAAAATAAAATAAAGCCTCCTACCTTCCTTTTCTTTAAATATGAAAAGATAACATATTATTAAATAATAATCTTTTAAACATTCTTTATCTTACCTTTTCTCATTACTTATTACTTAATTCCAACCTTTATAAAAATACCTTAATACATTAAACATTCCTTTATTATACTTCTCACATCACCATATCTTTTATAAAAGTATTAATATTTAAAATATCCTTTTATCATAAAGTTAATATTAGTTAATTAATAATTAAAGCATTCGTAAAGTTATAAAATACTTTATGACATACATAAATAAAACCTCCTTTTTAATATTTTCTTACGTAAATTTATCACGAAATTTAATATCGTTAAAGAAAATTACTTAATCTTTATCCTAATAAATAATAAATAACATGATTAATTATATATTTATATTATACCGGAATATTAATTATAAATACTAAACTTCTAATCATTAAACTTAATATCTTAAACTAATGGAAAAGAATAATAAAAGAAATAATAATAAATAACCATACTTTTTAATAAAACGTTTAATACTTTAATATATAAATTATAAAAGATACTTTATATTAACCAAATCATTTTATATAATAAGTTTATAATAAATAGAATAATTTATAATATTTAAAACATTCTTAAAATTATCAAATATAATTATAAATATGATTTTATTACGGCTTTAAGTAATTTTATTCATATCATTTTTACCATTATTAATATTTATGTTGGTTATATTACCCTTATTAATTATGTTACCTTTATTAAATTTATTACTATTACTTAATTAATTATTTTCATAATTATTAAATGAGGTATATAAATTTAACCTACCTTTTATAATTAAGTTATTAAGAAAAAAAGATTCAACTTAATAAATGATAATTAAACCATTTAAGGGATAGGTATGTTTCAGTAAACGGCCACATGGCTCTTTATTTTCCATATCGGTATCTTCAAATATAAAAAGAAATCTTCTTTTTATATTAGATACCGATAATCCGCTTTAAAAATAATTAAATTTTTCATTAAAAAGTAAAAATAACCCACAGGTTTTATTATAATGTTTGTTAACGTTTTTAACGATATAATTATTTTTAAACTTATAATCCTTATCTTAATTATTACCATTCCCCCCCCGCCTAGTTTTACCATGACCTAAACGTGGTTTAAAGAATTTAAGATAAGAAAATAATTATTATTTATATTTTACATTACCATTTTTACTAAGAATGGATAGATAAATAAAACGACCTTATACTTTAACATTTATTAATTCGAAAAAAGTATAATGTATGGCATAGAATTTAGATTATATAAATCAAGTAAAAATATATTCTTTACGAATCCAATTAAAATCCCGGTATTAAAAATGTTAATATTTTTTTATTAATTCTTAAAGAAATTTTAAAACATTTTTTATTAACATTTTTTAAATATACGTAATTAATACAAACATACCATTTAAGGAAAAGTATAAGAATGGGATAATTATATTTTAATTAAAGGTTTTATAAACTTTTTTACATAACTTAAATATATTCTTATCGCAATTAATTATAGGGTTAGCGGAAATAATAACCATATTATTTTAATCCCATTAAATTTTAATTACTTTAAAAACTATATGAGTTATCTTTACTTACTCCGAAAATTTAATTAAATAATAATATTTTATATTTTTATAACATGGAAATTCTTTACGTTTTAGAAAGTTTATCCATAATTTAAATATTTAACCATGAAGAAAAACTTAATCCCCAAAGTTTATTATAAGAAGATATTTAAGTATAAGGTAATTTACCAATGGTTATCGCTATTAACATATGTAAAATAATAGAATATAATAACTTATGAAGAATGTTATTATAATTCTAAGATATATAAAAATATAATTTTATTTCCTTTATTATATTATTATATGATAGGATTTTAGTAATGTCTATTCTATTTTTAGATTTAAAAAGGAATAAATATAAAAACGTTATAATTCTTAAAGGAACATTTTCTTAAACCCATTTAATATTTAAAGATTGAGATTAATATAAAGCAATTTATTCTTATTATCCTTACCGATTTTATTAATTTCGAAATTTATTACATAAAACTTATTCGATTAGGGGGTTTTTATATGATATTAGATTAAATTAAAGTAATATTAAATCGGATTAAAACGATATTAAATCATATTAACATGGTATTTATTTAAGTTTAAAATTAAACCAATAATTATTAGCGATAATACAACATAAATAATACATTAAATCAAAAATAATACCTCTATTACTCATATAAATGAATGTTAACATTAAGTTATATTTAAAGTTTAAATAATAAACATATAAATAATTAAAATTATCCTTATCCAAAAAATCCATTAAAGGTTTTAATCTTTAATTCTCGAAAAGAAATATAAAATTATCATTTAAGTTAAAATAAAACCCGATTAGATTAAATAAAAACCTTAAAAGGTTTAATAAAAGGTATAAAAAGTTATTAAACGAAATCATAATATATAAAAATATTATACATGTTATATTAACGACAAGTAAACTTAATAAATCCAATAAATCCAATATAAAAAGAAATATATCTTTTAAAAAATATATAATCTATAATGATAAATGGAAAAAAGGGATAAAATACTTAAGGAAAGCTTTCTTTTAAATAAAATATTCATAAAAAACTTTCTTTAAAAAAAGAATAAATAAAGTAAAGGGATTATTAAAAAAAAGAAATAAAAAAGTAACAATAATACTTATATAAATAAACCTCCATATTAAAATATTACCACCCATTATAAATTACATTTTACCTTTTAATTCATTACTTTTACTTTTATATATATTTCACATAAATCTCGGTTAAAAATAATTACATTACCCTTTTTAAGAAACTATCCATAAAAGATAAACATTTCTAAATAGAAGATTTAATGAAGTTAATAAATCGTTATTCTTTATACCGGTAATGAATATTTAATATATAATAAAGCATTTCGTCCTACCTATTTCAAGATATTAAGCAATATATTTTTACATTTTACAATTATTAATATATATAAATATATAAATATTTTACCTTATTAAATATAACGCGTCATTAATATAAAAATACTTTAATTTTTATAAGATTTTTATACAACATTTATATACTTTATAATAATAAATCATAACCTTATAAATATATAAATTTTATTATTAAAATAAAACTTATTTTATCAAAATATTACTTAACTTTATACTTAAATAATTTTATGAATATTAAGCATAATGTCATATTATTGAAATTATAAAATAAATATTTTAATTACATACATTTTAATCTAAATTACATCTTAATGTAATATTTATAACCGGAAATATTTAAGATGAAAGTTAAGAAGTATTTTTAAGTAATTATATGATATCTTTTATAAGAATATATTGAATAATGAATTTAATAAAGCATTTATAAGGCATTTAATCACTATAATATAAAATCTTATAACATTTAAAAGTTTTGGAAAAGAAAAAGTTTCAGGAAGTGTTATATGTTTTATAAAATAAAGTTAATAAGGGTATTTTATGATAATTTATAAAAACCTCTTAATTTTAACCTTAAATAATTTAAGTTATAAATATCGCATTAAAATGTAACCTAAATCAAAATATGTATATTTGAGTTATTTATTTTCTTACTTAAGTTATATAATATCATGATTAATATTCGTAAAATTATTTTGATATGAAGATAAAACCCCACTTTTCGAATTTTATTTATAACTCGACGTAAATTTAAATATTATATAACCCGTTTAATGTTACTTATTTTAATAAAAAAAAGTGGTGAAACATTTAATATATAATAATTATATAATCCCTTATTAAAAAACGATAATAAAGTTAATAATAATTTTATAAAGTTATTAAAAAATAAATACTTAATTATTTAATTTAAAATTAATTAATTAATTAACTTAATATTTTATATCGTTTAAAATTGTAAATTTAATAATTATATCTTAACATGTAAACCAAAAACGAACTAAAATTAAAATTATGTTATAATGTAATTACAATTTATTAAGAACTTCTTTCATTTTTTAATAAAAATCCCAATAATATTTAATTGTAATTAACTTAAATAATGGTTTACTTTAAAGCTTAATTTAATATTAATACTTTATTATTTATATTTCTATTATGTAAACTTTTATTAATAAAAACCTTTAACGTCAATATTAATTATTTGAGCTTTGGAATGATTTCATTAGTTTCTAAGTTTTTAAAAGGGTTTAAAATGTTATTACCTAAAAGTATATTATTAAAAATATATATAATAACATTGAAATTATTATAATAAGTTTATGATTAATATTTTGTTATAAGAATGGTTAATAATTGATATTTATTCTATTTAAAAAAAAAAAAAAAAAAAAAAAAACTTACGTAGCTTTAATGTGACATTCTTAAGCAACGAAGCGGTTATTTATCGTGGTTAATTAGGTTTGTATCGTTTCGATTATTTGCTAAATTATATTAAGTTTTTGTAAAATTAAAGTGTCGTTTTAAATTAATAAAAGATTGATATATTTTGCAAATTTATCCGTTATTTACCTCATACTTTACGTAATTAATGTAAAATTTAATTAAAGTGGTTAAGGTTAAGGTTAAAGTTAAAATATAAAAATAATAACTATAATAAAAGGTTAAATTAAATAACGAAATAAATAAGGGATGTTTTTAAATATAATGATAAATGTTATAATATAAGTATTATAATGGATATAATTTAAAGATTTAATGTCTTAAAAGTGGAACCTTTTTTTATCTTAAAATATTTCAAGTTGATATAATAACATTAAAAAATAATAAACGAATTAAATAAGGTAAAACTTTAGAATATTTTAAATTTAAAAAGTTATTATGGAAAATAAGATAATAAGCGAATTAAATAAAGTGAAACTTTAAGAAAATACGGTTATACTTTTTTATACACATTTCTTTATTAAATATATATATTAATTATTCATATACCATTATATAACTTTAATAATAATTATAATCCTTTACTAATTATTACCTTATCTTTTCTTTATATAACTTAATTATTAATATATATTGTTAAGGTAAAAACATAAATACCAATATATTATATTACATTATACATTTATGATAAATTATATTATTAATAATAAAATATATAATAATATCGTCATTATTATATTTATATATAAATATATACTTTAATATAAATATATATTTTTATATAATAATATTTATAAATGTATATCATTTTAAAAAGGGTAACGTATATAATTTACAAACATAAGTAAAATAATTTGGCAGTTTAGCGGGTGTTAAGATTTCGTCCATTATACGTAGATTTTTATGACCCGATCGCGGGGTAATTTTTTCGAATTGAGTCACTGCGCAAAGTCGTACTCGCATCCGACGCGGGGCAACTTTGTCACGTGCCTATCAGGTGACGCAGCTATGCTCATCAGTTGATTATGCGCGTTTCGGGGCTGCGGGGGTCCCTGTGGCTGTATCGTTCAACACCATGTAGTCGTCTAACCAGGCAGGCCAGTAGTAAGCCACCATCCTCAGCTCAACCCCTTCGATCATCCTTACACCCTTACCGAAACCCAGCCTACCTAAGATTCGTCACCTTTACGCCGTATAATTCTACCTACCAACATTTTGATTACGTTGCTCCATGCATGGCGCTCACAGCCAAGGGGGCTTAAGATTATCGAACATGCCTTGAGTCCTACCAAGACGCACAAGCTCTGCATCTGCAGATACGCTTACCGTGTCCCCAGCCTTCTTTCATCATCACTACATAAATGTAGTATGCACCGCCCCCACCGAGCTGAACATCCTATGGAATGCCCTGGTCAATGACTAGGATACCAGCCGGGGTGATAGGGGCTAGAATTTGGAATATGGTCGGCGGAAATTTGGGAAGCCCCAGACCCGTGGACATTTCGCGTCCGGAGCAAGGCTCATTGACGATCGTTTACAGCTCAAGTGTCCAAGGCTCTCATGGCTACTGGTTCGTGGTAGGCACCTCGATTTCGACAACACATATACATGGTTGAATTGCAATCATTTCTTTCGAGAGCCTGGTGTAGCGGGGGCAATTCGAGTGCATTGAATCTATCACTAACTATACTTTTTGGTGGAAGGGCATCTGGTTTTCTGGTTCAATCTCTCTTCCAAGCCCATTAGTCTGACTCTGCGGTAGATGCCGCACGGAAAATGCCTTGTCACCCAACCAGTATGCAGTCCAGACTAGGCGATACGCGTTAGCGACTTTCTGCAGGAATATCTAGAATTCCTTCTCAATGGGCGCCACGGTGATAAGCAAGCCACTATGCCTCTGGACGGGCCTCCAATATGTGATAGCCTCAAGTCGTTTCCCCCCGATAGATTGCCAAGCGGCTGAGAGCTAAGATTGGTTGGCTCTACCTCGTGAGGTAGGGGGGAAACTGAGAGGCGTTCGTCACCTGTTATATTCACTTGTTTGCTTGATACATCTTGGTTGACATCTATCATTTCTGTTCAAAATAAGTATTGGAGAATGTATGTTAGCGAGTTAGTGACGATCAAACCCAATCCACACTTTAGCTGGCTTGTAGGCCATCAGAACCAGCATGAGTTTTGGCGTAGGCTTCGGTGATTTGGTCCTTGCCTCGAAGCTGGCCTGGACCGTTTACAAGGCATGCAAAGATTCGGGCGAAAACTTCAAGCGTCTATCGAGCGAAGTCGCATCCTTGCATGTCGTCCTTAAAGAAACCGAGGACTACCTCAACGAATTATCAGAGATCGACACGTCTCGGAAGAACCGATTGACCATCCTGACCGATGGGTGCAATTCGACATTGCAAGATCTGGATAAGCTGCTTAGCTCATACGATCGCCTCGGCACGCAGGCTCAGAGAGCTTGGGACCGAATGCGCTTCGGACTAGAAGATTTTGCTGATATTAGGTCACGGTTGGTGAGCAACGCGACGCTTCTGACAGCGTTTAACAGCTCTTTGGCCAAGTTCGTACCATGAACCAGGATGCCATCTAGTAGCACTAACATAGCCCGTAAGCTCATCGACGACAAGAATCGAGAAAAGACTGAATAAGTTCATCTGCGAAGTACGCGCCGGATACCGAGAGGGCTCGGTCGTTACCACGCCGGATGTCGCCGAGACGATCGAGTCACCCGATGTTTGGGCACAGCTGCGAAGAGAACTTGAAGACATCGGTATCTCCCCTGCGATTATGGAAGAGAACCATGAATACATATCGACCTGGATGAAGTCAGCCCTTGCTCAGGGCCTGGCGGACGAAGACCCTGCCGAGCCTCCCGATGTGTTCTCCCCAGATTCTGGCTACGGCGGCAGTGTCGCGTTTTCGTGTGCCGACATGAACACCGCCAATGAAGAATTCGAGTTAGAGATGAGAAGGAAGCAAACCGAGAGGCCCTTGGAAGAGATATTCAAACCCCTTACTGTTGAATCTACCACGCCATCGGTAAGGAAGAAGTCAATTGCAGACCCTTCGAGGCTTATTCGGAAACTATTTGTGAAAGAGGATGCGCTCGTGCAGGCGGCTAGCGATGGTGATATCGACAAAGTGGCAAGGTTACTCAGCATCGGGTGTAACGTAAATGCAAGGGACCGATGGGGGTTCGTGAGCCTCGAGACGCGCTCTGTGATGTACGCTGACGTTCATTATGCAGTTGGTCGGCCCTTAGTATGTGTGCCTATGGGGGGCATCTTGCGATCGCTCGGCTCCTCCTCGAGCATGGCGCCGACTTGTACAACGTCGACGTCGACGGTGACACCCCAATGCAGATAGCTTCGACCCGCGGCCACTCAGAAGTTGCTATTTTATTCGACGAGGCACAGGCGGAGAGAGATCGCTTGGCTAGGGAGCTCGATGCCGAACCAACAGCAAAATGAGCAATCCAGGGTCGGGACATCCTTGTGGCGTGTTGTGGCATGGCGGTATGTAGGACTAAAAGTTTATTTTCATGATCTATGAGGCAGCGCAACGGGGGGATTTATTTGTGACAGAATAGCATCAGAAAACCCTATCCCTTTCGGCATCCGAAAAAATACTCTTTTCTAACACCATATTGCGTCAGCAAGTTACACGAACCGGCACATGTTATGATTTTAAGGAGTTCGTCGACGGAGGGATGATGGTTGTATTACCGGAATTGAGACTTTCACCTTGACTGCGACTTTTCTCTTACACAGCGGCGAATCCCTGTGACAGAACTCTGATTTGATAGAAATCCGAGGGATGTTGAGCTTTATTACTGGACCCTTGTCTCAACACCCACCTATTTCCAGTCTTATTTTTCAAAGGGGGTGTGTCGCAGCCTAGACTAATACCACACACCGTCTGCTATAATCAGCATTTCCTTACGTAGGACTCCATTAATAGGACCCACGAGCTCAGCATTGCCAAGCCATCAGGGCCATCTATTCCATTGCAGAATATGATTTCTGGGTACGAGAGCCGCTAGTGCTGAGGAACAGCCGGGGGAGCTGTAGGGCTGTCCTGGGCTACTAGTTGTAACTTGGTTGTGATCTACGTAGTGCTGATGGGGCGGACTCGACATCCGAGTACCTGAGCTGCGCCAACGCAATCCTTCGTCTCATTCATCGCCATGCGCAGCCACGATATGTCATTTCCTGATGAAGGAGAACTTTTGCAACTCGCGGGGCCGCAGTGCAGCACGGGCCTTACGGCTCCTACGCACTGGGTCCTTTATGTATAATGGCGTGTCCGCCCATACCGCCTCCCGACGTGTTCGGGATGCTTGTCAGAAACGCGCGGCTTTCTCTTAGTACTGAGTGGAAGAAGTGGTTATGTTCTAAGAGCCGCGCTCCTTAGGTAATACAACAAGCGAAGCGAAATCGCCAGAATGTCGACCCAGGAGCTGGGGTTTGTCGTCCCGCAGGACCCCTTCTGGCCGCAAGAGGAAATCTTAGGACCGGCCTTCCTCGACACACAAGCTTGCCTCTGCGCTCTACGAGGAACGGATCATGTACGCAGCGGCGAGGGAAAATGGCAATGCATCGGAAACCAGACACAGGGCGTCTACGCGGTGACGACTGGGAAATGGTTCAACAACGTGGGCAGCGGCAACTTACAGGATAATCTCGCCATATCAGACGCTACGAATACCCCCGATATCAGCACACCTTTAATGTATAGTAATAGCACGAAGTCTCTGGTCAACGTCGTCCCTAGTGACCTCAGTGTCTGGGACCAAGCATGCACGGGCGAGAACCGCACAGCCTTCTCGACATCTTATTACAGGGCAGCGGACGAACTCAGCAGAAACAATACTCCTGTCGACGCCGCTCCCTGTTGGCGACCCGGTGCATATCCGATACAGATGCAGAACGTGACGAGTTGGCAAGTTCAGGGATGCAATGAAGGATTTCTATGTAAGTCGAGTCTAGAGGAGTCTAACAGAAGATTGTGCTGATGGATGAACTAGGTGCCAATAATACGGTAAACTCGTTACCGCAATTCTGCCCTCCCATTACGGAGTGCCAAATAGCGAGACTGGGAGGCTTCACCTGCGTGTTCAATGGCAAGAATTTCGGAATGGGCCCTTTCGAGCCCGTGGTCTGCCAGCAAGGGTACTACTGTCCGACCTCATCGAACGGCACAGAAATGATTCCTTGTCCAGCTGGCACATACTGCCAGCCTGGCGCCCCGACACCTACACCATGTACCATTGGAAGCCACTGTCCAGAAGGGTCAACCTTCGAGACATTCCTAATACCAGTCGCCGTCCTAATCCTCGCCGACGTCCTCGTTGCGATTGCATTCCTCTGGTACTTCATTCGCAAGCGCTTCATGAGGAGCCGCGAGCAGACAATCAACGGTATACGCAAAGGACGGAGTACCTTCAAGGTGGCCACAACCGGCTACAAAGAGGTTCCTATAGAGCCGGACAGCGAGATGCTGCATATGCAAGCTACCTACATGCCAACCCGAGATGCGTGGACCGGCTTCGAAGCAGCGCTCGATTTCCCAACGCCGGAGAGCTCGACATTAGATGTTAGCGACAGTAATTTCTCGCCGCAGCTGAGGGCCTTTATCGAATCCATGCGAAGAGCAACGGACGGCGCTCGTTTCGGTCTATCGTTTGCGTACTCCAACCTCAGCTTCCAGCCCAAAGGAAGCGCGCGACCGATCCTTCAGAACGTCACGGGCTCCATAGAACGCGGGTCCCTCACGGCAGTTATGGGTGGATCGGGCGCTGGCAAGAGTACATTTGTCAACGTGCTTATGGGCAAGGTGACCAACACCGGCGGCACAGTCATGATCAACAACGTACCCGGGAAGATCAAGCGATACAAGAAGCTCATTGGCTACGTGCCGCAGGACGACATCGTGCTGCCCGAGCTGACGGTCTACGAGAACATCCTCCATTCGGCAAGGATACGCCTGCCGAGGGCGTGGAAGGATGTCGACATCCAGGCTCACGTCAACTCGGTCATCGACTGTTTGGAACTGTCTCACGTCCGCGACTCCCTGGTTGGCAGCGTGGGGAAGCCTGTCATCAGTGGTGGCCAGAGGAAACGAGTCAGCATCGGTATGGAACTCGCCGCGGCGCCCATGGCCATCTTCCTCGACGAGCCGACCAGCGGCCTCGACGCCACCGCCGCATCCTCCATCATGCGAACGCTCAAGGCCATCGCGCGCCTCGGCATCTCCGTCATCGTCATCATCCACCAGCCGCGCATGGAGATCTTCGAGATGCTCGACGACCTGATCCTGCTAGCCAACGGACAGATCATCTACGAGGGCCCAGAAGCCGAGGTGCAAGAATTCTTCGAGGGCGTCGGCTTCCATTTCCCCAAGCACAGCAACTACGGCGACGTCGTCACGGATATCGTAACCGGGAACGGAAGGGCGTATAAGCGCGCCGGTGACATATCGAAGGATGCGCTGATTGCGAATTGGGTGCAATCCAGCCAGCAGGCGTCTATCAAGGAGAAGCACGCTTCGATACGATACTCGCGGACCTCCATCGCGGAGAACAACCACAAGCACCGCGAGCTACTAAGAAAACGAGGCGCACCGCGCTTGAAGCAGCTCTGGCTATGTCTCAAGCGTGCGATGCTGCAGCAGTGGCGCACTAGGACTGCGTTCTGCTTCGAGATGGCGCTGGCCTCGATCGCGGGCTTACTGCTCGGACTGGCCGAGAACTCCAAGAAGGGCGTCCTGTTTACCGGCACCTACAACACGCCGTACGAAGTCATATCCCTTGCGACGGACTACAAGTCCGTGCCCGAACTCGCACTGCTCACGGCAATTGCCATTGGTCTCGTCTCCGCGGCGCCCGGCGTCAAGGTCTTCTCGGAGGAGATGTTGCTGTACCGCCGCGAAGCTGAAGCGGGACATTCGCGCATTGCGTACTTCTTGGCTAAGAATATCTCGGTTATTCCGCGCATGATATTCGGATGCATGCACTTCTCTACGTTGATTCTTCTACTCGCGGTGCCTATCATTAACTGGGGCACCGCGTTCCTGGCCAACCTCGTGTATTTCTACTGCATCTACGGTCTAGCGAGCTGCGTGAGCATGATTGTTCGGAGAGAAGACGCGCCGCTGTTCGCGACGATGATTAGTTTGATCGTGGGCATCCTGTCGGGCGCCGCGCCACCGCTGTCCAGCGTCAAGGATTGGCATATGGAGTGGTTGTGGCGCGCGTCGCCGGGCACTTGGCTCGCGGAGCTGTACTTCGGACAGCTCGTCGAGCCGTTCCGGTACCTGTATAATGTGGACTTGGCTGCACAGGCAAGTGGCTACCATCTTGACTGGCATTGGAGGAACGTGTTGTTTTTGCTGGTTATTGGCACTGTATACCGCATCCTGGCGTACTTTGGTTTGCTGGTGGGAAACCGGCTGCGCATATAGAATGGTGGTTAGACAGGATCGCATCGCATCGCATCGCATTGCATTGCATAACAGAAGGATAGTGTTCATGGTTTATTGCCTGGGTACATTATTGGAGAGGATTCCGTGTATTTAATCCGTCTAAGCTAGGATCCTTGTATAAATCCTCATATTCAATGGAATACGTTGAATAGTACCTGGTGGTGAACCTCAAACCGATAAGACAATAGGGGAGCGACTTGTTTCAAATCCAGCCCTCATACCTAGGGTACGTATAAGGACGCACACACGCATAATAGGGTTACAGTAGAGTAAGCTGTGGCGGTCAGGTCTGGAAAGGATATAGGAGCTGAATGTGAATGCCACGAGGTAACAGCCAAGGATTGGTGGCGCTCTATCACTGCAGAGTCCAAACAAGCGCCAGCGTTTTAGTCCTGTAGGCCGGCCATCTCCGTTTGCGACTTGCAGACCAGCACAATTCCGCCTTGCAAGCCGCCTCAATGATTGCTCATGCTAAACATCGGCTTACACAAATTGATAATTACCTGTGTTTACCTAATAACCGAGCTGAATAGATAAAAATCTATCATGAATCGCCCAGCAACCGTTCGCTTGAGCTACCGTGTATTTGATTCACTCTACGTCAAGATACATAACGGAGAGAATCACTGTCTCACTGAGATCTAGTAGCTTGGAGCGATTGACAGCGCAACCCTAAAACATGGATCGGATGAGTCTCCCTGACAAGAAACGTCATGTGGGCATCGTAGGCGCAGGTGTCTCTGGTCTCCGATGTGCCGACATTCTATTGTCTCATGGCTTCAATGTAACGATACTCGAAGCAAGGGGTAGAGTAGGAGGTAGAGTAGGTGAGCTTCTCAGCTCGGCAGAACAAGAAACTAATGTGTGGTCTAGATTTGCCAGTCCGATGAGCTGGGCTACACAGTTGACATGTAATTCTACCGTGCCTTCTAAATAATATTCCACAAGAGAAGACTTAAGCTAAAGTATACCTGGTAACGCATCTATAGTGGCCCAAATTGGATTCACGCCTCAGACAGCGAAAACCCGATCCTAAAGCTCGCCAACGAGGCTCACACGCCTCTGCATCGCTGGAATACGAAGCAGCTCATCTACGACTCGACGGGCCACAAGCTTCCAGACAAGAAGGCTGACAGACTCTCCACGCTCCTGTGGAATATCATCGAGGAGGCCGTGAAGTTTAGCAAAGCGGCGCGGGATAAGAGCAGGGGAAAGAGTATCCCGCAGGAAAAGTCTCTGTACGACTTCATCAAGAAGAAAGCCGCGGAGAAATTACCAGATAAGGACGAACAACGGCTTCTGATTCAGATGAGTGAGATGTGGGGAGCCTACGTTGGAGAGCCTGTCTGGAAGCAGAGTCTGAGATTTGCTTGGATGGAGGAGTGCTGTGGAGGCGGTAAGGCCGTCCAGAACATGGAGAACGGGTAACGATGTCACTAACAACGCGGCTAGATGAGGTATTCGTAACTTCAAATTTCGCTACGATTCTGTCCAATATCTCCCGCCCCGCTCGAAGATGGGGTAATGTGATACTCAACACCAAAGTTGTCTCAGTCACTACCTCTCGTGAAATACTCAATGAGCAGATGGTAACTCTAACGACAGAAGATGGCAAGGAATACTCCTTCGACCAGGTCGTCATGACGACACCGCTAGGCTGGCTCCAAAAGAACACGGACTGCTTCAACCCTCCGCTACCACCTCGACTCAGCTCCGCCATCCACAACCTGAAGCTCTCGCAGCTCGAAAAGGTCTTCATCACCTTCCCGTCCGCGTTCTGGATCACTGATCCCAACCCGCACAACGACACATTCCCATCATACACAAACTGGCTGACGCCATGCTACGCACGCGACGCGAACCCACATCTCTGGCCCCAGGAGATGTGGAACCTGGCCGCTTTCAAGGGTTTCGACAAGCACCCTACCCTCCTGTTCTACCTGTACGGAGAGTGCTCGCGGTACATCGTCAACAGCATCCACGGCAAGTCTAAGTTCGAGAAATTTACCTTCCTGCAAGAATTCTTCTTCCCATATTACTCACGGCTGCCAGGCTACGACATCAGGAGCAAGGACTGCGTCCCGACAGCGATACTGGCTACCGAGTGGCTCAAAGACGACCTCTGCGGCAACGCCAGCTACTGCAACTTCCAGGTCGGCGTCGAGGAGGCGGACGTGGATGTTCAGACCATTCGAAAGGGCTGCAGGGACCGTGACCTGTGGTTCTGCGGCGAGCACGCTGCTCCGTTCGAGGAGTGTGGGACTGTTGCTGGCGCGTACCTGTCCGGGGAGTCGGTTGCTAAGGACATTATTGAATTCTACAAGGAGGACGACACGGCTCAGGAGGACGTTATTTGCAGAAATATTTAAGAAAGGGAGGGAGAGTGGGAATAATAAATATTTCTCTCTGAAGAACGCAGTCGTGCGAGCTAGGGTATCAAGATATCTACATGAAATGAAGCAAAATGAAAGCCCAAGATATCGTACCACATAATCACTCTATCTAGTGCTCATCCTCCCCGATGTAGCTGTACAATATGTGAAAGAAATCTAATTTGCAGCAGCGAGGATATCTTCCGCTGCCTTCTCGGCGAGCATATAAATAGCCACCGCAGGAAACGTCCCGCTATAAATACCTAATGTTAGTCACGTCCACTCACAGGGATATCTTGGGGATACGACCGATACGTAAAACCGCCTAAGGAAAAAGGGGGCATGAGAGGTAATTTTGAGGACCACTTACGGAATCTTTGGAAACGCTGACGCATCTACGACTCTTAGACCTTCCACACCACGCACGCGGAGCTGTCCATCTAGAACAGCCATGGGGTCATCGTCCGCCCCCATGGGGCAAGTGCACGAAGCGTGATGTCCCCACGCCTCATCTCTTACCCACTGCTCCAGCTGCTCGTCCGTGCTAACCTCCTTCGGCGGCCACACGCGCTCGAAGCCATCGCCCTCCACAATCGGCTCAATGCCATCAAAGACCTTGATCCCCCACTTCATGCCCTCAACCGCCGCCTTTAGGTCCAGATCCGCATCGGCCTGGCGGCTCGCATCGCCCTCGCCGAAACTGTGGAACGTGATGGCGGGCGTATCGCGGGGATCCGCACTCGTCAGGTTGACGGCGCCGGCGTTGTTGCGCGAGCGCGCCTTGAGCACCAGCCACGTGAAGTAGTTCTTGGAGGCGGGCGTGACGACCGTGCGCGACATGCCAGGGAAGTACCCCTGGAACAGGCCCGGCACTCCACCGATCCACAGATCGTGGTCCGGGCCCGCGGCGCTGGATCGCGCGAACAGGCCAATGGCGATCCCGTTCGTGGCGTACGCCCCGTGGGCCAGCACGTCGGTGCTGGGCGCGGCCCATGCGGCGTAGCAGGGGTCGTCGTCCGTCGTGATGAAGGTGCAGTTCTCGAAGAGCGTGAAGTTGCTCGATGCCGCGACGGACACGCCGACTTCGTACCGGTCTTGCAGGTTGCCGCCGACGCCCGGTAGGTCTTTCACTAGCGGGATGTTGAACTTGGCTAGCTCGTCGGCGGGACCGATGCCAGAGAGTTTTAGGATCTGAGGGGTGTTGAAGGTGCCCCCTGCTACGATGACCTCACGGGTTGCGGAGATGGAGCCGGGGGTGCCTGTGTCTCCTGTGGAGTTGGCTCGGGGATCGGCCCGGTATACTGACTCGCCGTAGAGGTAGTCGATACCCGTGGCCTTGGGCTTGGCGCCCGCGGAGGTATCGAAGTTTACCTTCGTTAGGAGGGTGTGGAGAGCGACATCTAAGGGATACTTTTTGGAACCGTCAGCGTTGGTGGCGGTAGCTATATCGTAGATCCAATCTCGGGGCGAGGACCGCTTCCCGTCCGGTGAGCCAATCGCTAAGGGAATTCGACTAAGCGCCTCGGTGCTGTCGCGGTTGGGAGAATCATTGTTGATGTCGTACTCGAAGAACTATCCGTGCAAGTTAGTGTCTATACAGTATGCAGCCCCTGAGAGAAGTTAAGGGAGGGAGCGGCTGTGTACATATATGCGTATGCGAACGCGTACACCAGGGATTAAGAGGCCAAGACAAAGATGGGGTGTAGATAAAATGTCGCACTTTAGAGAGCTGGTCCGCAATTCCCTGCACGTAATTGGATGGTAACACCTGATCGAAGACATTAGTTTTCAAGCCACCTTGCCCAGGCCACGTACTCACTTTATCGGCAGCGCCACTGACGTATTTCCGGATAGTATTAAGGAGGTCACCCGTTTGGTTACCCATCACCGAGGCAGCGGAGAGCAAAATGGAAACCATCTTCAGGTCTGGTACATACAGCGCCATCGGCTCCATACTAGTTGCCATCCACCCAGCAAACCCATGGGCTTTGGTGACATCGTCCCTGGAGGATAGGTATTCGTTCTTTTCGAGCTTCTTGAAGTACCCCCTCATATTCTGCGCGTCCCAGTTTTGATCGCCAGTCAGGTTCTTAATAAGATCCCAGTCGTCGTTGGCCGGCAAAATTGGCAGTAGAGCGAAATGCTCTGTACAGCCCCCTAACCCGCCTACACGAGGATAGTAGTTCCCGAGCATCTGGGAGCCCTCCGGGGGATCCACGCCACTGTAATAATCGCCATCAGGGGTAAGATACGTCAATTTCCTGTCTCGCTTGGCTTGCGTCTCGTTCGCGTAGTGCCGCGTGATGTATCCCCAGTTCAACTCGTTTCTTTCCGAAGCTCCGATATAGAGGGATGGGACTTCGACCTCGCGGAGCCTGCCATGGTCGCCTCCGGCATCGACTAGTAACACTATGACAGGAGTTAGCTATCGCCATTTTGAGAAGTGTAAAGTATTAGTTTAGGGTAGAGTATCTCATAAGCTAACGATTCCAAAATCTGAGAACCATTCATATACTACGAAGGAAGGGGAGAGAAAATAGATAATGTATTAGGTAAACATACCACTGTGACCCGCGAGTGCCAAACGGGCCGCAAGGGGAGCGCCGCCAGCCCCTGAGCCAACGACTATATATTCATACGACTTGTTCCCTGGAGGACTGGCTGGCAGCTGAGGACCATTTGGTGGGTAGTCGTTTTGAATAGGGGTACGAGGAACCGTGACGTTTATCTCGGCATTGTTATAGACTGGTTCAGCTACAACAGAGACCACTGCGCCAAGCAGCGCGAGAGTTGTCGTTGATCTCATATTGTCTTGACGCTGATCGCGTTTAGCAAGCTTCACGTAGGTTTCAAAAGAGCCGGGTTTTTGGGCCCTTTTAAAATGACAATACTGAGAGAGCACACCGAGCTACAAGGGTTCCTCTCCCCAGTGAATGATCTCGAGCCGCACGTATCCATCTGTTATCCTGAAGCTGGGGTCTACGGGGATCCAACAGGAAGGAAGAAGCCATGATTGTTATCATCTAAGGCGTTGGTTCAGATGATGGATCTCAAGGCGGAAATCTTTATTGACGGGTCTCGAATTCTCCCCTGTTATTGCAGGTAGTTTTCATCATGAGACAGTACATAAAGCAGCTGAAATGGTAAATCAATGCTCACCAGGCGGCGTCCGTGATGTTGGGCTGCCCCTCATGATGGAGTTGGGATTTGGTGTGCTTGAAGTTACATGCGACCGATCCAACGCACCGTAACCCCAGCTTTCTTCAGGGAGACTGAATTCAGCAGGTGACAGCCCTGTTCAAATTTGAGATACACCTTTTTATAGGCTTCTCTAATCGTATACGCTCGCTTTATGTAACATAGGATCGTGGGATTAATGTGGTACTTTACTAAATTTAAACGATATATATTCGTGGTTCTGGGGATATCCTATACTGTCATATCATCGGTCACGCTGAAGGATCAGTGTCTCATGGGACTTAGTTGAGTTACACGTTACCTACGTATATTATTCGCCTGCCCTCCAGCCAAAATGTCGGGGACGTCCAACAATTATTGCTGGCTAGCGATGTAGACCATTTGCCAAGGCATCCTACTACAGCGAGATGTTTCACCCCATGTGGCTTCAATAAGCTTGAGAAAGATATCATAAGGCTGAAGTTCGCACTCATCGCTAAAGGGCTGCTGGAGGGGGACTACGGGTAGCCTCGGAGTGCTCCTGGACGGGAGGCGGATTAGGGCATGGAGGACCGAGATTGCTTGATGGAATTGTACTGAGGAGTCTCATTTCCTTATGAGATTTCTAGAGTAGAGTAGAACCTATCTCTTAGCCAGACTCGAGCGGAAAGGTGAGTTGGTCCTCCTTGATATCACCATTAGGTGATTTCTGGAGCACACATGAGATGCTCTTGATAATTTTAGCCTATGGGAATAGCCCAGAACATGATATTCTTTACTAGAAGTCTGGGGGTTTGAAAGAGTGCATATACCTCCTTTATTAAGATTGGAGATCTGGTCTTGCTCGAGAAATGCTCGATATCGGGGGTAGTGGCAAGCAAGCGAAATGAAGGATCTCATTTAAAACCATGGCGATGATTGCATGGCTCCCATAGTTGCGCCTAAATGAAGGCCACACCATCCCAAAGCTTGCGAGCACATTGAGCAGATTACTTCTAATCCTTAGAAGACTTATAGGAATGGCTTGATTTGAGCTATTTGTAGATCGTTAGTGTTGAAGCAGGCCAATTTGTATATCCCAAGTAGGTCGTCTACCTACCTAGGTAGGTAGGTATCTTGAAGTGGCACGATGGAAAGTCAGACCGCTATCGTCCAAGCGCAAACCATAAGACGTAGGGCTGTGACAATTAGCGGGAGTAACGTAAGAAAAGAAAAATGAGGAAAAAAAGAAAAGAAAAGAATCGGGTTCGCGCCCTCATACACGGAGAGGCCCGCCTGTGGCAAAGCTTGTACATCCCGGCGTGCTCCGCATTTAGCTTCACGCCTCACTACGGATCCGTTCGGGATCCTCACTGACTTGCCTGGATGGAGAAGACCTAAGAAAACGTGGCAGTTGAACAAATCCGAAAATAGACTTACTAGGAAAAGCACGAAGTTGCTGCGATGGAAATAAAACCTAGGTGGAATTTTTGACACAAGACGTATGATAGCACAGGGGAATATTTGATTCAACCTTCGACGAGATGCTAGTCTCTGAGATCAGCGAATAGGCAAACAGGCTGAACTCACCCAACTAACGAATTTGTAAAATCCCCCAGGCTATTGCCATGGATGAACATTATGATGACAGAGGAATGAACGACTATGAGGCTGATAAAGAAGGATATGATGGATATGATGGACGATAAGAAGTTAAAATTAGAGTTCACACATGGCTCTTCCCGTGTTATCGGCCAAAGCGGTTAGAGCGACATACCCCATCTTCTCATTCGCCGGGATTCGTGTAAGCACTAGGTACCTAGGTACTATAGAATCTGGAATTCAGCAGAAATCAAATAAAATCCGTGATGACGGACCCTCCGAAACCGTGTTCCAGCGAAACCAGCCAAAATTCGGTCATGTGAGCAAGGGAATACGAACTTTTCCCTCAGTCATCGAATGACTGCTTGCCCTTGCGAAACGTACATACGGTATGTCTCTTGTTAGTCTGTTGTTTGGTGGCTAGATCATACGCCACTTGGCCAAGTAACCAGCGATTCCAGAGTTAGAGGAAAGGAGGGTAAAAAAATAAAAAAGAATAAAAAAAATTTGTTCTGTTGGTTCCCTTTCTTGTGTTCCAAGTTGGTACTATACTGGTGAATATTAAGAGGCTGTGCGTACCTATATGTAGTACTGTTTGACTCCTGACGGCGTTTGAAGTTGGCCGACCGACGACGCTCCTCCTGATGGAAACACCGAGTGGGAGCCGGCGGATTGGTCGATACAACTTTCGGGTTGTTTCAACCAGAGTGTTGGAGCGTTGCACAAAATGCACCAAATGCCATTATAGGGAGGACGGTTGCTGCGTCATCTTTGACGCACGACCGATATAGTGTGTATCTGCGGTGGAACTCGAGAAGGGCTGGAGGGCTGGGGGGTTTGGGTTCCTGGGTTCTTGGGTTCTTCAGGCGGCTGGGTAGGGCGGGCTGTTTGTGTTCGATAAGATGTCGCTTACAACAACGCTACATGCATTTTGGGCAATATTGTTCCAGCTCGCTGACAACACGAAAAATTCACCGCCCGACGGATATTGAATGGATACCACGGTAATTGGGTGTTACGAGATTTTGGATAGCCTATGTATGCAGTCATATCGCCGTCTTTTTAGCATGGTACTTCTCTCCATTACGGTTTACCACAACCAGACAGTTGCAGGGCTCGCTGTCGCCTTCCAGAATTAATGCGCTAGTTCATTCGGTTAGCTCGCTGCGCAATCCCTGCTTCTTTCGCGCATTTCCTTCGTACCTGGCATAAATTACCACTGATCGCGGCCACTAGAAAAAGACCCTTATGCAGCCTGAGGGGTTGGCGCGCAAAATGGGAGCCGAGTAGGCACCGGCCGTATATCCGTAAAACGGCCAAAAATACGCTTTGAGCATAGCCTGTCGGGGTCTGGAAAGAGCCATGTCCTCGGTATGAAGCGAACAAGCGAAGGAAATATTGAAGCGACTCCACATGAGTAGAAATGATTAGGCACCTACCCCATAGCAACAAGAACCGAGTACAATACGTACGGATTAGAGAGTGAACAAGGCTTTGTTATCTGGAGTTGAGATGGGTTCAGATGAGGTGATGGAGTAGATTTCTGCTTGGCACCTGACACCTGGGCTTATTCGGTCCAGTAAATTAATTAGCCCAGGATGACTCTTTCCAAAGATGCCTATTACTCGCTTCGTGACGAGGAATCAATGGTTTTGTCCCATTCACCAAACGAGCGGCACAGCACTATTGCCTGTCAACGCGCATGGGATAGTCCTAGGGTGCCTAGCGACTGAGGAGACCAACCCCAATTCCCCTTATTTATTTGATTTGTCTCTTTATTAGGTTAGGCCTATACACAACAGCTGCATCTGTTGTGTCCCGTCTCCGATAGAATGGTACACCAAAAATGCGCATCATAATTGAGTTATGTCATCTGTTGTTTGCTCTTAATCTTTTTTTCCTTTATCACCCTCACAATGTCCACTTATTGATTGTCCATTACCCACTGTGCACGAGCACCGAAAGTCACGATCATCGGTTAATCGCAAAAATTGCTGGACGTGCAACGTCACTTTCTTGGGGAAGATGGTCAATGGGGTGATACGATCTCCCATTTTTACTGTGGTCCATTGATGGCCCCTAGGATACGAACAGGGGACTATCACGATGAGAGATGACGGGGCGCAGCTCAGGATGATCCTTGTTCCTTGCTAGGACCACTAACGCTCTGTAGTGAACGATTGGCCAGGCGCTTCAGCAGAGCCACAAATCTGGAGCACTCCCTGTTCGGCGGTCTCGGGTCTAACTACCTGTGGGCTAGCGACAGTCTCGAGTCTGGACTTCCCTGACAGGGGTATCAGGGACCCTACCTACCCAAACGAGCAGGTTCGGCGCACAGGATTGGCAGGCCGCGGCAAGAACGAGTAACGATGTTCGACGGAAAGCGCTGGTTACTCGGCGGTTGGCTCGTAAATAAAATCGTAGATGCTCCCTCTTCCCTGCAGAGCGTCCCCTTTCTTTCTATTATTCCCACACCTTCGTTTTCCACCAACACGCATTCCTCTCCTCACTGTGTTTGTCTTACGTATCCAGCGTGGTCCGACCTCTTTCGTTTATCCACAGTTTCTGTCTCTCGTTAAAAACAGAACAACCCTTACTTGATACAGACCTTTAATAATTCCCCTCCTGCCCACTTGCCTCGCAGTCTTCCCCTCACCCCTATAGACAAGAGATAGAAAAGCAAATCCATAGCTATCCGTTCGCTTCAAACGCACAAAAATGCTTGCCAAGTTCCTATCTACCACCGCGGTGGTCCTGGCAGCCAGCCAGCTGGTTGCCGGTCAGACTCACACTGACTGTGACCCCACCAAGAAGAGTGAGTATTATCCTAACTTAGCAAACCCCTCCATGGTCAAATCGCTAACGTCCGATGTTAGAGTGCCCTGACGACACTGCTTTCGGCTCTACTGTTTCTGTCGACTTCTCCAAGGGAGCAAGCGACCTTTTCAAGCCCGCTGATGGCACCAAGCTCACCTACGACAGCAACGGCGCTGTCTTCACCATCAACAAGGAGACGGATGCCCCGACCATTACTAGCACAAAGTATATCTTCTTCGGCAAGATCGATGTGCAGGTACAGGCCGCTCCGGGTACAGGTGTTGTTACTAGCTTCGTCCTGCAATCCGATGACCTCGACGAGATTGATTGGGAGTGGCTCGGTGGTGACAAGGCTCAGGTCCAGACCAACTACTTCGGCAAGGGAGACACAACCACCTACGACCGTGGTGCTTACCACCCGGTCTCTAACCCCCAGGACAACGTTTACACGTACTCGATCGACTGGACCAAGGACTATGTTCGCTGGTACATCAACGGTAACCAGGTCAGAGAATTGAAGTATGCCGATGCTAAGGGCGGCACTCGATTCCCCCAGACTCCCATGCAGATCAAGCTCGGTACCTGGGTTGCTGGCCGCTCTGATGCTCCTGAGGGCACCGTCCAATGGGCTGGAGGCAAGACCGACTTCAGCCAGGCTCCTTTCATCGCCCACTACAAGTCCATCACCATCAACGACTATAGCAACGGCGTTAAGGGCGCTGAGAAGTACGTTTGGGCTGACGGTTCCGACGGTTCCTACCAGAGCATCAAGGTCGTTACTGGAGACGGCAGCAGCGACGACACCTCTTCTTCCTCCTCTTCCAGCACTGCTACTAGCACCGCTACTAAGTCTACCGGGTCTTCCTCTGCTACTAAGACTTCTGAGAGCTCCAAGACTACCCTGGCGACCTCGACTGTCTCTTCTACCGCCAGCGCTTCGGTTTCTTCCAGCTCTAGCTCCGCTTCCGAGCCTACTTCGCCGAGCGGTACTAACGGCACCGCCTCTCCTAGCTCCAGCGGCAGTGCCCCGGTTGCTGAGACCAGCGCTCCTGGCACCAACGGTGCTTTCAAGGCTGGCTTCAGCGGCGCTGCTCTGGGTGCCTGCTTGTTGGCCGCTTTCATGCTGTAAAATGCATCTGATGTGGGACTTTGGGGAGCGGCGTTTTTTTTCTGGCATTGGCAATCGGTGATCTGTGGTTTCCACGTAGATGAACCGGCTATATTCACTTCTTCTTGACGATCCCTTGAACATATGATGAACTCGACGACCTTTTACGTTGATTCGCCCCTTTACGTCCATACTATTGCTTATAATTACGGTTCATGGTTACCCGATCGCCTAGGGGCTTGACGTCCGACAGCCTGCCAATTTACGTGGTGCTCTGGCGAATAAGTCTGGTCAGTCATCGGAACGACTAATTGCATGTACAGGGAGCGGGAGAGATGAGATCCGAGCAAAGGTTGTTTGAGGAACGAGTGATATATATATGGGATTGGGAGGGATCTTGTACGCCTTGTGGCATTGCTGCCATCCAATGCATGATACCAGTACGTAGATAAAAATTTACACCTGCAATTTTGTAGTTACATTTTGGTTTACGTCTCTTTTGATGTGTGAAGTTTTTAGACTCAGAGTTTAGCGCGGTAGTCAAATGGGTATTTGCATAGAGTTTCAACGTTGAGGATTGCTGTGAAACTCTTTCAGCACCGACAAGATGTGGCAGTATCGGTAACGATCCGGCCGGTCTCTTGGCTGACACGCAGGTGAATCGTCCTGTTCAGCTAGCTCAGCACAGACTTATCTCGTAGGGCTGTAATTTTCTACATCGTTCGATAGTTTCATTACCTGCGCTCTTAAAAGGGGGCGCTTACTACCCAACCGGGGTTAGCCCCGGCGTCTTGGCTCAAAACCGCATCGCTTCGTCTGATACGTCGACCAGGGACGCTGGCGCCAATCGCATTTCGCCGGGGTAATCCTGGGCTAATAATATGTTAGTCGAGGTAGGCAGGTAATAATGATGTTGGAACGTGGAGGAATCATCATCCGGTAGAAGAAGGAGATGGGTGGTTGATTTGACCTGAGTTTGCTGGACATGTTGTCGGGTGAGCTGTTTGACTCGAGCTGATTAGTTTAATGTCGCGCGCATAACGCAGGTAAGACTCTATGACTTTATGGCTGAGATGAGTCAGACTAAACGAGAGGAAAACTTGGTGTTGCGTATTTCATTCGTCTAGCTGCTCGGTGACGGCGTAGTACAAGTGCGCACACTTGCTTTAATCTCATTCATGCACTGGACTTGAGCTAGCATAGTTTTAGAGTCTAGACTCTGCGCCGGCTTTAGAGGCTCAACCCCCGGAGCCGAGAAAGGCCGTGGTGAATTGGTATCCCGGATGCGACAGGTCAGCTTAGATATTTGTGCTACTATGTCGTGCGCATCTGGATGACTTTGTTTCCTGTTTGCTGTAGGAGGCACTGCATATGTAGGAGGTAGGTATCTATTATTGTGCTCCCGATCCTGGTCCTAAAAAGGGTTCTGGGGGAATACAATAACTCGTTGGCCTTCTTAACTAGGAACATAGCCGCCGCAACTGTAGGGTTAAACTAACCCCTGTGTATAGGTACCGACCTAGGTAGGTATATATTAAGTATAAGCGAAGGGCTGTAGTGAAACGATATATATAATTTGCTATGTAGTACATGTGGTGGGATACAAATTCTATTCTAGTGAAGAACGGCAGTGTGGCCTGATATAATTAAAAAAATATTTAAGCCCTTAGAGCGAATTCTCCCTTACGCACCCCTAGAATCTTTTATTATCTCATCGCTGACCTAACGGTCTTGGCTGGAGGAGGCTTTGGACATACTCCTGGCTCTGATGGATTCCTAACGGCTGCTTTCTGAGGGAGCGTCAGTATCCAGGGTCAAATGTCGTAGGTAACTCATGGAGAATGCACCGTGCTGACTTCAACCCCTTACTAATTGGTAAATCCTGGATATAGTTAATTCTACATGTGTGAAGCTTGACGTCGCACGAGATTTTGATGAGCGCGAACCCCTTTAAAGAAGTGGTACATGTTACTCGATGACGTAGTAGCGAAGATCTCTATGACGAAAGACATCAAGAGAGTATCTAGATGCTGAATGAGTTAAGGATTGTCCGCTACATATTCAAAGACGAGAAACAGGGCGTGGATAGGAGAAATAGATGGCCAAATTCAACGTAAATTGCGGCATTATCCTACCTAGGTACCTACTTTGTTAATGAGCCACTATATCCAAACCACATACAACTCGCTGTTCTTTTATTCCATACTCATCGTAGTTGAGAGCCATGAGTATTGATTGCTTCAATTGAACTCTCGAATCGCCCTGTATCTCATCCTTTTAGAGTCCCGTTTGTATTCCTCCCCCAATCAACTCGAAGCTAGCCGGCCTTCCAAACACTCCGATATCAATGTGAGATTTTGAGTCCTAAATCCTGCAGTAACTCATTCGGGAAGGCCGTTGCAACTGTATGTCACATGGACCCGCGATAGCTAGGCCCTAAGACAGCGGTATGGTATTAAGGAGACTAGGCTTATAGTGAGTCCTTAAAGAAGATATATAATATGCCCCCAAACTCTGTGGGATAATTCGTCCCTGGCTGACGGGATGTTATCTTGAGTGGCACGCCTAGGCGAATGCTCTCGTTCTAACCCGGGTACAACTGGCCGTGAGAAATGGGGGGAAGGGACGTGACCCACGAGGGTTCTTCAAAATGGTAAGTAGTGTTAGTCGCGCGAATAATCATATATTGGACTTGAGTGCAACAGTAATCAAGACTTAAGGAGACTTTTGGTTTTCCGAGCTGAATGCAAATAGGAAATTCGAGAACAACTTCAAGCTCTCTAGGCATACCGCTTCAAGGCATATTCTCTTTCAAACTAGCTGCCCAGACTGCACCAAATGATGCCGTCAACAGCATCGAGCACGCCGAAAAAACCTTGGTGAAGTGCTTACTATCACCGGCGATTGCCAATGATACCACAACGAAGATATTTAACGGAATCCGTAGAATGCTGTAAACCTTGGCGCGAATATCGTCTTCTACCAGGTGACCCTTCAGGTAGCCGGTACAAGGCCAATACATACCGACACAAGCTTCGAAGAGACAGAAGAGCCAGAAAGTGGCGTCCTCCGTTTTGGGACCGGCAAGCTTAACGAAGCAGAAGTTGGCAGCAAGTAGGATGCCAACTAGAAGACGAGAGTACTTGAATGGCCGTTTCTGCATGACGATGTTGAATATCAACGCAGCCGCCATTGATGACGCCATAAAGCTTGAGAAAATGTATCCGTATGGAAGCTCCCCCGTAGATTTCTGAACGGATTTAATGGTAGGCGTCCAGAAGAATACAAAAAGATACATCGATCCTTCGAACATGGTTGATGCGAAACCAAGGGCTAAGATTGATGGTTGCTTTAGGGTTGACCAGAGATCAGATTCCTTGGAATCCTCCGATGATTCAGCAGCTTTTGTGCCATAATTCTCGACCTATTTCTCATCAGTATTAGATTTCCAGCTACTGAAGAGAACTACCACGTACCCAATGAGCCCAGATAATCTGAAGGGCACACCATAAGAGACCGGCACTCAAAAAGAAGGGGGCCTTTTTGGTACCAGTCACCCTGACAAGCCATTCACTGACAACCCCACTTACAATGGCTGAAAGGCTGTTGACGATACTAGTGGTAGCGTAGGTCCTGGACAAGTCACATCCATCCTCGACGAGTTTCCGCTCGCGGAAATTGGTCACCATCCAGCTATCAAAAACACTGAAGAGGATGCTGGTGCTAATGCCGCCGAGGATGCGACCCAAGAAAAGCAGAGGGACAACTGGAATAACAGTAAAAAAGCAAGACATTGCGTAGAGCAGGCAAAAGACCATGCAAACAGCTTTCCTGCCATGCTTGTCCGCCAATGCCCCGATGAAGTAGGCACTGACGGCGCCGGACAAGAAACCTGTGGCGAAGAGAGTAGAGACTAGCCGCTCAGAGAGGCCATGCTCATCGCGATATAGGGAGTACAGGTACGGGCCCTATGGAGCGCCGGTTAGTTCATTCAGTATGGCAGAATGTCACCTTGTCTATGTACTAACTCACTTGGACCCAGTCAGCACCCATGACGAGCGCGTAAACCTTGTACCAGTCCGCCTCGGGATGTTTGTCATCCCGTGATACTGGCTTGCGCGAGTCTGCTTGCTTCTTCAATTCATTTCGTCGTGTTGGCTGAGAAGCAAGCAGGCCCGCGCAGACGACGAGTAAGGCGTAGAAGCTAGTTTCGTAATAGCCCATGTCGAGGGTCCCTGAACAGTCAGATCGCCAAGAGGCTTTTTAATAAGTTAATTGCAACTTGACTTCAATTCAAGACAGAGATCCGAGATAAAATATCGAGAAATGATAGTCTAAGCTTCTTTTATCTACATAAAGAAGACATAGGCGATTTCTACTACCGAAATTGACACTTGTCGTTTAGAATTACCCGGACATGAGGGTCGAGCGCAACGTGCTGCGACGAGACGTGTTCGAGAGATTTGAGAGTATGTTCCATATTGACGGAGATGCTGGATCAGGATTTACAGGCAATATACTATACCCGTGATCATGCCCAGGGGAGGAATAGATGTGTAGATCGTATAAGATGAGGCTCTATTCAGCCGGCTGCACGTGTGTGGTCGTGAAAACAGGCAGCATTGCTAAAGTACATAATAGGATTTGAAGAAGGAAACCTGAAATCGAGGCTTGGTGAGCCGAAAGAGGAAATACGGGGTAGCCCTCGGGTAGACCCCACAAAGTCGGTACATTAGGGGCGACCCAACCAAGCCCCCCTGTTCACGTTTCTTCCTGGATGGATGTTTGATGTTTTATGTTTTAATCTAGGGCAAGAGCGCACCACCTGAGAATAAGTTTGCGACAGAACAGATGGAGGAGGAACAGCCCAATACATTAGTTAGTGCAGTGTACATATTCAGTTTGCATTGTAGTGCAAACCCCGCCTTGCTCGCGCGACCTGCTCACGCTCACGCTCACGGCTTGCGCTCGGAGTAACCCGGACTGCCACCTTATCAAACGTGGGAATTCAGAAACAATACCAATTCGGTGTCCCGAGAAGGAAATCTCACCGCCACTTAGCGAAAACCTGTGATACCTTCTGGCGACACTCTCTTTGACTACCGAGGTGTGTTTGATTGCATCCTCGTTATGCTACACTTATGTCGTCACTACTCCGTACACAATTTGGACGTCGAACACAGAGTGGATATGGATAAGTTATACAATGGATGCACATTGATTGCTTCGTCAGAATCCTACGCAAGGAAGGACCTGCCAGGCGAGTTTGTGGACGCTACTGCCGGATCCGATGATCGGGCCGGATAGGAAAATACCTTAGTCTACCCAAGGTAGGAACAGCTCGAAGCTTAACTCAGTCGCTGCTGTGAACAGTGCGCCACTACTATACCTCGTAGACATCAATCTTAGGTAATTCGATATCCTCTTCATTTCTTTTCCGGCGATCACCAACTCCTTCACATCCTCTTGCGCCTACCGGGATTCTTAATTCTCCTTTTACGCGACATCGTTGGCAGCTACCGTAGTAGTGGGCATAAGGGCTACCTACACTAACAGAGCTGCATTGCATGCGCTGCACGTTACTTGATCTTCCATTCCACATATTAATACTACCATCTCGTAATAGCAACCTTCATCGAGACGAGCTGGGATCATCAGCAGCCCAGTCAGAAAGAGACCTGAGACAAGCTTTCAAGCCACTCGACCATTCCCCCGCCGACACATATTATTTTTGTCATACGGTGCGGTACGTCCCTCGTGTCGTATTGTATGTACAACACCTCCAGGATTCTACAGAGCGATACCTAGCACGCCACAATACTCAGCCGTCCAGCTTTCTTCTACCTCCTATCTTACTCCAAAAATACCTACAGACCGAGACCTTATCCCCGGGGGACCCCTCACCCTAGCCGTCTGGCTGTACACCGACGGAGACGCCCACGCCCACTCGGGCAGCTGAAACTGCTCTGGCTGACGGACGAATTCTTGTAATAGGCGTGAAATAAGCAAAATTACACGTATTATGGCTAAGGGTAGCGACAATTCCGCCGCCAATGCTACCCAATCAAAACGACCGCCCGTCAACCGCCATGATAGCGACTCCCAAGTTAGCGACCATGCATCCCACCAACACCATCGATCCAAACCACAAAAACACGTTGTAGGTGGAGGAGCCACCGGACGTTTCCACCCCCGCGTACCATCATCCAAAGGCTTACACAAACATCACGTCTCTTCCACTTCCAAGTTGACACGACGAGTCGCCTCTCCGTCCCCTGAACGCACGCCTATGGTCGCCCAATCACACCGTCGCGCGACTTCCGACGTTAAGCTCCAGCGCGACCCATCGCCCTCCAACATCAAGAAGAACTCTTCCCAGTCGAGTTTGAAGCGTAACCGATCTCATGTAGAAATAGGAAAGCGAACCAAATCAGCCACAAATCTCAAGCGATCTTCGTCCCACAAGGACGTGAACAAATTAAAAGGCGCAAAAGGACAGGTCCATTTCGATCTTGGCAGCGACCAAGAAGACGAGTGGGTGGACGCAAGCGCATCCGCCTCGCCCTACCTATCAAGACGCGGCTCAGCCGTGAGTAGTGAACAGTCTGCAGGAAAGGCACCGCATAGTCGGGATAATTCGCGGCCTCAGACCCCCCACGAAGACCCGTCGACCCGCAAACAAGAATCCTCGCCGGACCGCGAGACAGCCCAACATAACCAATACTTAACATCTCGATTATTACAACGTACGCCGTCGTCTAGCGCGCCGCCCCAGATGTCCACCGAGACAGTGTCGGTGCGACACCACTCGGGTTCGCCTGAGTCTCAAGCGAGCCGCGATCCGTCAAGCCTGTATGGGACACCAAAAAATACCGCGTTGGTAGGCAGCGGGCAAGAAGAGCTTATTTCTCGCTTCGTTAATGGCTCTGGACCCGGCTCCGGTCCAAATACCAATAGTGGGTCATTCTATGCACCGCCGCGAACGCCCGGTCACCGATCTGAGGGTGTACGACGGCCTCAATCGCTCTGTAACCTGAACCAAAACTATCGAGCATCGATAAGCGATGACGAGAGTGACAGCGCTTTAGCGCCCCGGACAAGGAGATCGGTGTACAAGGCAGCACCGGCAGAAAAGTCTCGCACACAGCAAAAACTGAATCTCCAACGCGCGAGCTCGTCTATCGAGCCAACCCAACCAGTCAACGGGGTCGGGGTTGTGGGTGTGAGTCCCTTAGTTGGCGGCAGTGGTTATGATAATCGAGATCCACGCATAGGAAAACTTCTCGAGCGCACGGGTATGGAATATCTCGTAGTTCGGCGATATCAGAACCCCATCGCTCGTTCAATAGCAAGGCTATCACAATTACCTGGCGCAAATAAGAGCCAGCATATACCCAACCAGAATGGAAGCAATGGATCGGCAAATGGGAAGAGGGCGTCAGCCCTAGGTGGCACAGGTCGCCTCGGTTTAAGCCAGAGCCTCACGGAGCGGGCGAGGTCAAGGCCGACAACACCACGACACGGAACTTCAATACGAACAAATGGAGCAAACTCTAGTTTTGAGGGTGAGGAGGAAAGGCTCCACGACCGGATAAGCGGGTCTAGCTACGCCGACGGGGAAGACGATGGTGTTGCGGCGGTTTTACGAAATCTTTGGGATAAGAGCATGGATCTCAGTGCAAGTCAGGAATGAGTTAGGCACATGTTGAGGCGTTTGTGTTAGGGCATAACCCGAGTCTGGGAATCTCGAAGAGAGCACGTACAGATAATGGAACAGTACAACGACAGCAAATAGTAATTGGTAATGTTTTTTTTCATGAATCCTTCGAATGAGACGGGCTGTTATTGCACATTTCTTCGATACCTTTACTTTACACCTCATTTACATTTTCCTCAAGCGTTTTTCCACGTCGGGTACGAATCCCAGCACATGCTCGTCACGTGGATGTTACCGAGGCTGAGGCCTCAACATGAAACAAAACATAACAAGAGGAAGATAAACAAGGGCAATGACAGGTAGGCAATTGGGTTAAAATGAGTGCCAACATGTGGTGGAAAATGACAGAGGCTTTTATTTACTAGGTACCTAAGGTACCTACCTGGATAGAGATGTAAGTTTTCTGATGAAGACCCTGAGGTTATCTGCAAGGCAGTCGTACAAGTTTTATTGGTTTCTCTTGCTGCTGCTAGCCTATTGGGCTGCATATAACTTCCTCTCGCTCTACCAAGGGGGCACATCACTATTCCGATGTAAGGGGCCAGGATGAAGCAAACCCTCAGGATAGAATCAACTATCACGACATCTGTTAATACAATATATCACTGTCCCTGTTCCTTCAAGAATGATTTCCCCTGGATCCCCTTTTAGCCCTCACTTTGGTCTCGCTATTTTAGTTATCTACCTACCTAAAGCATCCTAATCGTGCCGTCCAGCTATTTGATCAGACCTCAAACTGCGATATGCATCTATGTTCCTAATGTAAAGTAGCCTCGCAATATAAGTTAGCCTTTGACCAATAGTCGACAATACGGTTATTATCGTCAACCTTGAGGATTGACGTCTTTGTGAAACGGAGGCGAACTCGAGTCTTTTGTTCTGGGCGTGCTGCCGCCGTCTTTACTCGAACTTGACGTGGCTTTTGCATACGTGTTGTTGATATGTGGCTCAAATCCGGTTATATATAGTTGAAGAGAGTATAATGGACTGCAGTCGAATACGGCTACGAGAAGGTGTAGAAAGCCGTATCAAAGTCTTCGACGTAAGCCAGCACCGACAGGTTATAAGGGGGTAATGATTTAATCAGAGTCACAGAATGAAGGTATGTTGCTAGCTAGGCTGGAGATGACTTCAAAGGATTCTATATGAGCGACGAGAAAAGGCGCTGTAGCTACACAAGGGAAGGTGATGCCGGCAGGTGACCAACGTACGTAAGGAGCCGTAACACTGACGGCATGGCTTGAGATAGCTTCAATCGCCTGTACGCAGACGCGAAAGTGCTTACAACCTATGCTACGCCTTGGAATGTGTAGATAAATATGATGGAGTTATAAAATATATCTGAAATTAACTGAAGTGGACTAAAAACCTAAGAACTGACAGGTATAGCACTTGCGGCACTTATATATCCGTCCGTATCCCCAGCAAGGCGTAAGCATAGCAGCTCCTACATAAAACCAGCCTGCCAAACACGAGTTACAACACGGGCGAAGCTATAACAATAGCCCATCTTCCACTCAAGCCCGACCCCAACCCAATACCACAGCAGTCCCAGCGCTAACGTCTCCCCGGAACGGCAGTCCCCCTGGCCAGAGATGAACTTAGCAGCGACCCATGCCCACCACAGCGCCGCCGCCATGTAGCCGCAGAGGGGCCTGCACATCGTGCTCGTCTTGCCGGAGCAGTGTCCGAACCAGCAGCTCAAGCCAATCCCTGTGATAGTCCCTAGTAAGCCGAATGCACATAGATAAAAATCGGCCACGGGATCGCGCAAGTAGGACGACAAAACGATGCTGCCGATTCAGATCAGATGTACTACGGCGGCGAAGAGACTAAGAACGACGTCCATCTCGTCGCCTTGGGTAGGGTATGTGGTAGTCAACATGGCTTTCTTTGTTTCCTCGAGCTCGGTGATGTGTATACACTGCCCAGGCGCGTATACGAGAAATGGGATGATATTGCGCGGTCTGCTCTTTGACGATGTAAGAGGTTGTAGGAACATTTGCTACCTAGGTAGGTAGTGTCATCGAGTTCGGAGCGTGTTGTCGACGAGGTGGGATATATGATAACCCACGAATAGCCGGGTATCGATTGAGTATTATCAGATGTTCTTCGGTGAAGTTCGGCCATCGACTGTGAGATTGAATGTTAATATTTATAAGGTAAACAAAGCTTTCATAAGGTTCCGGCGGCTGCTTCCTAGAGTCAATACTACATCGAAATAACGTTAAGCCGTCGAAACTTTGGTTACACCTTCGTGACAAGTGGCTAAGGTTTCGGCCTCTGCGCATATTTCCGGGGAATACTTGGTTTGATAGCTTATACAAAATTCGGACAAGTCACTATCTCCTGTCAACAAGCTCTCTATCGTCCATCGTCCATTCAACTACGGCAAACCGACGAAGAATATACCTACAGATCTCTATACATTTCGACTGCAGCCATGGACGTACCAATCACCGGGGTAGCTCAACCCTATGCCGACAGACAAGGCCAGAAGAGTATTATGTTGTCCCGGAGATGGCTTGCCCTTGCCCGAAGTGAGGAGTTACTGCCTTGGATTCTTCAGCCGCTTGCCTGTCTTCTGCGTTGGTGTTTTACTCGGCCACTCTCCGCCCGACAATGTTGAAACAAGCCAGATTATTCCGTGGGCACGCGAGACTTTCAAACTCCTGGCTTGAAACACGGTGATGATCCAGTTGTTCTTCCAAATGTCAACCTGGGGCGGTTTATGGGAGGTATTATCGCGGTCGTCCTTCCTTGTCATAGTTGGGGCGACGAGGGATCGAGTTTGTAAATAGATTGCTCGCGAATACCGGCGTGGCTGTCGCGTGAATGATGATATTCTTCTGGACCGGCTACGCACTCGCATACGGGTATCAGTCCACTAGTCCTTAGTCGGCGTCTTCCTCCTGCCAACGATAGAGAGGATCCAGGTGAAACTGCGCCGTTGTCGGTATAAGCGTCATCGGGACTCGGTTCGTTTGGGGACGAGGTATCGTGGACTCGATGTTCGAGGGGACTACTTGGATGCTCGGATGGCTTGGACACCGAAGGGACCTAGGGGATCTGGATGGGTATTCATTGGAGACACGGGATCTAGGATATAGTTGTCTGCTAATCCATCAGTTATGGGTTCCTGGTATACAAACATAAGGCAACTAAATACCCTACCAACTCAAAGAAGTCTATCCAAGGTAGACGATTGCCTGTTGTCCTGACTACCTTACTCACCTCTTGTGCTCGCTGACCAAAAGGTACTAGAAAGACGACTCTTGCCGTTGATCTTTCGGTCGTAATCGTAGTAAGACGTCCCCATTTTTACTGAAGAAATATTTACGCCTTCGTACGCTGGTCTCCTTGGAGATGTTGGTTTCAAGTAAAATCAGATAATTCAATGTTTCTTAGTTCCCTCTTAGGGGAACCGTGGAACTAGGTCACGGGTGGGACAGGCAGCCCAACGCAATTTATGAAGATGGAACAGCTGTCACGATAAGGTTGAGAGTACTACACTGAAATAAACTCCTCGATTCGCTCTGATACTCGTACAAAGTGATCGTCCTGATAAGAAATATTTCCCATGCCGGGGGGAGGAGACCCGATTCGATATTTTGATCGAATGATAGGCTCCCCTTTGACCTTATCTATCCTGCTGAGATACGGCGTGAAATGAGATCTCCCGTCCCAGGGCTATCTTATCGCGTCCCTTTCTGTCCTTCCTAGCACTGCGTGCGTAGTTCCGGGGTTCGTGGAATGCTCATTTGTTAATTGAGAGGAACGCAGACAATTTTCTCATTCCATTTGAGAGGATGATCTTCTGCTCTCTGACCGTCTATCTTAGAGCCTCCCTGAGGGCGCTGGGGCCTATTTGCTTAGCCAAGACATAGTGATAGTACAGCTTATCTAGCACCCTGTAGCCAGTGATATCACTGATTATCCGAAAATAGTGTGCTCTCCTTTTCTCAAGGTATCGTGTGAATTATCGGAATGGACTAAAACGCTATTGACGAACATTTGTATTTTCTCGACTGATAGATACATTTCGAAGGGCCACGATTACTAGGTATTCTCATGCCAATTGCTACGGCTTTAGTCTGTCTCTGAGTAATCATCGCTTCCTTAGCCTTGATCCCGCGTAAAGTTTCTGAACGAGGGACTGGAATATTACGAAACAGGTTTTCCCGGCGGGTTGGACAAAATGACCAGTTTTGGAGGCAATAGGACTTCAACAACAAAAGCCACACGTAATCGTTAGGTAAAAAGGCGGGAGGGGAGACGTGTTATCAATATGTAGTTAAATTAATGTATCTTTATTCGATGATACTTAGCAAACTGAGACGTAATGAAAAGGCGTTGCTGCTGTTGAACGCGTATCTGGTAGGCATTTTCCAATACTCCCCGCCAAGGCTATAAGGGAGATGTCATTTTTCTAGCCTCTTTTATATCGAGTCCTATTTTAATGAGTTTAGTAATGACACTAACATAGTATCTGTCAAAACTAATCAAGTTCGAGAGAGGATGTTCGAGATAGATTAATAGTGAAGGCTATCCATTCGTTTCATAAATGGTGAGAAATTCATTCCCCATATGGCTAATCGAGGAGAAGCCATATCGTGGCTCGATTTTGATATTCGCACACACGTACGGTTTGGGATTGGAGCCGGCTTCCCGTGTTAACATCTCATTGCCGAGGGAAGCCAAGAAGCCCAAGAGATGGCCCAGCCATCGCTTTGTAGACATGGGTGAAAGACGCGTTGCTGAAGGGGTTGACATGTTGAAGTGATTATGTCCGAAGATTTGGAGACGCGAGAATATTGGAACCTTATAGGCTGGCCTCAACCAAGGTTAATATGCAACCCCACGAACATGACCATCAGAAGGCCACTAGTGGGTCGACAGCGGACGCATTCTTACAATATAATTAAGTACTATAAGAACCTTACCTACCTTTGTAGAAGGTCGCCGCGGCCGATGCGTGAATGACAGGCCGGCCGAGATTCCTATAGGACGTTGTCATCAGCACTAACCCATCTTGCACCAACTCACAGATGTGCCAATGTTGCACATGTGTGTTGCACATGTGAGCCTCCTTTACTAATTCAACATGCCTGCATGGAGTCACTGATCGCGTTCGCTTGGTCCGTTCCATAGACCTGAGGCTTTTCTGAATCTCCACAGCATCGCTGCATCGGTACCTTAGCGCCAAGAGGCTCTACTGTGCGGACTTCTGCGGGCATGGCAGCATGGGTAGAGGATAAAGTCCGGGGCCGTGCCTCTCTCTTTCACCCAACGTCGAGTCAGTCATAGTAACAGCGCATCACGAGACAGCGCTGCGCTGTCCTGTATTTCGACGGCGATGCAAGGAGATGGAGTCGGCAGCCGCTTTGGGCATCTATGTCGCATGCCAAGTTAACCCTACGCTGACGTCTCTGGTCCTGCGGCAGGGGTAGGTTAAAAGCAATTCTGCATCGGTCCTCGCAAGCCACAGCGGGATCGCACGCTGGCCGGACTGGGAAGACTGGGTTCTGGCACGCGGGGAGCGAGATCATAGGCGGGAGATAGATGGTGGCTGAAGTGGATCGTGGGGGACCCAGAAATAGGTAAATAGGTGCAGAGGTTGGTTGCAGGGGACGTCAGATCAATACTATTAGGGCGAGTTTCTGAAGGTCAAGGTGTCCATCGTGTCTTAATTTTTCCCTCTTTTACCGACGATGCGGTGACGTCCCAAGAAATGCCACGCCCTATTAGGCCCGAGACGGTGACATAATTCATTCTGCTTGTGAGACGCTAACGCTAGGTTCATTGGCCGTTCCGATAATGCAACCGAATCCTCCGGAACGCTGCTTGCTGACTTGCAGCCGGGATCAGCTCGTGATGCGTAGGTAGGGACGAGTCCCTAGGTAAATTTTTTTAAAGAATAAAAAAAAAAAGAGATAAGTTGTGTGTGTAGGACATGCATCTATCTGGGTATCGATTTCATAAGCACTGTTTACATTGCAGTAGATAAGGTTATTGAACTTTTTTTTTTTTTTTAATCTAGTGCTACCTTTGTAAGCAGGTTGTTAGTATCATCCTTCAACGATGTTTCTTTTCGCTTGCTAAATGAGAATCGCATGGAATTGTCGCATGCCTAACCGAATGGCAAATTTCCTACCTTTAGGTACCTACCAACTTTACCTCATACCGAGAAATAGGTAAGGCGGCTAGTTACCCTTACCCAATGCTTCAACAATAAAGATCTCTCTCATCCCACTACGTACCAAATCTCTTTATATAGCCACCCCGGGTATAACAGATAAGCAACCACATCCGCACATCTGCACATCTGCACTTTTCGACAACTCTTTATACTGTGCCCGTCCTGCGAGCCCATTGCGATTTGTAATGGGAGATAGAACTACATCTAGGCGCCCAGGACTCCGTATCCGGATGACTGAGTTGTCCTACATGGAACACGGCCCTCCTTGTGATACCCGAGATTGACGAGCCTTCGCGCTCTTCTCAGATGCCATTCTCATTCCTGTACCTAATTGTCCCAGTTCTGTCCCACTTCTCTGCCCTTCTTCTCGCCCAAGGAACCCTGCACGATTCGGGATAGTCGAACGATTACGTTAAATGTATTCGCGCTACTAGCCGTATTCCACCAAGGGCATCTTTTCTATTTGGTAATGGCTGCCGTTCTGAACAGGCTTTGGCCTGTCCCTGAATCCCCTAATTTATCGTTCCCAACCTAAAGTCAGAGATTAGATCAGACCGCATAAGTACCCGGTACGGCGCCGGTACCCCAGGCTCCGATCCCATGTGCGCTTTGTCGTTAGCTCTTCTGCGCAATCCGCCGCACCCCATTAGTCAACCCGTGCCTCCCCATACCTCCCAGTGCCTCCCAGTCCCCCCCAATCCGTGCTAATCCGTACCAATCCGTACCCAATCCCTCGCTATTCCCCGTCGCCGTTGAGGCTGTCGCTGCACCCTGCCCAGGTTCCCCCAAAGTATCGTCAACATCGCACGAGCTAACACGGGTAAGGTGCATACTCTGATCTAACTTCATGGAAGTCTTTCCCGAAACTCTCGTTATTACAATTAATTTTCTGTCATTCTATCAAAGATAATCTTATCTCTGGGTTATCAATTGCTCCATTATAATTCGCTCGTTTGTTTTCGTTTCCCAAGCCAAATGACATGTCATTTGCTTTCCTCGACCACGAGTCCCTGGCCTTTTTACGTGCTGACTCCGAATAACATCACACTGCGGATATCCTGTACGACTTCAATTGGTATAGCAAAGTTCTAGCGGTAAAGCTCGACCAACGACCGACTTCGATCGGCAACCCCTGGGAAAAGGAAGCACATCAGCGTTAGCCGCAGAGCCCATCTCTTCAACTAACGCCTGTCTGACCCGCCCCGTCCGGCTTATCACCATTCGCCCTTCGAGTTCTACGGTAGTCTGAGGTCCCTCTGCGAGTCCCTCTGCAAGACCCTCTGTGTCTTACTTAACTTACATGTGCTCTATTACCTCACTCCCACCTCTCCTATAGATATACTTCATATCATATTATATTACCATATATCCTTAGCTGGTGCTTCAATGACGAAGATAAGCCAAGCTTATCTGATACTCGCTTCTATCATTACTTAGTCTTCCCAGCGTCGGCACCCGGAACAATTATATTGACATTAGTCTGGCCTATCGCAAGGTGGCTTTGCGATTCTAGGCCTGTCCCTTAACCGGAAGAACCACGAGCGCATGCGCCATTTGGGTCTGCATGCGCCCTGTATCCAACGGTTATTTTACCAGAAACCGGCAGGACCCAGCATTAAGGTATATTTGATTTCCCCGGTCTCATAAACCCAGATCCCGCCAGACTGGACTGGTCATCAAGCACGCGGCAACTCGCGTGGGTTTATCTGTGCTCGCCCTGACGCCCTCCCGCGCCAGCGCCACTCAACAGCCTTATCTTCCCAAGCCCTCCTTATCAACCACCCCTTAGGGATTTCCTGGACGTCAGTGGAGGGTGCAGAGATCAGCGCTTCTTTGCTACGATTCGAGGTCGTATTGCGGCGGGCGGACCCTGCTCCTTCAGAGGTCATTCCAGGCTCTCTATTCGACTACCCCATCATCCCCCCCCTCTGCCCGGAAACAGGCCATTACATCACCTCGTAGCTCGGCCCTAGAGGTGAGCCGACATTTGGCACCCACCTAAGCGGACCCCCGATAGGGACACGGCAAGACAGACCTCAGCGAGGAAGCGGATAGCTTGTACTGGGTTCAATCTGCCTAATATTTTCAGTCATGTCCAACCTTAGCACCCTTCCCCGGACGGCACCCATTGCCATTGCCCCCAAACCCTCGCAGCTATTTTCTAGCCGCCAGCATAGCCACGACGCATCTTTGAATAGTATGAACAGTAATGATTCAACGGACTCAGATTCTGCTGTAAGTGGCGGTGGATCCCCTTGTGAATCTTGTCTGAGAAGGCGACTTAAGTGCGTTGTCGGGGATGACGACGAGAGCTGCATATCTTGTCAAGTCCACGGAATCCCATGCTCTTTAAATCAGAGCCCTCAGCCTCGTAAAAGAAAGTTAGCGCGTGACTACTCGACCGAAGAAAGCAACGGGAAGAGAGGGTGAGTGCTCACCGATACTTTCATTCGTTGACCCCCAACCTTACGTTATCACCTTGCAGCATGGTCTACCGACTCTTGGACAGAAAAAATCGCTGACTTACGATTGGCCAATGCAGCTCGCCTGGCAGGTCTGATAACAGGAGAAGGCGGCAACGTCAAGCTAGCTTGTCAAGTACAACTGCTAGCACTTCTTTAATCGAGGAGATGGCTAATTTTGGTGGTCCTACTTTGCTCAAGCGCACGCTTGGCCTCCAAGAAGACCGGTACAGCCAGTATATCGGGCCTACTACTGACTTTGAACCGTCTTTGATCAATCTCTCCCCATTCGACCCTCAAGATGAGAGCCTGCTTGCCCGAGGAACCCTTAGAAAGGTTAGCGACAGCGATACTTTCTTGATGCTACCTGATAATACCACTCCTGGCCATGAACATCAATACGACGACGTTGACGAGATCCAACGGCTGGTCGCGCCTTATGGCCGCCAGTTAATTGACCTCTACTTTGAAGTTGTACATCCTGCCTTTCCTATCCTCCAGAAGAATGTCTTCTACGAGAAATACGATCGAAATTACCGGGAATTCTCGCCACCGCTACTGGCTGCTGTCTACATCCTCGCCATTAATTGGTGGGACTACTCAGGGGAACTTTCCAAGTCCCAGCGACCGAACGTGCGAGAACTCGAGAGATTAATACGATCTTCTCTGGCCGATGCCATGTGGCGGCCGAAACTCTCGACCGTGCAGGCCGGCCTTCTTCTCTCGCAACGGCCCGAGGGGGACCAATGGGCCCCCACTGCTCAGCTCGTGGCAATTGCCCAAGAGCTCGGCCTCCACCTGGATTGCACGCATTGGAAGATCCCGCCTTGGGAGAAAGGGCTAAGGAAGAGGCTCGCTTGGGCTCTGTATATGCAGGACAAGTGGGGAGCTCTTGTTCACGGACGGCCCTCACATATCTTTAGCTCCAACTGGGTCGTTCAGCCTCTAGCGCCTAACGATTTCCCGGAGACCGAATTAGACGACCAAAACCCGGAAGAGAAGATGGATATCGAACGAGGCCGGACGCTATTCGTTCAGATGGTCTATCTTACGCAGGTCTTGGCCGAGATACTTGAGACATTCTACACGCTCGAAGCTATGCAGAGTGTTAATAATGCCGGACCGCAAGGCACCCACCTTGCTTTGGGTATGGCGAAACCCATCCAACTGAAGCTCAAAGAATGGTACGCCGCACTTCCATCCGTGATCCGCATGGACTCTTCTTTCCAGTCAGGCAGCACGCCATCTACCCGATTGTCGAGCATCGGATACCTGCACTTGGCTTACTTCGCGACGGAAATAACTCTTCATCGCCGAATCATTCGATCTCTTGAGACGGACTCGCAGGCTGTTGATCCTTATGTCCAACATATTTGCCGCAGCGCTGCGAAGGCCCGTTTGATATCGGCTATGGACTTTGTTAACCGACTGACACCTCAACATCTCCGGTCCTTCTGGTATTTTGCCTCGAAGACCAATTTCGCATTGATTGGAACATTTGGGTCTCTCCTATGGGCTACTTCTCCTGGTCGCGAGGAGGCTGATTGGTACCGACGTAGACTCGGGGAGTACCGTTGGACACTGAGTGTCAGCAGCAAGCCTGGCGAATCGAAAGGCCTAACGGAATTCGCCATGGGAATGCTCGATATATCAACCGGCCTCCTAAAGAAACTGCCCGAGAAGCCGGAATTAAGCCGCAGCGGAAGCGCTATTGAATTTGATGCCGGCAGACGCCAGAGTATCCTCTCCATGACCATGGGTAGCACAGGAGGGGATCTGTACAGTGGAATGGCGAGCGCCGACATTAGCAACGTTCAGAGTCCGGAGAGTCCGATCGATAGTAGTGACGAAGATTACGACACGTTCGCCCCAATGGCCGGAATGGCCTCCATGGGTGACTGATGAGGTTATGTGAAGCTTTCTTTCCCTTTTCCTTTTTCGTTGTTTTGGTGTACTGGTAGAATGGGGGTCTGCGAATGAAGTAGGAATAGAAAAGACTGGGATGAGGCAAGGTCACGCCATAGGCACGAAATCTGACGACTAACCGGGTCCATGAAAACTCCATTATATATCCCAAGGCATGGACTTGTATGTCCCGGTGGAGGTTTTGGCATTCTGCTTTAATATTTCTTTCGTCTGCTTTTCATATCCCCTCGTCTCGGATACCCTATCTAGAGATCATCTGTTTTGTTTTGCACTTGTCGGGTGGTTCGATGTTGTCGCTACTACATCTCTTGCATCGCGAATAGTGTGCGTGAACTAGGTCGGGAGTTCTGTCGTCGGAAAAGGTAAAAGCATTGTCAGGTCGGATGGATGAATGGATGCATACCTAAAGTAGCTTTGGGAAGACTGTTATGTAGCGATGAGCAATCAATTGAACATGTTGAACCCGTACCCATCACGATCACAACAGTGCGGTGCTAACTGTGGTAAGTCCCCTTAATCCGGCCACCTCTATCTTCTGCTAACCTTTGGCTAAGATGACTTGGTTTATAAGGGCATATATAGCCCTTGGACAGAGAAGTGACCATTCAACTCAGGCTCTCTAGCCATATGACAGTATTCGCTGTGAAGATCATACACGGCTGCAGGGTTTCGGTCAGAGATCTCCACGTGCCATTTCCGGAGCCTCCTGTTCGCCAGTGAAGTACTCTTCGGGACACGTTTTATCTCCTTCCAGTCACTAATAGCAAGGGGTGGACTTGGAAAGAACTTATCACTTTCCTAGCGGCATCGAGATGCATATGTACACTGCTTGACTGTAATTGATGGATCTGTTGCCCTAGATATATACAAGAAGTTCGAACTACGCTACTTGAAGTACAACACACATACCTCGCACGCTTATTCTACTATCTTACAGGGACCCTTGACACGCACACACCTAGTGGTGCGCTCAGCTCGAAGCTAGAAGCCAAAGAATGAAAGAGATAAAGGACCGAAGTCAACCTAGTTCCACTCTAAGGTCCAGAGCTGAGTAGTACCGGTACACCCGGCTGCGTATCGACGTCGACGGTGCACACATTGGCGCAGTGACCGAAGCTCGACGGCTCAGCTGTGTTGTTGTATATCAACTCGATCCACTGGATCTGCATCTGCGCGCTCTGTCCCGCTTCCATCACCCCGCTCCAGCTCCCGCCATCAGACCACGTGTTGAACAGAAGAGTGGCCGGGTCCACCGGCGTCTGGTACTGGATCGACGCCACGCGAGAACCATCCACATACCAGTCGCTGGACCCGGGCGTCCAGTCGTACCGGTGCACCTGCCAGTCGGACCACAAGCCCGGGATCGCGACCTGCTTCGTGGCGTCGGGCCGCGTCACGCCGCCCACCGTCGACGGCTGGTTCGTGTAGTGCACCTGGTTGGTCGCCTCCCGCGTCAGGATCTCCAGGTCCGCCTCCTGCACGTCGGCCTCGGTCGCGCCGCCCCGGTACGTGAACATGGCCGTCACCGCCCCCGCGGCCCCCCGCGTCCGCGCGTACATGCGCATCGACACGAACTGGTAGCTCGCCGACACCGACTGGATCTCCGCCGAGGACTGGAAGTCGCCCGCGCCCGCCGGGTGCCGGTACGTGCGCAGCGTCAGGTACGTGCGCGAGGCCGCGCCACTGCCGCTGTCCGTGTTGCTCTCGATGTACACGTCGTTCTTGGAGTACGTGTTGTACACGCTGGCGTCGGACGAGCCGCCCGCCCACGCCTGCACCGACCACGTGTCCGTGAAGTTGCCGCTCTCGAAGTACGCGTTCGTCACCGGCGCGTTGGTCGCCCCCGCCCGGTCGTCGATCGGCGCCGGCACCCCCGCGCTCGCGATGTCCCGGAAGTCGAAGAACTTGTGGTGCGAGAAGTACGCCGGTGCGTTGCCGTTCGTCAGGAAGCAGTGGCAGTTCGCCGGGTCGATCGGGGATACGGCGATGGCGGGCTGGGATGCTAGGATGGAGGCTATGGCCACGAGGGCCGCGGAGAGGGAGGGTTGGGAGGAAACCATGGCTCAGACTCTGCAGGCCCTGCGCGGCTCTTCAGGGGTTGAGTTAGGAAGTAGGTAGGTATAGGGGTGATGGGATGCCAAGGGCGATGAGAATTCTCAAGGCTGGTGATCAGTTCTCGAAACAGTCACCTTGAGGCTCTTATATATAACAACTCCCATTAAGTGTGCCACCATCTAGCACCCATGTCGGTGACGTCCGTTGTTGGCCTCTAGCTGCTACGACCTCCGCCGCTACCCCCGAGCACTAGACCGAGACGTTTCGAAACAAATGACACCCTAGCCCAATTAGACCTTGCCTACCTGTACCTACACCGGCAGGTAAGACTTATTCGCTGCGGCGCTCCTCTCATTCGCTCTGTCTCTCGGTGATATAGGTGCTTTCCGTGTAAAAGTTGAGGGACCCATGATGCAGGACGCGAGTCAGTCCTGTGGCCCCGTCGACGAAGCATCATGACTAACGTCGATGCGCTAGAGTTTAGCTCGTAAAGCGGCCGCACCGCGGATTTTGAATTCATCAATCATGTCTGCGGGCACAGCGTTCGATCTGCCTGGTCTTTACTAGACCCCCCCTGGTTATTGAAGTTCACTATACTTCTTTGGGGTAATTTCTGCCGCTTCAGAGGGTACTGGTGGTAAAAAGTGCGCCCGAAAAGGGGAGGTAAGTCAGAAAGACGCGCGCGACAGGCATGTCGAGCCTCATGTTGAACGTTGTCTAGGTGTCTTATTAGGGACTTGACGTTCAATGCGTCCTGTTGGTAGCACGTGAAAGTCTTAAGTTTCACCTTTCGGCGCGGTGGTAAGCTAAGATTGAATCCTTCCCCTGTCCTCCCCATCGGACCCTTTCCTTTACTCGTACCATTTTAACCCCCTGCCCTTGTCCCTCCAATTTAGTATAGCAATGACCTGCGTCCAATCCCAGATGCCTGGTCGCCAATTTCGGGTGCGACCATTTACATAGGGCTTAACGTTACGTCAGGGCCAAGGCTCTCACAACGTTGCGACCTGCCGTACTGGGCTACACCTGGCAAGATTAAGATCGAGTAACATATTGCTATGGGATGATCCGATTGTGCTCCCAACAGAGATTCACGTCTATTATGAACGATCCTTCGCCCCTGATGGATCGCTCCCGAGCACTTAAACATGGAGTAACGCACCTAAATCACGCCCAGGTGCTAATATGTCCCTGACGATCGTGAGCTTTGTACATCATCGCGATCTTGCGCCCTTGTCACACCTGGGGAGTTCTAAGTCAAGAATGGGACCACAACGGACGAGTCGGATAGCTGGGGTTCGAAGAGCTCGTCGCCCAAGCAATTTCTGAGCCGAGTCTCGCTGTTCAATTACCAAGCCGAGACAATTACCGAGTTGCGAGCCTAAACTGGTCTTAGTCGGCTTGGTTTAGTTTAGATTGCGGGCTCTAAAGTAGCTCCTAGATCAAGGTACTAGCTCTGGCTGATATCGCCACTGGCCTATTTTAGATAGTCTTTTCTTGATCAGCTGCATGCGGCGAGCTCTACTATGCCTTGCGCCTGTCATGGGAATAGAGTGTGTTGACGCTCTTTCTAATGTGCTCGAGCTCGCGTGTGCATCGACATTGAAAGTCGTGTATCTAGAAGTCGTTAGAGGCGCAGCGAGTACTCCATATGCCCCCTTGGTACGGCTTAGGAGGGAAGGGAGGAATTGTAAAAGGGGCTTGGGGGAATAATTAAGGATAAGGTTATGATATCCCGGTCCTGTATAACTGGTAAGGAATTGAGCTCCTTGCGTGATATAATCGGCAAGGACTTTCACGAAATATCATTTTCCATTTGTACCTAAGTTTGTTGCTAAGGTTGAAATGATATAACAATACCTTCAAGTCTCGATACGAGCAATTCGCTGCTAAAGATTTTATCATGAGACCGACCATAGGATGAGGGAAAGAACAATGTTGTTGCGCGAAGAGCTCTAACTAATGACCGGAGAGCCGGGTATACATACAAGATACTCTTTGTCTAAGTATGTATCCCTTATAACATCTGAAGTACCCGAATTCTGATAGGGTTGTAATACCAATTGTGTGGTGGTGCCAAGAGTTGATGAATTAGGTAAGTTATGGAGTAATTACCCGAGTTTTACGAAGGTTATTATGTCGAACTTAAGACTCTTATCAAAAATTTCCTATTTAAGAGATTTTAAATATAAATTACTAAATTTTAACTTAACGTTACACGAAATTTAAATATATAACTTTTAATTAATATAATAAAGAAATATAATAAAAATTATAATAAAAATTATAATAAAAATTATAATAAAAATTATAATAAAAATTATAATAATATTTTAAAGTTTTAACTTAATTTATATAAAAAAGTTAATAAAATATATTAATAATTTTATATTATAATTATATACATTAAAATAATATTAATAAATAATTTATTAAATTAACTTAAAATATATAAATAAATTTATATTAATTAAATAAATATATTAACTTAAATTATTTTTTTATATTTTTATTATAATATTATTAATAATATTATTAAATTAATTTTAAATATAATTCTTTTATATTATTCCGAAAATAAATTAAAAAGCTTAAATTTTATTTTTAAATATTTAATTTATATTTTCTTATAAATTTATGTAAATATATTTTTTATTTAAAACTTCTTTTTTTTATAATATTAATAAATATTTATATATAATAAAATATTAAATATATATTATAATTTAAATTAATAAAGTT